>OU343217.1:268457781-268556217 GCA_910596185.1 Chrysanthemum makinoi
CATCAAGTTAAGAGAAATGTTAGGAAAGTGTAGAACAAATTCCGACAACAATCATTAAGAGATTAGCCCCCGTAACACTTAGTACTCATGCACCTAGAATCTCTACTGCCAAATCACAATTAGCTAACGTGCTTCCTTCTACTGAAACAGGAATAGTTGAGCCTTTTCAAACGTCCGCACTTCACAGCCTAAGAGCACTCAATCGAAGAATAGGAAGTTGCGACCTAAGAAAAGATAAGAAAAGATCAATCAAGATGCTAAAGTAGAAGAACACCCTAGGACTGAATAAGACACACGTTGCCTCTCCACTATAGATATGCGTCTTAGCAAATGTAATAGAAATAGTAGTGATGTAACGCAATGCTAAACCATTAAGTACTTTTGATATTGCATCTGATGCACCTTGTATTATTTGTGGTAAAAGTATGAATTCTGATTGCCATGATAAATGTGTTGCTAAAGCTATAATCTCTCGTTTAGGAATCCTAAGAACCGGTATACCTCTAGGCCAACTAATCTTTCGAAGTCTGTGCTTGGTAGACCGCCATCTTTAGATTCTAAGAAACGCATTGCTGTCCCTCAGTAGCTCAGTTCACCTCCTAGGAATGTAGTACCACCTAGTGAATTCACTAAGACTAAAGCAAAGAGTAGTTATAGATGGCAGAATAGATATAGAACACACTAGGATTTAAGTGGATACCTAAAGCTATTGATGTGTATATCTACTATAACTGCTATGGAACCCTCTAACATTTCGGGTTCCACATCTACTTCTATTCCATCTGTGTCGTCTGGTGTAATGCCATGGTGATACAGATCATTCTCCGGATTGTTGATAGCAGATGTTCCCGACACATGACAGGCAATCTTAAAATGTTATCAAACTTTATTGCAAAGTTCATTGGCACTGTCAGGTTCGGGAATAAAGATCACTTAGCAGCTATCATGGGCTACGGAGATTATGTCAATGGGAACATCGAAATTAGCAGGGTTTACTATGTGGAAGGCCTCGGTCACAATCTGTTTCAGTAGGTCAATTTTGTGATGGAGATTTGGAGGTTGCTTTCAGGGAGAAAAATTGTTTCATTCGTGATCTACAAGGGAATGACCTTATTGTCTGGCTCGCGTAATCTAGTCTCTACACTACTATTCTATGCAAGACATGGTTGCTTCCTCTCCCATTTGCTTACTTTCTAAGGCAACATCAACAAATCTGGCTATGGCACCGTCGTCTCTCACATCTAAACTTTCAAACCATCACCAACCTTGCTCGACACAAACTAGTTGAAAGACTCCCACGATTCCGGTATTCAAAAGATCACCTTTGCTCAGCTTGTGAACAAGGGAAAAGCACTCGTGCTCATTTTCCTTCAGGAAGGAACTGGCACACACAGCTCTCGCAGATGTGCTTCATCTTCTTCACATGGATTTGTGTGGCCCGATGCCGCGTGCGGTGCAAACGATCAATGGCAAAACGCACATCTTAGTAATTGTTGATGACTACTCTCGATGGACTTGGGTCTACATTCTTCGTAGCAAAGACCAAGCTCCACAAATGATCATCACCTTTCCACAAAAATACTGTGTTCAGCTCCGCCGCAACACCGTCAGAATCATCAGAACAGACAAAGGAAGGAACTGATTTGTTAACAAAACCCTTCGTGAATTCTATAAGAAAGTGGGAATTCAGCATCAAACATCTATTGCACGTACACCTGAACAAAACGGAGTTGTGGAAAGACGAAACCGAACGTTAGTGGAAGCTGCAAGAACAATGTTAATAAATGCTAAACTTCCAGATTACTTATGGGCAGAAAGAGTTTGTATCTACGCATGCTATACTCAAAACCGTTCTATGATCAACAAACGCCACAACAAAACACCTTTCGAGCTTGTCCATAACAGAAAACCGAATCTAAAACACTTTCATGTATTTGGATCTCTTTGCTATCGTTAATAATGATGTGTTGAGGATTTGGAAAGCTCAAAACCAAAGCTGACATTGGAGTCTTTATCGGATACTGTGATAATTCCAAAGGTTTCCGAATCTGGAATCGTCGTATAACACAGGGTGATGGAAACGATTCATGCTCATTTCGATGAACTCACGGAAAGGCTTTGAGTATAACAAGCTTAGAACCCGGTCACAACCGCTTAAACTTCCCTCAAAACCCATCATCAGCTGAAGAAAGCCCTCAGCTTACTCGTCACCAAATGGAAAGGTTATTTGCTCCGCTGTTCAGCGACGATATTGATGAACGTGCTCCAGGTGTATCCGCTGTTTCCGCTGCACAAACCTGATAATATTCCTAGACCTGATTACACTGCTACGACAACTACTGTTGAAGATGCACCTACACCAGTTGACTCCAACACAACAGTTGAACACACGCTTCCAACAATGATGAACCAGCTGATGATATTCTGAATGAAATACCCCCCCTGCAGATTTGATCCAAATGCGTTCATTAACCCGTTTGCTAATGAGACTGCTGCACCAGATGTCGCGGAATCTTCAAAAACCATTTGAATCCTCAGAATCTGCACAATGTATACCAACATCAACCCTCCACACATAGATGGACGAAAGACCATCCTCTGGAAAACATTATTGGCAACCCGAATCAAACAGTCGTTACGAGACAACGTCTTCACACAGACGGTGAACATTGCATTTATGCACTCATTGTCTGCCAATCTGAACCTAAAACATCAAAGACGCAATGACAAAAGACAACTGGATTGAATCCATGCAAGAAGAACTCAACCAATTCAAACGTCTTGAAGTATGGGAACTGGTTGAAAGACCAACAGGAGTCTACGTCATTGGTCTAAAATGGATTTGGAAAAAACAAATGGATGTGAAGGGAACGTCATCCGAAACAAGTCAAGTCACGTGGTCGCTAAGGGTTATCGTCAGGAAGAGGGATTAGACTTTGAAGAATCTTTTGCTCCGGTTGCTCGTCTTGAGGTGTCGGACATTTCTAGCGTTCGCAGCTCATATGAATATAACGGTCTATCAGATGGATGTCAAAACTGCGTTTCTCAATGGACAACTTAAAGAAACGGTTTATGTCAGACAACAAATGGATTCGTTGATCCTGAGTTTCCAAATCATGTCTACAAACTGAACAAAGCTCTGTATGGTCTCAAACAAGCTCCTCGGGCATGGTACGATAAGCTATCATCTTTCCTCATTGCTAATAATTTCACCAAAGGTTCGGTTGACCCAACTCTTTTTATACAATATCACGGGGAACATATCTTAATTGTTCAAATTTACGTGGATGACATCATTTTGGGTCTACACATAAAAAGTTTTCAATCGCTTTTGCAAAACTAATGAAGAAAAATTTTGAAATGTCCATGAGGGGTGAACTTACATTCTTTCTAGGACTGCAAGTTCATCAATCACCCCGTGGTATTTTCTTGAGTCAGTCCAAATATGCCCTTGAATTGTTAAACAAATTTGGAATGAAAACCTGTGACACCTATGCCACACCAATGGCTCATACCAAGAAGCTAGACGCTGATTTACATGGGAAATTGGTGGACCCTACAAAATACCGTAGTATTATTGGGTCTCTCATGTATCTAACAGCTAGCAGACCTGATATTGTCTTTGCCGTTTATCTATGCTCCCGTTATCAGTCGCGACCAACTGAAACCCACCTCTCTGAGGCTAAAAGAATCCTCCGATACATAAAGGGAACCATTAACTTGGGGATCTGGTATCCGAAGGATTCTGGTTTTGAACTAATCGCTTTTTCAGACGCGGACCACGCAGGATGCTTAGACTCACGGAAAAGCACTTCAGGAGCTTTACAATTTCTTGGTGATAAAAAGGTGTCTTGGCAACGAAGAAGCAGGATTGTACATCGCTGTCGTCAACCGAAGCAGAATATGTAGCCATGTCCGCATGTTGTGCTCAAGTCATATGGATGAGAACACAACTCAAAGACTATGGTTACGTATTTGACGAATCCGATGTATTGCGACAATCGGAGTGCAATTGCAATCTAGTGCAACTCAGTTCAGCACTCGAAATCAAAGCACATCGATCTTCGATATCATTTCATCAAGGATCACGTGGAACAGGGTACTGTTGAATTATATTTTGTGGGTACAGAATACCAATTGGCAGATCTTCTCACCAAAGCTTTGCCTCCCGCTAGGTTTAATGAGTTGGTCCACCGGATTGGTATGAGGTGTTTGACTCAAGAGGAATTGGATGACCTCCTAAAACAGTCTTAAAAACCTGTTAAACACCAAAATCTCTTTTGTAAATAATTTTTCAAAACAAAATAAAAAAAAAAAAAAAAAAAAAAATTATAAAACCTGATAAAAACAACAAAAATATTCTTCTAATCTACTTTTCTTTCAACATTGCAAGTACATTTCTTCCGTCAACACTTTAATCTTTCAAAATTCAGTATTTTTCCGATCAAGTGTTGAGGGGAAAAATAAACTTTACAATGTTTCAAAACATCTGTGTACTTGCATGTTATCATATCTCGGTTGATTCTTTTACAAATGGTGGTACATTTTCTGGTTCAAAGACACTCCTCGGACTTTAATAATAACCTTTCATATATTTCTCAAGTCGAGGGGGAGTGTTGTCATGTTTCTTCCAAAAATTCGTTGGGGTAACCAAAATGGAAGTTTAAAGGCTTGGGTTGAAAATGGAAAAGGTGGAGGGACTAAAACTGCCAAAACCACAAAGTCATTTTGATAAACTCTCCACCTAACTTTTATCCTTCACATTTAATACACCAAACCTAACAAGATCCTACGCCTATAATTCGTTCATCATATCCGTGTATTTGATCATCATTTTGTAAGTAGATTAATGTTTCTAACGTGTTTTCAAACATTGGTCTTGAATTTTAAATGAATCCAACGGTCAAATCTATGGACATGAGTGATTTTGTGTTCTTCGCTTATGCGTAAGAACACTTGATCATGTGTTTTTGTGTTTGTGGCTTAAATGTTAATGTCAAAATGTTTTAAAACCATCATGATAATATGTGATATGATCATCTATCTAAAAAAACCCAAGAAACACGAGTTGATGAATATTGCGAATTAGGGGTTATGTGTCGAATTGGGCATTTGTGATTTGATGGAAGTGATGTGTCTTGGTTAAAAGATTGTTGTTTTATGCTCGTGTTAATGTGTATTGATGATTTCAAAGTCTATAGCCATCCAGAAACACGAATTGGTCATCAATTCGAAACTAGGGTTTAAAGTTCATAAACTTTTGGGTATTTTTGATTCTCAACAAATTAAGTTACAACTGGGCTTACATACTCACACATGTCTTTTGAACTACCAGAATAAGTGTAGTGCATAATCTATGGCTAGAATCCATACGCGTAGATTTAGGGTTTAGGCTACGGTAGTATTCTACGCTGGTAACTGTTAAGATGAGCTAGTATGTTGTAATCTGTGATAAGATGATGTTTTGTGTTAACTTTGATGATTTGATAAACTTATTTCAGGCTTGTTACTCATGAAAATCAGAATCAAGGTCATTGCACTCTACGCACATAA
The DNA here is from genome assembly GCA_910596185.1 of Chrysanthemum makinoi. NCBI lineage: Eukaryota > Viridiplantae > Streptophyta > Magnoliopsida > Asterales > Asteraceae > Chrysanthemum > Chrysanthemum makinoi. The sequence goes on from OU343217.1 coordinate 268,463,335, forward strand.
GGATTACCCTACGCGTAGTCATGTTACGCGTAGAATAATCCTACGCATATAAAGCTACGCGTAAGGTTCTTCTACATGGACTACGCGTATCCTGTGAAGGATATGCGTAAACAGTGACCTCTACGTATAAGGTCAACTCTTACGAGTAGCCTTACGCGTAAGGTTAATATATGCCTACGCAATAAGGTCCTCTTTTTCCTACGCGTAACACATCTTACGCGTAAGTTAAGACCCTACGCGTAAGTTTACGCCTACGCATATATCATTCCTGTCTACGCATAACTTTACCAATCCTACGCATAAGCCGAGATCATACCTTCGTTATGAATTGTTACGTGTACAAACTTGTAAATAAACTAATCATATCATCACGAATCCTAATGTCACTAATAAACTGAAATCGTTTGATATGTTGTGAACAATAAGTGATAAAATAAACTTTAAAACTTAAAGTTAACTAACTCACGAAACATTTCACGACATTGGAAGGAATATACAAGTGACTTAGGACTCGTACAATCATTGACACTTTGTACATTCAATAACAAGACAATAAGACCTTCTGTTGACTAACATTATGTCTTTCGATATGTTGGTTCTTTGGCTAATGTTATTTCAGATCACGACATGGCTGAACAAATGAATATGGATGCACCTGAAGTTCTCTCCATTGCTGATATCTATCCTCATGGCTATCCAATGAAGATAGGAAAGAATAATCTCCGTGTTGACTTTGACAACCTCACTTGCTCTGAATCTTCGTGTTTAATTGCTATTGACATTCTGAAGACAATCCGTATCAGAACATGCTTTCACACTCAGCAACTGTTCCTGAGATCTACATCCAACAGTTCTGGAACACTATGGAAAGGTTCAAAGGACAAACTGCTGTGACGGTGACTATGAATCACAAACAAGTCACCATTACACCTGCAGACTTACGGGCTGTTCTCCTAATTCCTGATGTCGATCCAACCAAACTATATGCCACACCTGCTGAGGAGCTCACTCTCCAATTCTTAATCAATATCGGTTATGACGAGGCTACAGAGTAATCACCAAGCATTCTCAGTAGAGGCTTAAGAGTATTCCTCAACCTGGAGAGAACCTCTACATGATCATCACCAAGGTCGTTTGGTCGTGACAGCGGCTATGAGCACCCTAAGCTCATGGAACTGCAATTATTCTGGGCATTGGTCAACAAGAAACACATCGCTATCGAAGCTCTGATTTGGGATGACATGATGTCATTTCTCAACAAACTTGGCTCAAAGATTCCCTACATCAGATATACAAAATTGTTGATCCAGAGAGCACTTGGACTTCATCCTGACATTCCAAGAGGCTCAATGACCCCAACAATCACGACATGTTGACGGAACCCATTCTATCTGTTAGAATCAAGGAAACGTCTACAAAGAAACAAGGTGCTGTGCTACCAGATTCCTTCTAAGCGAAGATGTCAGAAAGCTCGAAACGTACAAAAGGTATCTGGAAGCGTTAGACAAGGCAAGTGGTCATCTCGACGAAAAATCTTCTGGAACACCTGTAAGGAGAACCAAAAGAGGTAGTGCAGGAAGTACGGCAAGTACTGTGAGTCAAAGGAAGTTCCCCAAGAGGACCCTCCTTCAAAGAGGATTGTTCCATCTAAGGAAGCTGCTCCCATCCCAATTCCCAAAAACGAACCGCCAAGAAGAAAGTGTTGTGGACGAAAGCTCGATGGTACGACACAGATGAAGAGATTACCTTCTCTGAATCTGCAAACCGTATCCCTCCTCAGCAGCTAAATCTACAAGTCCAATAGCCGAACATGGAAAAGGAAAGACTCCAGTACTTGAGTCTTATGATGAAAGCTCTGAAGAAGAAGAAGAGCAACTGGATCAATCATACAGGAAGAAGTTTAAATTAGTTAGACAAATTCAAAAAGCGGAAGAATTTGCAAAAGATCAAATGGGTGGCCCCGGAGGATCAAGTGGTGCTGTCCACTCTTCACCAGGTCCTGATGCGGTTAATCAACCCGATAAGGGATCTGGTGCCACCACTCTGGTGCAACAACAAACGCTTGTGAAGGAGTCTACTGATCTTAACATTGAGGAACCAGAAATGAATATGACTGAGAAAGAGAAAACTGATGAAGAAGCTAAGGAACAGACGGAAGAAAAGGCAACTGGACATGATGACGAAGAAGATTATGATGACTTTCTTCTCAGCAGTCCAACTCGTTCCAAGGAGGATACTTCTGCACCTCCAAAGGACCCGAATCTCCTCATGTCTCATCCTCATCAGATTCTTCATCTCACTCATCACCACCACCATCAAAAAGATCAACAAAATCATCATCAAAATCTGTGAAGAAACCACCTCGATCTTGGATTTCTCAAGCTCATAAACGAATTCACAAAGCTGTCAAAAAAGTCAGAAAGAAAAACGTGCTCTACAAAAAGCTAAATTTCTTTGCTGATCACATACAGCATATGTATGACGAGCATGACAAGATGGAGAAAGAAAGGGAATTTGTTCAGAAGTTCATGAAGAGTCATCGTAAAGAGGAACTGAACGAAATGATCGAGGGTTACACTAACAAGTACCTTCAGGATATCGTTCCTCAAATCCAAAAGGAACTGGAAAAGACAGCAAGAGATCATACTCACAAGTTTCTTCTTGACACTGTCCCCGGTGTGACTAGAGAAATATTTTCCAGACAACTCACCCCTAACATCGTAGCATTGGTTAAAAATACAATGGCCAAAGAAGCTGATCTCTCTGAATCTGAGTTAATCGCTAAACTTGTGATACAAATGTCAAAGCGATCTGGAACGTTTACTTCGGATGAAGCTAAATTTTCGAAAATCTACTAGATTTTCAACTCAGATCATCATGCAAGGAGTCAGCCGATCAACCCAAACGCCCAAGAGATGACGATGATAAGGATAAGGATTCTGCACCTAAACGTCAGAAGAAGTCTGGTAAATCTACCTCTATGCCACCTCCTCCACCACGAACTTCTTCTCAAAAAAAGTCTCCTCCACCTCGGTCTTCTACTGATAAACCTCGGGACGATTCCGAGTTACCACCCTGACTCATAAAATAGGTGATTACTTTGAGTATACGGGTGGTGACGATGAAGAGGTCCTTGAGCCCCGACAACAACCAACCTCACCCAAACAAGTGCAGAAACCAGTATCATCATCAAGGCCTTCCAAAAAGAAGAAGAAGACGACTCAGCCTGAGTTGTCTCTCATGGCTAGATGACGATAAAAACCGAGAAGAGTTGAATGGTTCTCCACACTTGTCAATCAAACTCCCTACCCTGATGAAGGTCAAGAATTGGTAGACGGTTCTACATTGGAGCACGCAAAACTCTTGCAAGAAAAGTTCCATGTGAAGAAAATGACGAAATCTGAATTGAAGCGAATCAAGAATGAAGCATTCCAACTTCTTAAAGATAGCTCTGAAAGCGCTGTCGAGGTCGAATATCATCTTGAGAACATCGCTCGAGCTATGTCTAACGACATGGATTGGCTCAATCCGAAAGCAAACATTGACTTCACACAAAGGGACAACCCTCCATACTACACCGATTGGCCCAAACCCCTACCGACCATTGGCCAAACAGACGAACCACGGATTCCCTTCCGACACTTCTTTAACAGAGACCTGGATTTTCTCTTACACGGTAGCGATGGTTCGCGAAAATACGCTACATCATTGACTCTTCCATTCCCAGCGGCTATTTACTCAAACTGCATAGCTATCGAGGAACGTGCAAATCACTTGTTTTCTGACAACGTGCAAGCATACGACCAAGATGCATTGTATGGGATTCATCATTGGCCGGAACGCCGAAGAATCTACTAAGAAGCTGCTGTTCAGAAGTCTCAACATGCAGTATATAGTTCTAAGGACATCGTGGCCCTCAAAACATTGATCTCAAGTCAAAGTGGGACTATTCATTCTTAAAGAATATCATAGTCAAACGACAAGATGAACAGGACTATGGATTCTCGGAGGCTGACTTTGAGAACTTGTCCCTCAACGACATCGAAGACATGTACCTTGCCAAGGTATAGGGTCGTATGAGACAATTCTCGACTGAAGTTCAACGTGAATTTATCAAGTCAGTTCTCATCTTCATTAGACGCATTGTGATCAAAGAACGTGTTGAAGATATCCAGATGGCTGTTGAATCTTATCAGACGCGTGTCAACCTCACTCCTCCAATGCTTACTCTTCCCGATCTCAATCAGCTACCTCAATATACGATCATCAGCAAACCTTTCGGAGTTGTTTACCGCAGTGAACTTCAAAGAAAGTGCTTAATGGCGTGTAGTGATCTTCAGAAATTCGGGGATCATACCTTGAAGCTGGTTAGGGACGGATTAGCATACAGATTGAAGGATATACGCCTGAAAGTGGGATCTCGTAAGCGCTAGAATTCTCAGGAAAGGAGGGATGTGAGAAGGATCATCACCATGATTGATGAACGGTTGTTCAGAAGGGATCAGTTCAGACGATTGGAGAGCTATGTTGGTGGTCGACCCAGGAGAAACATCATCGGCTTTCAACGTCCTGCGCGCACTCCTGGGAACATCACTACACTTCCTGGTACCCCTTGAATTGTTTCCTTCATAATTTTGGATGTATGATTATATATGTAGATGGCTTGTGCACACATAACAGTGTACAACCCGTAATTGTCAATAAAGGACCCTGTGGTACGCTTCAGTGCCACAATCCTTATAAAAGGAGCGAAAGCTTCTTACTTTTGAGTAAAACCTATCAAACCTTTCACTTTTCAAGGTTTTGCTCAAAAGAACAAGTACTTTCCCTTATGATTTTCAAAACCTCAACCGTTTATATCACTCGTTGAGGGGGAGTACTTGATTCAAAACTTTGTTCAAAATTGTTCTCAGTGGTCGTCTTCCCGCAACACTCGAAATGGTCATATTTATTCTCAAACGTTTCAAAAATAACACTTTAATATGCCATTTTTGAGGGGGAGAAAATTGTGTGATAAGAAATATGTTGTACAAAATGCAAATGAATCTGTGTACCTCAGACTTAACCAACGAATTGACGATACTAAACTGTTAGTAACTCGAAAAGACTTGTCCTGGACGGGTAATAATTTCAAGCTAGTTCGCTAGTGATGTAACGTGTCTCGCAAAGGACTTGTCTGAGTAGAATGTACCATTCGAGAAACTTTTGATAGACATGAACTCTGACGGGTTTGACAACCTTCCAAGGTTTGTCTACACCTTCAAGGTAGTTATTAGAGCTAGTTGTCACCTACAAGCTGACAATGTAACTCTTTAACTATGCAACGTAACCGTGTCTCGCGGGGGATTGTCTATCTTCAGTGGATCAATTCAAAAAGTGCGCGCTCTTTCCTCACTGTGCATTTAACCATTAAAACTATTAAGCACATGTGGGAGGGGGGTATTTATGCAAAACATCATCTCTCACAATGGTTCAAACATGTTTTTTCATTAACAAACCCTTTGAGAGACATTTTTTCATACAGTGGTTTTAATGGCAAACATAGGTTAGTCATGGAGTTATAAGGTGACTAAGGTTAGGAATAACCGTCCTATGATCCGCCAGAGCCGGAGGGATCTTGATGAGTGCTTATTCACTCATCATTTTTACCCATCTAAGCCCACAAAAATGTCTAAAAACACTGAAATGTAACCAATTATGCTACAGATATCCTTGGAGTGTGTTTTTATGTGTTTCAGGTACTAAGGATCGAAAACAGGACCAAAACGGACTGAATTGAGCTCGGAATGGAAAACGTGCTTTGCTGACAGAGCCGGATGATGATTTTCTACATTTTCAGAGCCCGGGATACATATTTGGGGTGAGCTTGGGAATCAGACTCAAAAACCTATCCCTAAATCCAAATCACCATTTTACCCTTCTACCCGAACCCAAATTACCATTTTAACATTTTTTGCAAAATCCAAAACTTTAAAACCTCATTTTTATTTTACAACAATTATTTTTTTAAAACCAATTTTATTAAAATTATTTTCTTTCTAAAAAAAAAATAAAAAAAAAATATATATATATATATATATATATGCAAAGTTTTAAAAATACAAAAGTATTTTACTTAAACATTTTTACCTAAACCTTTTATTAAAAACCTTTTAAACCCTTTATGACCCCCTCCCCTTTTATTTTAACCCATTTAAAAACCCCACCTTCTTCTTCTTACCCAAAACAGATAAACCAACACACCCCTGCTCCCATTTTGGCGCCCAAACCCTCCCAGCTCACCCACCTTGTCTTCTTCTCCCTATCACTATCTCAACACCATTGATTCCCAAGCTGAAGGCTCCCCCACACCCACATGGGTGAGATGCCATGTTGGCAATCCTCAAACACCCCATTGGAGCTCATTTGATGGACGGCTCAGATGCTACCCTTGGTGCCCAAGTTGAGATGAATGGATGAGATTTCTCCAAAAGAAACACAAAGTGGCCAAGAGCTCTTGTGTCTCACACAACAAGCACAACTGCTCAAGCCTTGAAGACCCCCATTCTAGTATAATAGAAAGCTTGTAAGCCTTCAAAGGCACCTAGGAATTTTGTTTTTAGTAGTTTTAAATTCAGTTTTCTGTTATTGTAATTTACTTATTTTTAATGAAAAGTTTTTCCTTCCAAATTTTCTTTACAGCTTATTTTGTTAATAAGCATTTAAGTGCTTATTAGCTTTTTGCTTCTTATTTTCAGTAGTAAGTTCTAAGTTCAAGTTATTAAAAAGTTTATGTGAGTGAAAATTACAAGTTTCATTCTTAAGTCTAGTTTTTAAAACAGTTAATACCCCCTTAAGGGGTGTTTGGCTTTAGCTTATGTAGTGGTTAAAAAAAGTTTTTTTTACCCATTTGACTTAATTAGTCAAACTCCCTTTTAAGTGTTTAGTTAGAGTTTGCAATGAAAAAACTGCTTAGACAACATTTTTCAAGTTTTGGTTAGAAAAAAAAAGTAATATCTGATTCTGTCCTGCTCACGTAAACAGCAGCTGCTGCTGCTGTTCCGAGGCCTCTTTCGCGATTCATTTTTCATCAAAAAAGTTTCAAAACTACTTTTCTTACATAATCACATGCCCATCTCAACATACTAATAGTTTATATGCATCTAGAATCACTTAGCTTAGCTTAAATTGCATTTAAAAATCTGTCAAAACTCACATTTTTGCCAACTGTTTCAGCAGCTCTTATGCCCAAGTAGCTTTTCCTTTTGATGTCCAATTTGCTTAATACTAGTCCTTATTGTCTGAAATTTGGTACGCATAATATTCAATAGGTTGGCTAGACAATAGTGATTTTTATAATTTTTAGTTGTAGCTTTTTAGTAGCTTAATGAACCTTTGAAATAGCCTCTTATATCTTTTTCGCCCTTGCACACAACAAGCGTGTCCCACTTTTTTTTGCGCTTATCAGTGATTAAGTTTAGCTTATTTAGGATCCCCTTAGATGCCGCCTTATTCCCCATAGTATAGCTTAAGTTAGCTTATTTGGTGCTTATTATATTATATTTGGTTATTTAGTTGCTATTCGTATGCTTATTAGCTTAGGACTCCTCACTGCTTATGCTTCCTAAATTGCTTATCTGTTTCCCCCCCCCCCCACATTACCTGCTCTTACTGCTTGTAACTTGTTACATGCTTTAGCTTGTTCCAATTTTCCAAGTGCTTATTCATTTTTTTGTACCATTCAATCTGCCAAAGGAGTGTTTGGTTGGTCTATTTTGTTAACTGATGTGATAAGCTGTTGCAAACAGCTTATTTAAAGCTTTTTACAAAATTGTCTTTTCACAAAAAGTGTTGGTTTTGATCTTATAAACAAGTCCCAAAAGAAAAAATTTGAAAAAAAAAATATATAGTTTGCAAAAAAGGTGCCAAGCACAGATTCGAACCTGGGACCTTTAGCTCACATACCCAACACACAACCATTAACCAACTGCCCTTGGGACTTTGATCGTTAGAATCTTGCACCATTTAATATTTAAGTACCAAAACAGAATTTAGCTTACTAGCTTATTTAGCTTTTTAACATCTGATTTCAAAAAGCAGTACCCACTTTTTATATTTTTCTTACAACCAGTAGGACCTAAAGTATTTTTAGTGAAATTTTCAGATTTTTCCAAAATCATTTAGTATTTTTAATTAATTAATTAGATTAAATTAGTTTTTAAATCATAATAAATAATTTAAAAGTCGAAAAAAATACCCCGGCTTTTCCTAAATTATTTTTAGTCGTTTAGAACGTAGGAAAATTAGTTTCACATCCTTAGGCCTTAAATTGCATCATTTTCACTTTTTGAGGCTCGGGATTAGCCCGGGTTTTCACGTTTTGGCATATTATCACTCTAGGACTTAGTATAACTTAATTTTATTGTTACGTATGCTTAGTAATAGTTAGTTAATCATTTACTTGGTTCCCGTAGCCTTAATTACTTTCCCTTTAGTTAATTTGTAAGTAAACGTAACCAAAAACAAAAAACCCGTAACATCGAGCATTTTAATAACAAACCTCAAACGAAATTCTCAATTCACACCTCGTTGGGAAACGACCCGGATATCCTTATCCGGTATCACATATCGAATGTTCGCGGGTTTTGCGTGTCGACCTTTTTCCTAAGAGGTTGGTTTGCAATTCTCTCGCGGATATTTATATTTGATATTTCTTATATATACTAATTGACTAATCAGATCTACCCAAGGATACTACCATTAGTTAGTGTTAGAAGTCCTTAGGTATGATTGTAAAAAGGAGAAAATGAGAATCGGAGAAAGAAGGAGTTGAAGAATTAAAAAGAAATGCAAAGAAAAGGGTGAAAAGAAATAGCCCTCCAGATTATTCAACTTAGGGCAGACACCGGGTTCAATTCATATGCTACTGGTTGTCACTTAGTGACGCCTGTATTGAAGATTAAAAGTCGTCATGGACCCAGTGACGCATGCACTAAACCTTCTTATCCACTCAAGTTTCTCTCAACAGAAGCTTGTTTCATTCTCACAGGGAACCCTACGTAAACTATCGGCTTTCTCCTAGAGATTGCTGGTATTGAAGAAGGAGACCCTCTCCCTAGTCTCCGCTCAGGAAAAACCAAAACGCACTATTGAGTCTAGAGCCACGAGATTCATCAAAAGATCTCTTAGGAACACTTGACATTTAATCACTTGATGATCAACTAATAAGATCATCAGTGGTTCATATCGAGTCCTTCACAGATCTTAGCAATCTGTCGAGAACATTTATGAGAGGTTCACATCTGTGATCCTCAGTGATTGAATGGAAACTCCTGCCAGGTCAACATCAAATAGCTCGTCGCAGGTCACTTCGGTAACTTCCCGTGGATTACGCGGAGTGTGTCTCAAACGGTCTACAGTCGTGAGGTGATGCTTCGGTGTACCTCAGCGACTCATCTGAACTGGTAGATGTACTTCTGGTACATCGCGTTATCACACTTGTGGGACTCCAGTTCAGGAACGGCCTTTGTAAGAATTAGAGTTGTGTCCTCACACTATGCGGTTGACACTCTCGAAGTTCAAACTTGTAAGTGCCGGAAACCGCTTATTACTAACCGTTTGAAATGTTTTCTTCTAGGGAAGCTCCGAGGGGATGATCGTGCTGATTCTTCTCATGCTCACGCCAACATCATTACTAATGAAAGTTCTATTCAAAAACACACAAACGCAGAATGATTCTTCGTCAAACCAAAGAATCTACAAAGTAAAAGACTTAAAGAACTTCATCGTATGAATTCCAACGTCAAAGAGCGTGTAAGCATGTTGAAGAATGACGTGGAGACACTGGAGCAACGAAGCAGACCTGAGGCAGACTGATGCAGACAACAACATACTATCACTCTCACCACAAAGAACAATGATCAAAGAACAAAGTTAAAGATGACTCAAAGCATAAATTTCAAAGATAACTATCTCTCTACACTGGGGAGGATTGTTCGAAATCAAGGCAATTCTTCTCAAAAGAAGAAGAATGTCAGAAGACGTCATGCTACTATTACATAACGCCTCACCGTTTTTATTCATATATACTTGGGGGGGAGATTGTTGGAATCACTCCTAAACAGTATTTCAAGTATTTATATTTCATATGAAATAGGTAGCTTTATTATGGCCTTTATGTTTGTTTAAGGTCAAGCTTATGTAGAAGGCCCATAAGCTTGACCCAAGCCCAATAAGGATAGGAAGGGAACTAGGAGTGTTGCCCAGCTTCCCTCCTATAAATACCCCTTGTAAACCTTCATTTGAAGGTTGGTTGTTCAAGTTATTTCCTTTCATACTCCTACGCGTAAACCGTATTATACTATATCGTGTGTGTGTGTGGTTATACTTGTTCAATCGCCTCATCTCCTTTCTATACAAGCTTGTGTTGTAAAACTAGTGACCTAACAATTGTTCAGCTTGTTCATTAGTACTTTCAGGTTGTTTCTTCTTCTCAACATCTTCTTTCAAATTATCTTTTTCTAAATTCCTCCCCAAGTTGACAGAAGATTGTTGATGAACCTGGTGGCGTTTGTTTTTCCTAGACTGCTTTTGCGCCTTTTTCTTGGATTTAACCCAGATTCGAAATTGTTGAACTAATGGCCACACAAAAGTCTTAAGCCTTCGAAACTTCAGTTTTAATTTCTTTATCTGTTTGGCTTGGACCTCTGTAGTCTTTTTCAACTTGACCAACTCCCTTGTCAAAACATAATTATCCAATGTGATTTATCAGGGTTTTATGGTATGTGAATCTTCTCCTTGAATAGGTAAAAGATCCTGTGGTTGAGAAACAGGAACAGACCCTTGTAGAGATGGAGAAGGGGAAACTGCAACATCTTCTTGAAGTTCAGTACTAGGAGAAGCAGTACCTTGTAGAGATGCAAGTACCTTCATTTGATGTAGCCGGTGGGAGAATGGAAGCAGTACTTGCAGAAGCATACCGCAGATGCGTACCTGCAGATGCAATACCTTCAGTATCATCAGCTTCAGTATCAGCTCTAACAGCCTGAACAACATCCATCATGGAAGTTGTTAAAGGAGTATCTGGTCCCCTGAATAAAACACTCATTTTTGCCATAAAAGTAAAAATCTTGGATTGTTGAACAATAACAGGCAATAAAGCTGTAGGTTTTGGCACATCAGAAAGTTGCTTGTTTAAGAAAACTTGTATAAACCTTGGGTACATCAGCCAAGTAGATCCATGTGAAATATGTGAGAGCATTCCATCCAGTATTATCCTTGAGAAGTTAAAAAACTCTATATCTGTAGCTAACCCAACCATAGCAGATGCTATACTTGACCCAAACTGCTCCCAAGAGGTACTCTTAGCACTTATGCAATGGAGCAACACATGAACAAAAAACTTCCAATGCGGACAAAATAATTGTTTTCTAAACGTTTGTTCATTCAAAGATCCTTCATAGCCAATATGTCGAAAAGTATCCCATATCAACTACTTATCAAACCTTAAAGCCCCATCTGCATCATTGAACAATAAATCTTCTCGGATGGAGTCTTCAGTAATCTTAATAGTTCTTCCAGCAACTGTTGATCTAATATAATATTCGTCATTCTCCATATTATCTCTAGCATTAGCCCAAAATTCTTGAATCCAGGGCTCAATAATATCCGGCTCCACTAAAAGAGCATAACTGATAGGCGAACCAGTAAGATAATCAATTATATCATGAAAGAGTATATTCGCGTCAGTCTTATCCAAATTAGCAACCATGTTATGCTTAGAAACAGTAGGACGAGTCGCCATTGTGGATTATGTAAGCAAAAAGAATAGAGCGCGAAGAATATGAATATGATGAGAGAAAGATGGAAAAGATTCTAATGTATCAATATGAGAGGGAAAATCGGAAAGTAGGTATTTATAGGTGAGATTTGAAAAATCACAGCCTAAAATAACATTGTTACCGTTAGCATTAAATTACCCCTCAAGATAACCGTTGGAACAGTACTTTAATAAGACAAATAGTACTTCCACGTAAGCAGTACTTTCCCAAGCAGTACTTTAACAAAAAACAGTAATTTTCCAATTTCTCCAGTATGAACTAAGTATACATAACTATCCTCCCCTCAAGCATAACACAGGACTATACAAATACTAAATAGTCCTCCCATTAAATATAGTCAGTGTTAATCATGCCTATGCTCACCACCAAGTGAGTGAATCTAGAAACATCAAAACCTTTGGTGAGTAAGTCAGCTACATTATCATCTGTGTGAACCTTAATCACATTAATAAGCCGGTGCTCATAACAATCTCTGATAAAGTGATGCCTAATCTGAATGTGCTTGGTCTTGGAATGATAAACTGGATTCTTCACAATACAAATAGTAATCTCATTATCAATGTTAATAGGAGTATTCTTGAAGTTGAATCCATAGTCCAAGAGCTGATTTTGCATCCACAAAACTTGTCCACAACAGCTTGCAGCAGCTACATATTCAGCTTCAGTAGAGGATGTTGCTGCAATGTTTTTTCTTGCATTGCTAGGAGACTAATCTGCTTCCAAGATATTGGCATCCTCCAGTGGTTGATCTTCTATCATAGTTATCACCTGCATAATCACTATCTGAAAAGCTTCTAAGTGAAAAGGTGACTCTTTTGGATACCACAACCCCAACTTTGGTTGTTGCTTCAAATAACAGAAGATTCTCTTTATTGCATTCATGTGAGAGATCTTTGGTGAGACTTGATATCTAGCACATAGACAAACTGCAAACATAATATCAGGCCTTGAGGCAGTGAGATACATAAGAGAGCCAATCATTGATCTATAAAGCTTGACTTCAACGGGTGTCCATCCTCATCTTTGCCCAATGAATTGATAGATTTAATGGGTGTAGTAACAGCCTTCATATCATCAAAATTGAATTTCGTAAGTATGTCAAGAACATACTTGTCTTGACTGATAAAAATACCTTCCTTTGATCTGCTAACCTGAAGTCCTATAAAGAAAGTCAACTCTCCCATTGAACTCATTTGAAATTCTTTCTGCATCAGCTGCTCAAACTCCTTAACCATGGAATGTTTGGTAGCCCCAAAAATGATATCATCAACATAAACTTGAACTAACATGATATCTTTCTTGTCTCTCTTGATAAACAAAGTCTTGTCTATAGCTCCCCTTCTATATCCATGTTGCAATAAGAATGTGGAGAGTCTCTCATACCAAGCTCTAGGAAACATGAAGGCCATAAAGAACCTTAACCACCTTGTAGACTTTGTTTGGATGTTTAGGATCTTCAAAACCAGGAGGTTGTTTGACATAAACTTCCTCTGTAATCTTGCCATATAAAAGGCACTTTTGACATCCATCCGTAAACTTGAAAGCCCATATAAGAAGCGAAAGCAAGAAATATTCTAATAGCTTCTATTCTTGCTACAGGAGCAAACACTTCATCATAATCTACTCCTTCTTCTTGTCTATATCCTTGTGCTACTAACCTTGCCTTATTCTTGATAACATTACCTCTTTCATCTCTTTTGACCCTAAAACCCATCTGGTTCTAATAACTCTCTTTCCATCTGGAAGATCACATAAAACCCAAACCTCTTGAAGTTTAAATTGAAGAAGTTCTTCCTGCATAGCTTCAACCCAGCTTTCTTTAGTCAAATCTTGAGCAATATTCTTGGGTTCTTCTTGAGAGATAAAACAAGTAAATAGACAGGTTTGATGGTCCTTATGATTCAGCCTGTTTTGTTTATACACAAAGCTAAGTAAAGCATTGTGAGGTGTAGAAAAAGTCTTAGCTCTGTGTCTAGTCAGCACTCCAGAAGTAGAAGGACCAATGATTTGATCAAAAGGATGATCCTTATGAGTTCTTATGTTTGGAGATTATGGAACTCCATAAGTATCCTCCAAATTAGTAACATCAGCACCTTCATTGGAATTTGGAAAAATACCTTCATCTTCAAATTCATCATCAGTATCTTCTAATCCAGGCAGGGGTATGATCATCCGTGATCAGCTAAAGTACTGTCAAATGGTGCAAACAGCATACTTGTTGAAAAGTACTGTCCAAAGTACTGTGAGAGTACTCTGCGGTCTTGTTCTTATTTGCCTCTTCATAAGCTCTTCTTTGTTCATCAGTGTAAGAATGTGCTAAAACATCTTGAAGAAGCATCTGATTAAGTTCCTCTTGAATAGATTGATCCTCAAGATAAAGAGGATTCTGGAACAACAGTACTTTGCTGTGGGGAAACAGTACTTTGTTTTGGAACTTCAACACTTTGTTTTGGACTAACAGGATCTTCATCGTGAACAACATCGGTCTAATATGAACTCCATGAACAACATATTGTAAATCTTCTCCACAGTTACCTGGCTGATTTTCTTCTCTAACAGGTACATAGTTCATAGATGGAGTTAAAACCTCAAGATCAAACATCCAATCGGGACCTTTACCTTTCTCATTGTCTTGATCTTCTAAAAACTCAACATGAAGACAATCTTGAACCTTCTTAGTAACCTTGTTGTATACTCTAAAGCCCTTACTGTTAGTGCAATAACCCAATAAGTATCCTTCTTCCGACTTGCCATCAAACTTCCCAGTTATCAATAGTGTTTAAAATAGTAAGAGGGCATCCAAAGGTTTCATAAAACGAATGTTGGGTTTATTGCCCATCAGCAATTCATAAGGTGTCTTCATCTGTGGTTTAGTGACCGAGACTCTGTTAAGTACATAACAAGCGTACATTTCATAGTTCCTTCGCGAATAGGTAGGTGAGAATCGCTAACATTGTTCTTGCCGCTTCAATCAAAGTCCTATTCTTCCTTTCTCGCAACACCATTTCTGTTGTGGTGTTCTTGCAATACTAAACTCCCTTTTATGCCTTTGTTTGCACAAAATTCATCCATAAGTTTGTTCTTGAATTCAAACCCTATTGTCACATCTAATACCTCTAACCTTGAGTCTCAATTGGTTTTCAAGAGCAATAATCAAGTTCCGATAGCATCAAAAGTATCGTCTTTAAAACCCAAGAAAAATACCCAACTGAATCTACTGCAATCATCTGTTACAACTAAGCAAGATTTTTTCTTGTTTAGACTTGCCACGTAAACAGTCCAAACAAATCCAGATGTAACAGCTCCAAAGGTTCTCTAATAGTTCTCTCCTCAAGCTTCTTGCAGGAAGCTTTGTGTTGTTTACCCTTCTTGTATGCCAAGCATGATTGATCATTCTTGTAAGTCTTTGAAGGTAAACCTCTAACTAGATTGCCTTTGACCAGTTTATTGATATTTTTGAAGTTAACATGGCCCAATCGTCTATGCCATTGATGTGCCTCTTCAGATGTTGCTTTAGCCACCAAACATGTGGCTCTTCCATAGGAGTGTAGACTCTTCATGTCTAAACTATACACATCATTTGTCCTTGGTACTCTAAGAACTACTAATTCATCATCAACAAGCTTAAAGTCAGAGGAAAGGATAAGACATTCTGTGTTAGTGAATAACACATGATGCTTTTTATCACAGATTTGTGATACTGACAATAGATTGAACTTTAACTCCTTTACATATCTAACATTCTCAAAATCTATAAGCCCTGCTTTGATAGTCCCTTTTCCAAGTAATCTTTCCTCCAATGGGATCATTCCCAAATGCAACTCTTCCTCCACTAATCTTCCTAAAATCGACGGATCTCTTTGTCTCCTGACATACTTCCAGAGCAACCACTATCCACAATAAGATGATCTTTAAGCTCCTCTTCCGGGTTGCCCTGCACATAAAGAAAAGAGTTAGAAACTTTTAGGAACCCAAGCCATTATTGACTTGTGTTCCCCTTGTGGAGTTACAAACTCAAATTCTTTGAGTATGTAATTACCACTATCTTTCAAATGATAATCCAGAATTATCTTTTGATCTTTAGCATGTGGATTTTCAAAACTTTCTGGTTTTTCAACACAAGTCTCTTTTTCTGTCATCACAAAAACATCTGATTCACTTTTGGTTGAAAGTACTGTCTGTCCCTCTGCAGTGCTTTCCCTCTTAACCCATTCTGTTTTAACACTTGGTTCCTGTGATCTAAATCTCCTATGTGAATTGTAATACCTTCTATGTTGATAGTGAGATCTCCTAGAATTTCTATACCAAGTATTGTGATCAGTACCTTGTTTTGTCTGAGTAGTACTTTGAGAAAGTATCTTGGAGAGTTAACAGACTTTGGAAAGTACTGTGAGATATCAAGGTTTTGAAAAGGTTTTATTTGGGTGTGGGTATCTATGATCCGGTGAGAAATTTCTGTGATTGACCCTATTTGAATTATTCCAAACCGTTTGTGCTCTCTAGGTTTCTCGGTTAGAAGTCCCGTTCTTTGGAAATTTTCTAAGGTATTCTGAGTGATGTTCACAGTCTTTAATTAGACGAGTAGGACTAAAACACACAAAACACGTTGACCCATATCTGTCAAAGTGACATCTTCTATGTCTATGCCCAAAATTATTTTGCCTTCTGGTGATGATTAAACCTGTTTTGACCAAAATTATCCCAAAAGGTTTAGCAGTACTGTTTTGAAAAGGTTTTGAAGAAGGTACTGCTTGTGGAGCAGTACTTTGATTTAAAGGTACGTCTTGATTTTGAACATCGTTTTCAACAGCTTCGTTGGGTTTTTCAGACCTAGATTGAGCAACTAGCTTTTTCCTAAACTCTAGACTGTCTACTCCAAAACGATAAACATCAGGCCTAAGGGGTTGATGAATGCCAGTGGGATGTGGAACAGCATGATAATCATTAGCTTTCTTATATTCAGGAGGTGAGTCACTTATTGAACCATCATTACTAGATGTATCTACATAATTAATGAGTTCTTCATCACTAGTGGTTATATCCTCATACTCACCTTCATCCCGATTACTAGATTGGTTTTCTTCTATCTTACTAAAATCCATTCCAAAACCTAATCCAGTTTTAAGGTAGGCTCTTTGCTATTTTTGAACATAAGAAACATGTGACAGACCAGCTTCACCCCAAGCAAAGAAACTTAGCTAACAAATCAACTCTTTCCTTAGTTAATTTCTCAATTTCAGCAATTTTACAGTTTAATTTCCATTCACTAAGCTTTAACTGTTAATCCTGTTGTGCATATTTTTCAGCCCAAGCTACTTCATTAGTTTCATGTGCTAAGATTTTGGCTTCCATAGATTCTAAGGTTATTTGATAACTAGCTACCTCAGACCTAGCCTTAACACAATTATCTCTCAATCACATAACTGCTAAGTAATTTATGATAAAAATCATAGCAATTTGAGCATACCTCGGAGATAGGAGATTGATTTGGTGAAGTAGCCACCAATGCAAGTTGAACAGAATCATCTTCACTTTCCTTGCTCCAGTCAAATCCTCCAAAGCCATCATCGATTCTAAAACAAGATGTTCATGTTCTTCAAGAAAAACAGATTGCTCCAATCCATTGCTTCTACTGAATCTACAATTTCTTCTTCCACTGCTACCATGCAATATGTTACTGGTTCATCATCAAACTCTTCACTCCAGTCAACTTCTGATAACTTCTCTTGAGCAACCAAAGCCTTTGTTTCAAGAATTGGAATTTCCTTAAGCTCAAATTTTGGCTTTTCAGATGTCTTGTTTGCTTGATACTTAGCAAACCTGCACTCCCTTGCAAAGTGACCAGCGTCTTTGACAATTGAAGCCCTCAATTTTAGATTTGTCAAAAGTTATGCCCTGTTTTGGTTTGAAATCAATGCTTTTGCCTGCTTCTGCATGTACTTTTTGATCCTTGCAAGTGATCATAGCAACTTGCCACCGATATCAATTTCTTCAAGTGCATCTTCTTCAATCAGCTAGATCTTCTTCATATGTGACAGGTAAACTAGCTTGTTGTGCAAAGAAGGAGCACATAACTTCATCCGAGGCCATAGTGGTAGTTGGTGGGGCCATTGAACATATGAGGGGGGTGTATAGACAAGCAGTACTTTGAGAACAAGATTTGAGGAGAAGCAGACTTTTGAAGTAATCTGCCTTCTTTTCATGATAGAAAAGCAATATTGTGAGACTTAGAACTTGTTTGACCACTCATCTCATGCTCATACACCTTAAGTTGATGATAGAGATCATCAAAATCCATGACATCCAAACCTTGTTGTCCTTTGATCATTGTAGCAATCACATGCCATGAAGATGGCAAACTTCTTAGAAACTTCAAATTAGCATCTTCAACTGATACTTACGCCTTTGTATAGCTCCAACATGTTGAGAAGATTCCGAAACCTATCATATGCAGCATCAAGACTTTCTCTTTCACCAACCGTGAAAGTTTCAAACTGTTGCTTAAGCAAATTTCTGTGCATCTTTTTAGAGGCTTCATTCCTTCCAAATCTGGTCTTGAGAGCAGCCCAGAGTGCTTAGCATCTCTCATGAAATTTGAGAAGATGACCATCTGAATGGCGATAAGAGAATGTTGAGTGCCTTCTCTTGATTCCTTAAGGTTGCTTGCTGGTAATATGGTTTAGGTTCCTTGGGTTGTCCAGGTATATCAATGGGGTATGGTACAACTTCATTCCCATTCACAATTACATTCCATAGAGCATGATCTGTAATGGCAATGTAATGCCTCATCTTCATGCACCGTAGATCATATTCTCCCTTCTTAATTATTGGAATTCTGAGTGAGGTGATTGAGGGTGGTGGAACAGATTCAGTCGACATCTTGAATATTGTTGAAGTAGGGTTTCTTCCTAGTCAGAGTTTCCACACAAGCTCTGATACCACTTGTTGGATCGATATACTTAAATCAAACTATCTTAACTAGCTTGTCAAGGTTTAATAACTTCAGATAAATCCTAAGTTATTAACAAAGAAACACTGAGCAATCTTTATCATGTACGCGGAATTTACTTAACAAAGCTAAGAAGAATAACCTTTTATTATAAACTCTAAATCTGCTTATTGTGCAGATACTCTAATACAACTCTAAGATAATCGAACTTCTCTCTAAAACACTAATTAACTTGTGAATTTGTAAACTCTAAAACTCATAGACTCATAGACTTATATCTCTAATGCCAATCTAGGAGTCCTTTTATAGGCTCAAGGATATCCTAGTCGGTTTACAATTGATAGCCTTGTACGACAAGTAATCTAAACATAGAATACAATACTTTCCATAAACGAATAACAGTTCTTTTGTTCTTGCAGTACTTTGACTTTGTCTTTAGCAGTACTTTGACTCTTTGACTTTTCCCAGTACTTTGCAGCTTACAGTACTTTCATATCTTCAGTACTTTCATATCTTCAGCACTTTCATATCCCAACACGAGCTCTAGATAAACGAGCTTTAGACAAACGAGCCGAGCCTTGAGCCGAGCTCGAGCTTTATATATCATAATACGAGCCGAGCTCGAGCTCAAATCTTAAAGGTCGAAATGAGCCGAACTCGAGCTTGAGCTTTCTAAAATATAAACGAGCCGAGCTCGAGCTCTGGCAGGCTCGGGCTCAGCTCGGCTCGTTTTCACCCCTAGGCGTAAACCTCCTTAGGTGTAAACTTCCTTCTTACAAGTAAGAATTTCTTACTCGTAAAGGTAGTGGTTTAAACGTAAGCTTAGTCGTAAACTCAAGACTTATTTGTAAGGGACCTTAGGCGTAAGATAAATCTTAGGCGTAAAGTATTACTTGTAAGATTTAGCTTAGTCATAAGACTAGACTATGAACCAAAATCTTTCACACTTATCCAAGTGAGAAAGATATCTACAAGTAGAAGTGTTTTTCAAGCTTATCCAAGTAAGGAAAACACTGAGTCACAAACAGCTTTGAAGAATTTGATGAAGATTCCTTATGCGTAAAGACTGCTAAGGCGTAAAATCTGGCTTGGCGTAAAAGTTACGCGTAAGATTAGGGTTTAACTTAGGCGTAAGAAGAGGGTTTCAAGTTACGCGTAAAACAAGGGTTTTGCTTACTCGTAAAGCCAACAGAAATGACCAAAATGAATTTTTAAGCATCAAAACGCTTTGTACACTCGATTTTTATGATGAAACAGCTTCAATAACACTTAAATAACAAGAAAGTTTTGAACTTTATCAACCAAAGTGAAATCCAAGCTTATGCGTAAAAATGATGAACGAGTGAAAAACGAATGAAAAACGTAAAATAACACGTAAAGTTTCAAACTTTTTGCCAAAACTAAGATTCTAAACACTATATGAACCTTAAAACATAAGAATCTTTAAGATTTTAGTGCAAAAATCAAAGTTTTACGCATATGAAAAAGGTTTGGTACGAGATAAACTTACGTGAAACAATACAAAACTTCAACACAAACGTTTCACAAAACTAAATGGCAATTGATACCACTGTTAGGTCACCATAATATGAACACAAGTATGTTAGATGTATGATAGAACGAGAGGAGGAGGAGGGACGGTCGGATTCTTCACACACAAGTAATATGGACATGTTATGTTTATTATGAAAGAACCAACACTCTCAAATGAGAGTGAACATTGTATTTATAGGCAAGGGAGCTAGGGCAACACCTCTAGTCCCTTCCCTTTGTATCATTGGCCTTTGCATAGGCTCATGGGCTTACTACATAAGCCTAGCATTAATTACATACATAATTACATATAAGCCATAATTAAGCAACCTATTACATATGAATGACCGACACTTGAAATACTAGTTACAAGTGATCCCAACAAAGGTTAATGGTTGAGTAGTTGTCGATTACTCAATACAGGTTCAAGACTCAAATCATATTGGGTCAAATCTCAGTCAAAAATGGGGTTTAACTCGGACAAACTCTGCCAATCCCTGGTTTGAAGTATTTGAGCAATTCTTTTTAATGTTTCTAAGCATATTTCTATGGTCTTATGTAAAATATACGGTCCTATCAACATGTCATACATTCACAAAACTTTTTGTAAAAATTTCAATTTGATTACTCCTCGCCTAGGCCATTACAGTGGTAGTCGACCGCCGACTAGCATCTGGTTTTGTTGCAACCATTATTAAATAATTAATATATTGTATTGATTTTTATAAGTAATGGTAATTAAATCAAACAACATTACTCATTTTGTAAGATTTTTAATTTTTAAGCAAGACTAGAGTTTGACCATGTTTTCTTTTATAAAACAATCAACTATTTATAACTGGTAATTTGATTTTGACAAGCATGCCCAAAAATCCAAAATGTATTAGTAAATAGTGTATGTTAACGCATGATAAATTAAGTTATATTACTACGTTAGTTCGAATGATGACTAATGAATGTTTCCATGCCAATTAAGTGGTTGATCCCGAGTCTTAAAAAGGTTGTCGTAAAATGATTTGGGGGAGGGTACCTGGTTTTGGATTCGTCCTCTGAGGGGTACGGCAAACGGCGATTCGGCTTCCCTTATCTCTCTTATTGGTCGTCTTCAGCTAAATGCGGATAGGGCTTACAAATGGTTTTGGTCCTTGGACGCTTATGGGTCTTATAAAGCTAGCACTCTTACTAAGAGAATTCAAAATGTCCAGCTTGCTGATTTCATCACCGATGACCATCATCTTTAGAATCCTCTTGTCCCTCGAAAAGTAGATATTTGCGCTTGGAGGGCATCTTTGGATAGACTTCTCACTCGGGTGAATCTTGAATTTTGTGGTAATAACATGGCGTCTAATCTTTGCCCCTTCTGTGACACTTAGTGTTGAGGATATTGAGCATTGTCTTATCAATTGCTCTCATTCTCTCGCAATTTGGAGGAAAATATGAAGCTAGAGGAAATATGCCCTCTCTGTTTTCTTTTCCTCATTTTTCGATTATGGATATAGCTCTCGCTAACATTAGTTTAAATGGCATTACCCGCATCTCAAAGGTGGTTCATGGTGTTTTCTTAAATGCCATATGGCCCATTTGTAATTGGAGAAACGTGATTGTAAATGCTCATCCTGATGCAGTCGTAAAGACCAAAGGAGAAGACATATTCTCGGGTATTCAAAGGCTATCGTTGACTTGGATCGCTTCCCGGTTGGCGTCGTTGCTTGCCAATTGGAATAGTTAGGTTGCTAAGCCGTTCGAACTGTTTAGTTTGGTCTAGTTGTTGGTTCTTTCCTCTTGGTTGTTCTTGTTTGCTTGGTTTCTGGTTTGTACATTCTTTTCCCATGTTTGGGATTCTTTATGTTATATATAATTTACTAGCTTCATAGCCCGCCCGGATGGGCGGGCTAGCTTCATGATATTTTTTATGATATAAACTATGTAACAAAGGAAATCATAAATTTATAACAATGTGGAATGATATGTACTGAGCAACCATGCCGTTGAATAAAGGAACCTAAAATCAAATCATTTGCATCGCAAAAAATTGAAGTATTCATAACATACCACATAGTTAAAAACTTAAGTATTCAAAGCCTATGAAGCACTTATTTATAAATAACATTGGTTGTGCAGTGCGTATCCGTAGTTTTCCTCGTTATCACAACAAAATGTATAGATTTGCCTTTAAAAAAAGTATTGTACTACATTAGTTCGAATTAAGTTATATTAACAAATTAAGTTCGTGTCTGATTTGGTATGATTCGAGAGAGAGGGATAACCCGAACTTCATGATGGTGTCTAATATGTATTGGTTAGAGATATATTTTTCACCTAAGAGCATGTACAACGGTCAACGCCGGAACCGGCTTTATTGGCCGTTATTCAGCGTTAACCGGCGTTGGCCGTTATGATCCCGTCGTTATTTTGGTGTTAGAGGTCCGGTGTTATCAATCCAACGGGTGTTAACATGCATAAAAAAAAATCAAAAAATTTACGAAACACCCCCCCTAACGGCTAGTTACCGTTGGGGTTTAAAAAAATTTACATTTTAGCCCCTAACGGCTAGTTTTATTTAAAACAATCAAAAACATTTTTTTACCACTATAAATACCCAACTAAAACACCATTTTTTTCACACTTCCATAATTCAAATTCACAATTTATATACTTCCTCTCACACTTCCATAATTCAAATTCAAGTTCGTTCATAATGGATCCGAATCAATTTGATGAATTTCCTCAGCAATGGTCAGACGTTGATGATGAAACTGACTTCGAATTTATGGCGTCCGTGTACGAGTATCACCAACAGTTGGAACAAGAAGAAGCATCTCAACCTCTTACTCGTGCTCGTATCCCATATATATATCGTGAACGAGATTGCGTAAGAACGTCTCACATAACGACTATTTCATTGAAGGTTGTAAGTATTCAAACCGGAATTTTCGTAGAAGATTTCGTATGAGCCGGAAACTATTCCTGCAAATAGTCGAAGGTATTGAATCTTATACTTCCGATAATATTCCAGATCATTTTAATTACTTTAGGCAAACACCCGATTGTACGGGTCGAATGAGTCTAAGTGTTCTAATGAAGTGTACGTCTGCTATACGCCAATTGGCTTACGACACCACACCCGATTCATTTGATGAATACTTGCAATAGGGTGCGAGTACTTCAAAAGATTGTCTTGATAATTTTAACAAATGCATTATTGATTTGTTTATGCCGGAGCATTTAAGAAAACCAACATGGGCCGACATTCAAAAACTTTATCAACAACATGAAGAGTGTCATGGTTTTCCGGGAATGCTTGGTAGCATTGACTGTATGCACTTGGAATGGAAAAATTGTCCAGTGGCTTGGCAAAGGCAATTTGCTAGGGGTGATAAAAAAATACCCAACAATTATGCTTGAAGCTGTTGCTTCTCAAGATTTATGGATTTGGCATGCATTTTTTGGGATGGCGGGGGCGAATAACGATATTAATGTTTTAGACCACTCTCCGTTATTCGACGACATTCTTTCTGACGATGCCCCAAAAGCCCCTTATATGGTCAATGGAACTAGGTATGAACAGGGGTATTACTTGGCTGACGGAATTTACCCACAGTGGGCAACTTTCGTCAAATCCTTCTCGGCAACAACTGACGAAAAACATACGTACTTTAAAAGGAAACAAGAAAGTGCCCGAAAGAATATTGAACATGCTTTTAGTGTGCTTCAAAGACGTTGGGGTATACTACAACAACCAAGACGTCAATGGGAAATTGCCATGATACGTAGAATCATGTATTCTTGCATTATTTTGCATAACATGATTATAAAAGATCAAAAATTTGCATTACGTGACTATAACGAAGTGTGGGTGGATTCGTCAGCACGTTTGAGGCAACGAAGATGGGTCGAAAGATGTAATATTCATCGAAATACACGACCGACAAACGCATACCCAACTCCAACAGGACCTTATGGAGCATGTTTGGCAGAAGAATCTTGAACGACAACAACAACAACAAGAGAGCGGCGATAATGAATAAGTATTTGCTATGTTTTGTTATTTTTTTTCGTTATAATTTTCTTTAGTTATTTTATATTTGGTATTGTAATATGTTTAATTTAAGGTTATATTTTTTAATAAATGAAGTGTTTGTTTTAGTTTAGGGGTTGAAATTGAAAATATCAAATGCTAAAGTTTAACTTGGGATGTTATGATTGTAGGTGTTTTTTGAGGATGTTAAAGTGAAATGTTAAAGCTGATATGGCGCTGATATGACAGATGTTAAAGAATAACCTGAGTTATTATTGGGAGTGGTCTAAAGCACAAAATGTGATATTTTTGTGAATACATAGAAGGGTCACTCTGAGAGTGTATAAACTATGCATTCAATTACATACCTTGAACATTTGACATGTAAGGATGGTCTAGTGTCGAAGGCTTGTCACTAACAAAATTAAAACATGCGAGGTTTCAAATTTAATTTTTGTTAGGTGCAAACATTTTGAAGTGGTCAATGCCAACCCCTGAAAAGAAAGGGGCCTACTGGTGTTGATTTTGTGTGACAGTAATTCAAATAGGTGAATAAGTTAGTCAAAATGTAAAATCATAATCATAATCATTGGTAAAAAAAAAAGTTGTATTTAGGCTAACCTAGCTATTGTCTCGGTCTCTCGGATTAGCAACTGGGACTGGTCCCATGGGTTTTCTATCGCTTTGGGCCAATTACTTTTTTCGGGCTTCTTTTATCTTTGTTCTGTTGCTTTGTTGGGGCGATTCAATTGTTTGCTCTTTCGTTTTGTACATTGTCAACTTCTAGATCATTGTGAAAAGCAGTTGAAAGTCAGAAATTGTGTATATATTAAAACAAGAGGAATTGTTTGCATTTCATTAGGTTGGAGAGGACTATTGTCAAACTATTTGTTTCACATTTTCATGTCGAGCTGTTTTAGGATATTTGACTAAGACGACTTTGTGCCATGTAGCTATTGAATTTTAGATAATCTAACATAAGTATGGTTTATGTTAGGTTACACATTGACCCATTTATCTTTAGCATCAAGCAATATTGAACCATTTATCTTTGTTGTGCAATTTCGTCTAAAATATAAGCCTCGTGAATTAACTTGGGTTAGAGGTGTGGTTCTGGCTGTATTGACTGGATCTTTTGGTGTAACTGGTTATTCCTTACCTTAGGACCAAATTGGTTAACTTGCCAGTGAATCTTGCGAGCAAAGTTCGATCATGTAATTTTACAAATAGTTTGAGGAGATCACTTTTATTCTTCTTTGCAAATTTACCAATATTTGTATACGAGTTTTGGTCTGCAATTGTCTTATCTTTTCGACTTTAAAGTCTATAGTTTAGTTGTTGGGCTTTCAGTTTTGTTTTCATGATAACAGACCTAAGTTATCTTTGTTGGTTGTTATTTCAATATCAATTGATGTGAAAGAGTGAATTTGTCAATCACTTGGTCCACTTTTTAAACAAGATTTTGACTACTTCAAACGAGATTGGAAGTCAAAATAACTAATACCACTTGAAGTTAGTGAAATAAAGTTATGAAACCAATAACATTAAATATCTATAACTTCCAACTTTTCATTTTTCTTTTATGGAAAAGTATATTTATAAATTGACATTTTTATTTTAATTGTAATTGCATTGTCATATGTATTTTTGACATCATTTAGAGAATGTGCAATACCATGTTTTACCTTCGTGGCGTCTGGACGCATTTTGTCGTCTTTCATGCATTTGGCTTAGCCGTCCCGCTTGTTCCTTCCCTCACCCGGTAACTTAACCCCACTCTACGGAGCTTGTGGATTCCTAGTCAAGTTGAGTGGCAACGGCTAAAGTGGGGTATCTCAACAGAGATTCATTTCGGTGAAGACCTCGCTTTCATAAATGTTAATTTTATCTCATGATTGAGAATCGTTTTTCATTCTCTTATCTCTGCTACATATAATGCATGCATCATTTTCTTAAACTAAAAATTCTTAAATTTGTGTAATGTGGAATCTTACAAAACGAGTGTAAATGACAAGTCTTAATCATTGTAATTAATTCGATTAAATAACAAGGTTTAAACTTTTTTTTCACTCTACTTAAATCCGTTTCATTATCAATGAATACTATACGCAGTTTTTAAATGTGGTAATGTGGCAACTATACTTCCATTTTAAAATTGGGCCAACCTTTATTCTTTTTTTTCAATGCAAATATATTTTCTTTAAATTTAAAATAAAAATTAGTAAAGTTCAATTACTAAAATACTTTTAATTAAAAATGATGACAGCATCCACTATTAAATTAATCATTTAAATATTGATTAATGCTCAAACTTTTATTAGTTTTTGTTTATAAGTTATAGATTTTTTTTCGCAATTATTACAAATAGAACTCGTAAATGTTGAATCAAGGTCACACAAAAACACAAGTTCGCAAATATAATTACTACATCATCGTTTTCCTCAAATATTCGTCTAGTATATATAAACAAAGAGAGTTGAATTCAAAACCAGTTATCTATATGCGAAGTCAAAGAGAAATGTAAAAGTACATACTCGTATTAGAGGAATTTTCAAATGTTTACTCTTATTTTGGTGCTTACTAAGGGACAAATCTCCACCATCCATCTAATTTGATCTAATGGTGGGGATAAACCTTAGATTTTATATGGAAACCTAAGTCCATGTTTTTTTCTCCTTTTTCTTTGTCTTTTTGTCTTTCTTATTATTAACATTTTTTTTTTGAATTCACGTTTGTATTATTTTTTTTTTAATTCAAGTTTTTTTTTCCCGCTTACATCGTTTTAATGCGTATTCATACGCTTTTCGTTTGGTTTTATACGTTTTCGGTTGTTTTTATACGTTTCGTTTGTTTTTACGTTTTCGCTTTCGATTTCAGACGTTTCGCTTGTTTTCATCCGTTTTGTACGTTTACATCCGTTTTCGACGTTTTTGTACGCTTTTCATATGTTTTTATACGCTTCCCTGTGTCTTTCTGACGTTTTTTATCCGTTTTCATACATTTTCGTCCATTTTTATGTTTTGTCCATTCTTAGACATTTTCTTCTGCTTTAAGACGTTTTCGTCCGTTTTTATATGTTTTCGTCCGTTTTCATACGTTTTCGTCTGTTTTCTTACGTTTTCGCCCATTTACGTTCGTTTTCATACGTTTTCCTCTGTTTTCTTACGTTTTTGTTTGTTTTCATACGTTTTCATCCATTTTCTTACGTTTTCGTTCGTGTTCATACGTTTTCATCCGTTTTCTTTCTTTTTCGTCCATTTTTCATACGTTTTCAGACATGTTTTTACGCTTTCATACGCTTTCGTCACATTTATATTTTCGCCATTTTCATCAATTTTCATACGTTTGTCGCTTTTTTAGGTTTTCATGTATTTTCGCCCATTTTTGACATTTTTCGCCCTGTATTTTACATTTTCATGTATTTTCGTCCGTTTGCAGACACTGTCATCCGTTTTTTACTTTTTCATCCATTTTTAGACGTTTTCGTCTATTTTCAGACATTTTCGTCTGATTTCAGATGTTTTCATCCGTTTTATACGTTTTCGTCCGTTTTCATACGTTTTCATCCGTTTTTATATGTTTTTAACCGTTTTCAGATGTTTTTGTCTGTTTTCATACGTTTTTCATTCGATCTTATATGCTTTTTGTCCGTTTTCAGACGTTTTCATTTTGATATTTGTAAGTGAAACTTATTTATCTCTTGTGATATAACACTTTAAGAAAAATGAAAAGTATTACATTCTTCATCATGTATGTGTTATCAGTTGTGATACTTAACTAAGAATGTGATGGTTGTGTTTTTGAAAATATTTAGGAAGATTTTTATGTTTTATGATATTATGAAATGTGTTGTTCAATCTGAAAACAAGAGATGTTATGATAATTTTGTTAGACTTATGGTGGATTTTTATATTTAATGGATACATTGTGCATGTTTCGATAAGTTTTATAGCGGGATTTGAAAATATATATGGTTGAATCAGCAAACTAAATAAGTTATGGTTGAAGGTAGCACACATCTTTTAAACAAACTGAGGAATCTCAAACACATGTGATATCACAGATGATATCACCTCACTTGTGATATCACACGTGATATTATGTGTGATAACACTGGTGATATCACGTGTGATATCATGTGTGATATTACCGGTGATAGCATGTGTGATATCATAGTTTATATCACTTGTGATATCACCTGTGATATCATGTGTGATTTTCACAGGTGTTTGAGCTTACTCAGTTTGTTTATAAAGATGTGTGCTTTCTTCAACTATAGCTTCTTTAGTTTGCTGATTCAACCATAGATATTTTTTTATCCCGCTATAAAACCTATCGAAACATGCACAATGTATCAATTAAATAGAAAAATTCACCACAAGTCTAACAAAAGTTTCATAACATCTCGTTTTCAGTTAAACACCTTTTCTAATATTTCATATTATCATAAAACACAAAAATCTTCCAAATATTTTCAAAAACACAAATAAGAAAAATGAACAGAATCATCATAGTAATATAATAAGTGATGTTTATTAATGTTTCTTTTATATATACTTGGTAAAATACTAAATTCTTAACATTTGGTATGAATGTAATATTTCACATTCTTAGTTGAGTACACAACTGATAACACATACATGATGAAGAATGTAATACTCTTCATCTTTCTTACAGTGTTATATCACAAGAGATAAATAAGTGTCACTTAAAAATATCAAAATGAATAAAAAGGAAGCAAACTATGAAAATAGAGACTTGACATATTCTCAAAATCAAACAAGTGTTGCATTAAATTAGCATTTTTTTTAACAAAATAACAATTCACCTAAAGAGACTTTAACCATTTTATTTCTACTAAGAGTATAATATCACAAGTGATAGATAACATTAGTTGCATTAAAAAAAAATACGTTTGTCAATTGCGATAAAAGGCACCAAAACTATCATGTAACTGGAAATTATAAAAATATTAGAAAACACATAGGTGAAAATATATAAAAATATACAAAGCAATGAAATATCTCAGGTAATATTAAAGGTTAAAAAAACATACTTGTTTGTTTATTAAATATCACAAGTGATATTAGACATTAACTTTTTTTTAATAAAATATCACAATTGATATTAGACATGTAATATAATAAAGTTTAATAGTAAGCATGAAAACGTACGAAACTAGACGAAAACGTATAAAAACTACAAAAAATGGACGAAAACGTATGAAAACGGACAAAAACGCATAAAACGAATGAAAATGGACGAAAACGGACGAAAACGTCTGAAAACAGATGAAAGCGTCTAAAAATGGACGAAAGCGTAAAAAAGGACGAAAGCGTATATAAACCTATGAAAACAGATGAAAACGTAAGAAAACGGACAAAAACGTAAGAAAATAAACGAAAACATATTAAAACGGACAAAAATATAAGAAAACAGACAAAAACGTATGAAAACGGACAAAAACATAAAAAAAAATGGACGAAAACGTAGGAAACGGACGAAAATGTAAGAAAACAGGCGAAAACGTAAGAAAATGGACGAAAACGTATGAAAACAGACAAAAACGTAAGAAAACGGACGAAAACGGACGAAAATGTATGAAAATTGACGAAAACGTAAGAAAACAGATGAAAACTGAAGAAAACAGACGAAAACGTAAGAAAACAAACAAAAACGTAAGAAAACAGACAAAAACGTATGAAAACGGACGAAGATGTAAGAAAACGGACTAAAACGTAAGAAAACGGACGAAAATGTATGAAAACGTAAGAAAACGGACGAAAACGTATGTAAACGGACAAAAATGTATGAAAACGGACAAAAACGTAAGAAAACGAACGAAGACGTAAGAAAACAGATGAAAACGTAACAAGACTGACGAAAACGGACGAAAACGTAAGAAAACAGACGAAAACGTATGAAAACAGACAAAAACATATAAAAAGCGGAAAAAAATGAACAAAAACGTAAGAAAACATATGAAATTGACGAAAACAAAAAAAATGAAATTATAAAAAGTGATTAAAAAAAACAAATAATGAGAAAATAAATAAAAAATATGAAAAGACAATAAAAAAAACATGGACTTAGGTTTAGACATACTAAATCTTAGGTTAAGCACCACCATTAGATCAAACTAGATGGAATGTGGGATTTATCCCTTAGTATGCAAAGATTTTTGAGTATGCTTAAGTAATAAGTTGTTAAAGAGTGACTATACGAAATTATCTCTAACAACAAAAAAGTTTTTCAATTTTTAATAGAATTAACACAGAAAAAAGTAGGGAAAGAAAATTAGCATAGACTTTACCAAGTTTGTAATACGGAGTAATTGATATTTTACACAACTCACACTATCTTTAATGGTGAGGTTGTAAAATGATTAAAAATGAGCTGAAGAAAGGATGTATTGGGGCCAAAAGTTAAAAATAACTTATTTGATCAATAGTATAAGATTGCTCGACCTATTGGTTAACTTACTGATAATTTAGCATGCCTGTGATGAGTATATTTTATCCATTGAAGAAATAGGATGCGCATAAGGCTCCGTACAGTGGAACGGAACAAATCGGTCGGTCACAAGGCACGGCCGAATTTAAAGTCGGCCGACTCAACTGTGGAGAGTAGGTCGCAACATCGGTCGAGGGGCAAAAAACACAATATCGGTTGGATTTTCAACCGATTTCAAACTCTTCCTTTTCCAAATAAATGTTCCCGTTTAACTTAAATATATATATATATATTTATATATATATATATATATATATATATATATATATATATATATATTTTAAAAAATTTTACCACTTTACATCCTATAAATACTAACCTTAAACTACTTATCATCTATATTCACTTCCATCCTCAAGCTACTTCTCATCCATATCCACCATTTCAAAGAAAAATACCCCACAATCAAAAAACCGACGATCTCGACTACCCCAAAAATGCATCGAATTTTAATTTCTCGCCGGAAAACAACTTTGAATTAATCGGCATAACACCACCACAAAACCGGGGTATTCACTTACGTCCACTAACTTTTGAATATCAATCACAACTACCACAACCCAATCAAAACCAAAACCCGTTTTACGTTAATCGTCAATTTGTCCCACCGCAATGATCTAATACGGATTACCACCAAGAACCAAGTGGGTCGTCGTATCGTCCTAACATGGACTTCTTGTATCCTTCCCAACCGTATCACAACTATTCCCCGCCAGTAGTACTAATCTTGAAATGGATTTGGAGGATTATATGCCCGGTATCCAACCCAAAATATCCAGAGTCAAGATGCTTCGATGGGGAAAGGTTCGGTCACCGCTCGCATTACCGTTCTAACTACGATTTCATTCCCGTTGAAGACGATGACGATGTTGAAGAGACGTCACCCATCAAACCAAAGAAGCCTTTAAGACGTGGGTCAAAGGCGAAGGACAAAGGCAAGAAGCCCGAACAACCAAGAAGGCCGAACCATGGACAAAGGCGGAAGAGATCGCGCTTTGTAGAGCTTGGGGTTTTTTGTCGGAAAACTCAGTGAGAGGAAACGCTATGAACAGGCACCGTTCTTGGGAGGTGATAGCGTATTTTCAAAAGGAATCGCTCGAAGAACCTACTCGACTCCATCAATGACCAAATGGAAGAATAGGATTCGTAGGGTTGAGAATTTTGTCTGTATTGATAATGTCAAGAAAAATCATGGAAGTGGTGAGAATGATAGAGACGACAAACAAAAGCTCTTAGAGAATACCCTATGATGTACGGTCATGATTTTACCTTGGAGGAGTGTTGGCAAATTTTGAGGACTCATGATGCTTGGAAGAATTGTGAGATGCCGACTTTCAGAATGAACAGTCGAAAGAAATCAAAGGGCTCTACAACTACCTCGGGGTCAACCCAAGGTGTAACACCCCCAAAAATCTTAATGACAGCGGGAGACTAATTCGGGTGTTACTTGAATGGAGATCATAGTCAATAATTATAGAAAACGACTCGAAAGAGACGTTTTATTAAAATAGTTATCATTCATCAAAAACTCATAGTTTGTTACACAACGTTGTAAATAGATCAAGTGTTTTTCCCAAAAGAAAGATCATGAGTTTGAAAAAATGACAACTTTTATGTTTTACACCACCGTTAAGCCTTGCCATGCCCCGTTCGCACCTTGGTCATAATCTTTACTGATTACCTAAGATAACATGCTTAAAAAGGTCAACAAAAATTGTTGAGTGAAGTTCATAGGTTTAAAATAAGTTGAACACAAGTATAAGATCATGATCATTGTAAACTAACAATATCATAAGAAAAATCACAGATTATTATGCTCTAAGCTCATGAAACCAAACTCAACCGCATAATCGAATTACCAAACGTAAGTATGCCCCAAAGGAGGTAATAGCCAATTACCTAAAGAAATTGATATGGTGCTACCGGTTATTTCTCTATAACTAGAACGGGGTTCGTTAATCCCCATAGTACTATATTCACGATATCACGTTCACTCGCGGTGACTAATGGTTCATGATCGGGGACTTGTGGCTAACAACTTAGGCGCAATAATCAAGAGGATCGCGCTTATGAAAAACCTTGTGTTCTAGTTTAGAGCATGTATCTCTCACCGGTTTATAAAAATAAAAGTAAAAGCGAGGCTATGAACTCACTGATGATAATGCACACGCATAAATTGATCAAGCACAATGTAGGGAGGTTCCAACTCGAAACCTAAAATGATGAGATGGCATGTCTCAAGAATGAGCATTTTGGTTCACGACCAAAATAATAGAGCATTGAATATTCTTATTCAATAGATCATTGGATTGTCCAATCCAATAGTGTGCGATCGCGATTAACGCTTTTAAGTTAATTTACATGCTACATTGTCTTAATTAATGATCCTCACTTACTTATAAGTGAAATGTTTCCCTCGTTGTGATCTTAGTAAATTCGTTGGGTATTTTAACATATTTAGATTCCCTTAGTGTTTTATCGAAATAAGTATATTTTTACATATACTTAGTTATTTTCTAATAAATATATATTTACATATATATTTATACATGAAATAAGTTATCATTATTCAAATTATTACGCCATGTGATAAAAAATACTCATTTTTACGAGGCTATTATGAAATCATAAGTTTTGCTAAACTTTTCCCAAATTTACACTTTTTACCCTCAAGTTATAAAATGTACGAGTTTGGCCCCTAAACTTTGGAAAAATGACTCTTTGTACCCAAAAGTATTTTGTACTCAAAATTTCAGAATTGATGTTTGGTCCCTTGTAAAACTGCTTTTTGTAAAACATTTTCAAAGATTAAGTTTTTGTTATACTTTTAATATTTTGTTTTACTTTGATTATAAATGTATTTGAAGTGGAGGGGTGAGTTTTGTAAATCAGTAATAGTTACAACATAAAAAGGGAATTAAAAATGTGCCATAGGAGTGTTTCAAACTAGGGACCTCTCGCCTAAACCCACACGCTCCTAACCAACTGAGCTAGGCTTGGTTTGTGTTTCATTTTACAACGTTATCACTTTTATCCTACGTTTAACTTTTTCAGTTTTTGGTTTAATTTCCTTCTCAGTAAGTGATCGTGTATACATATATGCATGGTAGAGTTTTTAGTTGTTATTTTCTACTCCTTCTCAAGGTGATGAACTTATAAACTCGAAAGACCTCTTGGTTTCCTTGGGCTCGATGTGGGTTTGAGTTAGTCAATCCATTTGGTGCATATATATAACAT
Source organism: Chrysanthemum makinoi (assembly GCA_910596185.1). Lineage (NCBI taxonomy): Eukaryota > Viridiplantae > Streptophyta > Magnoliopsida > Asterales > Asteraceae > Chrysanthemum > Chrysanthemum makinoi. Next base: position 268,497,404 of record OU343217.1, read on the forward strand.
TATACTCGTGATAACAAAGAAAGATATCGAAAATGAAATGTGAGAAGGTTCTAACGAAACTTACAATCACTCAAGAGAGTGGTGATGATCGATGAGATAGTGTTTCCAATCCTACCCCGTGATCTCCTTATAAGTGTTACCCGTGATCCTTATTTTTACCCAAGTGTTCTCTAGCTTTAACCTTATCGCTTTACACCCAACTACACGAAGCTAAAACTCTTTATGCTTTCCCTTTTCTTGGACCCATTCTCCATGTGACAAATTTTAGAGTGAGAGTTGTTTGTGAGTTTGATGTGGTATTTTGTGGTGAAGTAGATTTGCTTATATAGCCAAGTTAGGCATGGTCATACACTTAGTTTATTAATACTTTGCATGTGATTCAAGCAAAGAGAAAAAGAAAGGCTTGTTGTCTTGGCATGCTCCATGTTCGGCTTGATTTGGGGGCATGCATGGGTGGTCAACTGGTCATGTCGAGTTTGTGAGTAGGGAACATATTACCCAAGAGTTAACAAAGTCAAAGGGAGTCAAAAGATGGTTTAAGTATTATTTAAATTGGTCTAGCTAGGAGCTAGGGACATGGGATACTAAGTTGATATTACATTAGGTTGGCTAAGTGAGGGAGATTTGTCTCCTTTCTACACACACGCTAACCTCATGAGACAACCAAAGAAACTTGTACTTTGTCTAGTTGATATATTTAGTTTTGTTAGTTTGCTTTGAATGCTAATCATATTTTGGGTCACGTTTTGGACAAACTGAAAGCAGAAGAAGGAAACATGAAACACACATTTACTAACTCTTCTAAATGTAAACTTGGGCAGAGGTTTTGATCCATTAGACGAGGCCCATTTAATTAGGAATTGAAAAATGGATGTTGGGCTCCCTTTGTGGTGCGTGAGCTAAGCCAAGGCCCAACGAGAAATGGTGTAAGTTTAGTCCGTCCAAAGCCCACACGATTTGAGTTTGATCACTGGGTGGTATGGAGTCCAATGAGTTTCGAGGTCCAATACAAATCTGAATATATTTTTATTATAATTAAATTCGTATTTTTATAAATTTTTACGCTTGCTACGATTTTAAAATTATCAAGATCGTGGGGAATTTATTCCGATCACAATGGTGTATTTTTGAACGCTCAGTCGCTTGATCATGCATGCCGAATGATATGCAAATGTGATGCTTAGAAAATTTTATGACGAAATAGATCGTGTTTAATTTTCTGATAAAGCGTTATACATTGAAATTTTCCGAGAGCTTACAAGTACTACTTCCCAGAGAAATCGCCGGTTAAACTCGCAGAGGTCGCCATGGTGATCTAGATGAAATGGGGATACTTGGAACGCGATTACATCCTCGCTCCCTGTGTGAACTCTGACCTCGTTTCTTATGATTTCATCGAACTTTAACGATAGGAATGCGGCTTTGCTTAAGCCCCTTGACTTCTCTGTCCATGATCTCGACGGGTTCTTCGACAAAGCTAAGTTTTTCATTGAGCTGGATGTCCTTGAGTGGTACGACTAGGGTTTCATCCAAATACACTTAAGATTCGAGACATGGAACGTGTCATGTACTCGGCTAAGTTCTTCGGGAAGATCGAGTTTATATGCCACTAGACCAATTCTTTGAAGAATTTTGAACGGTCCGACGTATCGAGGTTTGAGCTTTCCTCGCTTTCCAAATCGACCATCCCTCTTCCGTGGTGATACTTTGAGCATTACACGGTTCCACTTGGAATTCCATTGGTTTTCTTCAACATCCGCTAGCTCTTTGTCTATCTCGAGCCGCTTGCAATCTTGCCGAATTTGCATTATCTTTCTCATTGTTCTTGGATTTCGGGCCTGTAAGTTGTACTTCTCCAACTTCCGCCAAAGCAAACTGGCGATCGACATTTTCTTCCATAGAGTGCTTCAAAAGGATGCTTTAATGCCGGGCGGATAAGCTATTGTAAGAGAATTCACCTGAGGTAAGTGCTTATCCCATCCTTTTCCGAATCAATCACACATGCTCTTAGCATGTCTTCCGTGAGTTGGATCGTTCTTTCACTTTGTCCATCTGTTTGAGGATGGTACGCGGTACTCATATCTAAGTTGGTACCCATGGCTCTTGAAGCTTGCCAAAATCTTGAGGTGAATCGGCTATCACGGTCGATATGATAGAGATTGGTACACGCGTGGAGAAACAATCTCTTTGATGTACAGTTTAGCTGAGTGTAATCATCTCGTCGTTCTCCTTGATTGGCAAGAAATGAGCGGACTTTGTAAGACGGTCTACAATAACCCAAATGGTGTCAAAACCATTAGAAGTTTTTGGCAACTTTGTGATGAAGTCCATTGTGATTCTTTCCCATTTCCACACGGAAGTTCGGTTGGGTTAACAATCCGGATGGCTTTTGATGTTCAGCTTTGACTTTCAAACATGTCAAACATTTTACGGGCGATTCAGCCATAGCCTTCATGTTAGGCCACCAGCAAAAGCTTTAGATCTTGATACATCTTGTTGGGACTGTGGATGTATGGAATACTTCGATTTATGTGATTCATGCATGATGAGTTCTCGGATGCCTCCAAAGAGTGGAATCCAACTTCGATTCTTGAAACATAGCTCCGTCCCGATCTCTTCACAAATCCATTCTCATTCTCCGGCATGCCATAAATCTTCTCATTCAGCCTATTTTCTTCTTTAAGGGCTTCGATCTGAGCTTCAAGAATTTTTGATGGTAGGGGTGAATTGATTACCATTCCCAACGATCTCACTCTAAGTGGCTTAGGGCGATCTTTTCTGCTCAAGGCGCCGGCAAACAACGCTCACTTTCCAGATGGTAACGGATCTCGCAGCTCATAATCACTTGCAATTCGGAGCCGACGCTGACGCATATTCGTTCCTTTTGATCTAAGATGTGTTGAAGACTTTGTGATCGTGTACACTATACATTTGGTTCTGCATGTGATAATGTCTCCATAATTTGAGTGCAAATACCACGGCACCAAGTTCTAGATCGTGAGTAGTATAATTCTTCTCATGAGTTTTGAGTTGTCGCGACGCATAAGCAATCACTTTGTTCCTTTGCATGAGAACAGCGCTAAACCCATGTGTGTGAAGCATCACAATATACTACAAAATCTTCGGCTCCGGTAGTGCCAAGATAGGTGCTTCGCAGCTTGTTCTTTCGTGAGTTGAAAAGTGATTCTGATCGCCTCCCCATTCAATTTCTTCATTTTCTGGGTTACCTTCGGTCAATGGTTTGGCTATTTCGAGAAACCTTCTATGAATCTTCGATAATAACCCAAAGTCCTAAGAATTGACGAATTTCGTGGGGTTAGTGGGTTCGCCAATTTACAGATTCGATCTTTGCGGGATCCACGTGGATTCCTTCACTGTCGATCACATGACCAAGAAATTGGACTGTCTCAATCCAAAAGTCACACTTGGAAAACTTTATGTTACAATTTTTCATTCTTGAGTAACTTTAGGACGCTTCGATGTTTCGTGATGTTCTTCTTTATCATGAGAGTAGATAAGAATATCGTCGATGAACACAATGACGAATTTATCCAGATATGGTTTGCAGACTCTATTCATGAGGTCCATAAATACAGCAGTATTAGTTAAACCGAATGGCACACTTTGAATTCATAATGGCTATATCGAGTTCTAAATGCCTTGGGTATATCTTCTTCTTTACCCGAATCGATGATATCCGTATCTTAAATCAATCTTCGAGTATACACTGAGCCTTGTAACCGATCAAACAGGTCATCGATTCTTGGTAAGGGATAGCGGTTATTGATCGTGAGCTTGTTCAATTCTCTATAATCGATACACATCCGAAATGATCCATCTTTCTTCTTAACGAATAAAACCGCGGTGCTCCCTGTGGTGAGGAACTTGGTCTAATGAATCCTTTTCGATAGCTCTTCTAGTTGTTTGGATAACTCTTGCATTTCGAGGGCTAAACGGTACTGCGGTGTTGGCTTGCAAGGGAGTAGCTCCAGGAATAAGATCGATTTGAAATTCAACTTGTCGAAAGCAGTGGGAGTCCAACAAATCTTCTCGAAACACCTCAGAAATTCTTTGACTACGTGTACATCCTCTAGTCGTTTCTCTTCCGACTTCTTTTCCGCTACTTGAGCTAAGAAGGCATAACATCCTTTTTCCATGTACTTTATCGATTTCAAGACGGATATGACACTTAAGTAATTTCTACTTTGATCTCCTTGGATGACTAAGGTTTCACCGTTGATCGGGATATGAACGGTTTTCTCGTCACAAACAATCCTAGTACGGTGTTTGGACAACCAATCCATGCCAATTACTCTAAACTTCCAAGTTTGATTGGGAAAAGATCTATGAGGAACGAGTGATCTTGTAATAGAATAGGACAATTATGGATTACGGTGTTGGTTCCTATTATCTTTCCATCGGCAAGCTCTATCTCATAAGTTGTATCTAAGGCGATTGGGGATATTTCAAGTAATGGTGCAAAAGTAGTAGATACAAAACTCTTATCGGCTCCAGAATCAAACAAGATTTTGTAGAATGATTGTTAAGAGAATACGCACTGCCACAATGTCGGGTTCAACGGCGCATCTCCATCTCCTAACACGTACACTCTTGCACGTGCATTGTTTGTTTGAGCGGCATTTAACTTTGGGCATTGACTCTTGAAATGACCTTTTCTCCACATCCATAGCGAGTTCATGTTTGCCAGTTGTTGCCCTTCCGGTAATGCTTACCTTGATGACCTACCATGTTGCACTTATCGCACTTCACAGTACAAGGTCCGTAATGGTGCATCAAACATATGTTACACTGGGATGTGGTCCTACATACCCTTTTCCAAAGGGTGCAACATAAGCCCTTGCGGCTGCTTGCCTTCGGCTTTTGCCGATTGTGATGTTGTTTGTTTCTGCTGGCGGTGATACTGGTTGTTGTTGTTCGATTGTTGTTGTTGACCGATGGTGGTTGGAATTTGAGGTTTTCTGATCATCAAGCTTTCTTTTTTTGTCACTCGACCCTTGTGCATTTGCAAGCTTCAATATCGGTTCCATAAGGCGGTGGGATACAATGACAACTTCTTCAATGTCTTTGGATTCAAGCGATGACATCTCCTTCGATGCTTCGAGATAAACCTCCGATCAAAGCTTCCAAAAGCTTTTCATTGGTGGGAAACAGATGAGGACATAGAGCTCCTCGCTCACGGAATCTCTTGAAGTATGTCTTGAGATCATTACCTTTGGCAGCCAAGTGGTAATACTCATCTTCGAGTTTCTTGATCTCCGCTCGGCAATATCGTTTCATTAACAGCTTGTTTCAGATCGACCATGAAATCTTACAAGCTTCTTCCATTCCAATTGGTTGAGCATGGCCTTTCCACCAAGACAACGCATCTTCTAACAAAGTTCCAGTCGCAAACTTGACTTTGCAATCATCTGTGCAGTCACTTAGCAGAAATACAGTCTCGGTTCTTACAAACCAATGAAGTAAACCAATAGCACCTTCAGTGCCCTTGAAGAATGTCGGCTTGCAGTTCATGAACTCTTTGTAACTACACTTGCGAGTTACAGTGGACTCACTTTGATTTGTTGGAGTATTAGTTGCATTTGAGTTTGCCATTTCAACAAGACGTGCGTACTGTGGCACGATTCTCTTCAAGACGCGAGCAGCCAGCCCACACGCGGTCGCTTGAGCAACACGCTAGCTTCCTCGAAAGCAATTCGGGCATTCTCAGCTTCTCTTGCAATTTCGGTGCGATCTCAGCCTCTTTTGCAATCTCCGCTTGCCTTGCAATTTCAGCTTCACGTGCCTCTTGGGCAATTCGTTCAGCTTCAACGTGTTCAAATTGGCTCTAGCAAGATCAACGGCATGTTGTGCTATAGCCGCTAACACTTTCAGCGACCATTTTGAATAGTCGCGGGAGTGATGGTGGATGAGGTAGTTTTCTTCTTGACCATTTTTCTAAAATTTCCAAGAATAAACACCAGGATTAAGAAATTATCGATCGATGATAAAAGTGATTACATATTATAAATATCATAATAGTCAAATCACCACTTTAAATCAATGATATGATATCAATATGAATGACAACAAGTGAATCATGATTTTTCTCAACAAATCATAACATACATATAAGGACATAAGGATCGGTTCGGCATATATTACCGAGGATTAATATCACAACACAAGAATATGAGGAATACAACCATAGGATACATAGATCACATCATTACATAGTATTGTTCACAACCATAAGTTACAACATCATAATTCTTGTTCCAATGTTACAAACAAAAAGGATACAAGTCTTAATGTCTCATATGGCGGTTTTATGATACATACTAAGATAAAGATGACTAGGATCTACGCATCTCCCGATGCGTCATCCTGAAGACGACGAATCTCCTCAACCATGGTCGCAAGTCTCGGACTGCCGCCACTCTGCCCGCTCTCGAGATCATCAATCCACTCTCCGAATAGCAGGTGAGCATGAGCGATGCAAGTTCGTGATGCAGAACTCTCTCTCGACCTAAAGCAGTCTCTCTCAAAGTACTAGCATCTCGGATAGTCTCCAACCTCTCGAGTCAATCGCTAACGCTGCCTACTCGCCTCCACAACTGGGTACTCATCATATCAAACATAATCTCAATGGAGTAGCGACCTATCACGAGGTTTTTGACTTCGTCCTCCAAGCTCTATCCCAACCAGTGGAATCTCATCATAATGTGCCAGGAGCTCACTCAACTGGTCTTCGTGCCTGACGCAGTCTCGTAGCCAACGGGGGATAGTGTGGTGCACGGTTCACCGGCATCGTAAAGTAACCGAGTCTGATGGTGGTTGAGCTTTCTCCAAGCTTAAATGAACTAGGTGCTCCTCCTCTCTCCAACGACGAAGTAGTGGTATCAAGAATGACCATCGCCGAGCACCGGCCTTCTTCCTTGGTCCGATCTCATTATCCACTTGAGTAGGCATGTCGATCGATGGTGATGGCGAATAGCACTTGATGCAAAGCGGTAAAAGTGGCTCACTAAAAGTGTCCAAAGGAGGTGATGTTGTAGGTGGTGATGAAACAGGAAAGCGAGTGGTCCGATGGTAGAACACGAGGTGGCGTGGTGGTGAAGTAGCAAGAGGTGGAACGCCAGTGAAACCGGGTGATGACCGAGCGGTGGTGACCGAGTTGATGGTGACTGAAGTGGTGGCATCACACGAGTCATAGTGATGGATCGCACACGCTTCCTAGCGGTGTGTTTGAAGGTCTTACCTTTAGGATGCAGTCTATAAGGTACCCCAAACGGCTCGGGCCATACGGCTTAAGAACACGAGTCCTACGCCGACGACGATTACCTGGGATAGCTCGGGAAGATGATCCGAAGAACGATGAAGCGAGTCAGTGCCTCTCGATGACTTGGATGATCCATCATCCACGCGACATCTCAAGCAGGTAACCATTGCTGTGACTCATAGTACTGATCTAGGGTCATAGAAGCAAAAGCGTTGTACTCTTGAGGATGAGCAGTCATAGCCGAGAGCAAGAGGAGTTCGGCAACTTCACCTTCCTCAAAGGTTCGTTTCGTCCAAACAAAGAGTGGTATGACAGGACTGGGATGAGCCGCATAGTGACAGTCGTAGAGGACATGGTATCTTCCATCCAGGTCCGAGAACAACGGGTGGGATGCAGACATGGTAATCTGAACAACCCATAAATTAATTTAAGTAAAATGCCAAATAATATAATTATTTTAGTTAGCTACACATATTTGCCAAGCAAATCTCCATGCCTAACTAAAATGAATGCAATTTACTTATGATCTAATGATGCATCAATCCTAATGCATATAGCGGTCACGAAGGTATGTAAGCGTGTGGTGTAAAATAGTCCCATTTTAAAAGTGCGGTTATAGTCCAAATGTTTTTGAAAACTCTTTGGTTCTCTATAACCTTGGCTCGATGCCAACTGTAACACCCCAAAAATCTTAATGACAACGAAAGACTAATTCAGGTGTTACTTGAATGGAGATCATAGTCAATAATTATAGAAAACGACTCGAAAGAGACGTTTTATTAAAATAGTTATCATTCATTGAAAACTCATAGTTTGTTACACAACGTTGTAAATAGATCAAGTGTTTTTCCCAAAAGAAAGATCATGAGTTTGAAAGAAATGACAACTTTTATGTTTTACACCACCAGTTAAGCCTTGCCATGCCCCGTTCCGCGCCTTGGTCATAATCTTTACTGATTACCTGAGATAAAATGCTTAAAAAGGTCAACAAAAATTGTTGAGTGAAGTTCATAGGTTTAAAATAAGTTGAACACAAGTATAAGATCATGATCATTGTAAACTAACAATATCATAAGAAAAATCACAGATTATTATGCGCTAAGCTCATGAAACCAAAACTCAACTTCATACACCGAATTACTGCACGTAAGTATGCCTCAAAGGAGGTAATAGCCAATTACCTAAAGAAATTCGATATGGTGCTACCTCGGTTATTTCTCTATAACCGAAACGGGGTTCGTTAATCCCCATTGTACTATTCACGATATCTACGCTCACTCGCGGTGACTAATGGTTCATGATCAGGGGACTTGTGGCTAACAACTTAGGCAGTACCAATAATCAAGAGGATCGAGCGTTTATGAAAACCTTGTGTTCTAGTTTAGAGCATGTATCTCCCTCACGGGGTTTATAAAAATAAAAGTAAAAGCGAGGCTATGAACTCACCTTGATGATAATGCACACGCACAAATTGATCAAGCACAATGTAGCGGATGTTCCAACTCGAAACCTAAAATGATGAGATGGCGAAGTCTCAAGAATGAGCATTTTGGTTAGCGACCAAAATAATAGAGCATTGAATATTCTTATTCAATAGATCATTGGATTGTCCAATCCAATAGTGTGCGATCGTGATTAACGTTTTAAGTTAATTTACATGCTACATTGTCTTAATTAACGATCCTCACTTACGCATAAGTGAAATGTTTTCCCCCGTTGTGATCTTAGTAAATTCGTTGAGTATTTTAACATATTTAGATTCCCCGAGTGTTTTATCGAAATAAGTATATTTTTACATATACTTAGTTATTTTCTAATAAATATATATTTACATATATATTGATACATGAAATAAGTTATCATTATTCGAAATTATTACGCTCATGTGATAAAAAAAAATACTCATTTTTACGAGGCTATTATGAAATCATAAATTTTGCTAAACTTTTCCCAAATTTACACTTTTTACCCTCAAGTTATAAAATGTACGAGTTTGGCCCCTAAACTTTGGAAAAATGACTCTTTGTACCCAAAAGTATTTTGTACTCAAAATTTCCAGAATTGACAGTTTTGGTCCCTTGTAAAAATCTGTTTTTGTAAAACATTTTCAAAGATTAAGTTTTTGTTATACTTTTAATATTTTGTTTTACTTTGATTATAAATGTATTTGAAGTGGAGGGGTGAGTTTTGTAAATCAGTAATAGTTACAACATAAAAAGGGAATTAAAAATGTGCCATAGGAGTGTTTCAAACTAGGGACCTCTCGCCTAAACCCACACGCTCCTAACCAACTGAGCTAGGCTTGGTTTGTGTTTCATTTTACAACGTTATCACTTTTATCCTACGTTTAACTGTTTCAGTTTTTGGTTTAATTTCCTTCTCAGTAAGTGATCGTGTATACATATATGCATGGTAGAGTTTTTAGTTGTTATTTTCTACTCCTTCTCAAGGTGATGAGCTTATAAACTCGAAAGACCTCTTGGTTTCCTTGGGCTCGATGTGGGTTTGAGTTAGTCTATCCATTTGGTGCATATATATAACATTATACTCGTGATAACAAAAAAAAGATATCGAAAATGAAATGTGAGAAGGTTCTAACGAAACTTACAATCACTCAAGAGAGTGGTGATGATCGATGAGATAGTGTTTCCAATCCTACCCCGTGATCTCCTTATAAGTGTTACCCGTATCCTTTATTTTTACCCAAGTGTTCTCCTAGCTTTAACCCTTATCGTTTCTACACCCAACTACACGAGCTAAAACTCTTTTGCGTTTCCCTTTTCTTAGACCGATTCTCCACAGTAGACAAATTTTAGAGTGAGAGTTGTTTGTGAGTTTGAGTTGTAAGTATTTTGTGGTGAAGTAGATTTGCTTATATAGCCAAGTTAGGCATGGTCATACACTTAGTTTATTAATACTTTGCATGTGATTCAAGCAAAAGAGAAAAAGGAAAGGCTTGGTTGTCTTGGCATGCTCCATGTTCGGCTTGATTTGGGGGCATGCATGGGTGGTCATGTCTAGTTTGTGAGTAGGGAACATATTACCCAAGAGTTAACAAAGTCAAAGGGAGTCAAAAGATGGTTTAAGTATTATTTAAATTGGTCTAGCTAGGAGTTAGGGACATGGGATACTAAGTTGATATTACATTAGGTTGGCTAAGTGAGGAGATTTGTCTCCTTTTCTACACACACACGCAACCTCATGAGACAACCAAAGAAACTTGTACTTTGTCTAGTTGATATATTTAGTTTTGTTAGTTTGCTTTGAATGCTAATCATATTTTGGGTCACGTTTTGGACAAACTGAAAGCAGAAGAAGGAAACATGAAACACACATTTACTAACTCTTCTAAATGTAAACTTGGGCTTGGGTTTTGATCCATTAGACGAGGCCCATTTAATTAGGAATTGAAAAATGGATGTTGGGCTCCCTTTGTGGTGCGTGAGCTAAGCCAAGGCCCAACGAGAAATGGTGTAAGTTTAGGTCCGGTCCAAAGCCCAATAACGATTTGAGTTTGATCACTGGGTGGTATGGAGTCCAATGAGTTTCGAGGTCCAATACAAATCTGAATATATTTTTATTATAATTAAATTCGTATTTTTATAAATTTTTACGTTTCGTTACGTATTTTAAAATTATCAAGATCGTGGGGAATTTTATTCTGATCACAATGGTGTATTTTTGAACGCTCAGGTCGCGTTGATCATGCACATGCCGAATGATATGCAAATGTGATGCTTAGAAAATTTTATGACGAAATAGATCGTGTTTAATTTCTGATTAAAGCGTTAAGTACATTGAAATTTTTCGGGAGCTTACACAAGGTCCTTTGAATTTCCAAGACGTTGATGATGAGGAAGAGACTAGAGAATCACGACCAGAAGGTCGTGACGCAGCAAGGAAGAAATCATCCTCATCCTCTCGTGATCAACCATCAGAATCATTTATTGGTTCGTTAGCCAAAACCTTCTTCAAATTCAAGCCGTCAAAAGCGGAAAAAAGCTAAGGGTATAGAAGATGCGTACATAAGGTTGAGGGAAAAAGAGCTGGAGATGAAAAGAGAGAAAATTAAGCTCCAAAAACAGACGATGGCATTCATGGTCCAATCAAAAAGGGAGACCGACTTAATTTTCTACAATACTCCAATTGACCAAAATTTGCCCCCACGACAACTAGCCGAACTGATGAAACTTAAGGAAACAATCAAGGCACGCTACAAGTTAGATTATTAGTTTAAGTTTGTAATGTTTATTTGAATTTAGTATTGTAATGTTTTCAATTTTAATGAATTTTAAATTTGTTGTTTAAAATGTTTGAATTAAAAAAAAAAAGAAAAATCGGTCATTGACTGTGACAACTTGGTCAGATTCCGATCATAGAGAAAGAAAGCTGATGTACCGACAAATTTACAAGCATGGGATCCATGATTTTGAACCACGTGTAGCACGATTTTGACTTTTTTTCTCGGATAATTCTAATTTGGTTGTTCATATAATTGGGTAAAATTGATTGTTTTTGGCGGTTTAACTTTTGTGATTTATTTGATTTTCATGTATACATCCATAATTGAAATAATCTAAATGACAAAAAAAATAGTGTGATCTGAAAATTGGATATTAGCTTTTTGGGTTGTTTATTTATTTTTTCTTCTGTAGGCATAGTTGATGTTTTGTTTTCAATCAAAAATTTTAAACTACAAACTTAATATTGAGGTAGATTTGACTAGTATTAAAGGTTAAAGGGACTAAACTAGAACTTTGTAAATAAGTAGGGTTATAAATAAAAAAGTTTTTGGTGGTCAAACTTATAATCAACATATGTTTTGGCTTGTCTGTTGCCAACACACAGTCTACACACGTTTTTGGTGGTCAAACATACTACTGTGCATCTTCCATCTCCACCATTTTCCTTTTTCTATATTAAAACACAACTGAAACACATTTTTCACTTCAAATGGGTGTAGCACTTTCAAAAAACCACAAAAATTCACTTAAAACCTACAGTTCGTCGAGAACAATCATGTGTGGCACGTGCCACAGGTGGATCATATGTAGCTCCGCCCCTGACAGCCGATGACCAGGTCACGACTGTAGGTAGCTTAAGTCTTTTTAACCATAAATGACTTTTCTTTTTTGCCAAAAGAAATCATTCTTCAGCATTGCGTTGAATTTTTTTTAAACATATTATTAGTACACCTCCTACTAGATAATGGTAATATGGTACTCTTCACCTTAAATTTTTTATCTACTCTATAAGACAATTTTATATCGTTTTTTTTCCTTCGTATTTTGTATTTTTTTAATAATATTTTTGTCTTATCAAACTTATAATTTATATTATGTACTTTTAATTTCATAATTTTATAACAATATTATATAAATTAAAGAAAAAAAAAGGGTTCTACAATCCATTTTGGGGCATTACTATCTATAGCAATTTGACAAAAATAATCCCTAAAGTTTAAGTGTCGTTGCAAAGTAAGTCCTGTAAAATTAATAACTATCTATAGCAATTTGGCAAAAATAGTCCTTAAGGTTTAAGTGTCGTTGCAAAGTAAGTCCTGTAAAATTAATAACTATCTATAGCAATTTGGCAAAAATAGTCCTTAAGGTTTAAGTGTCGTTCAAAGTAAACCGTTGTAGCCACGAAAAATAATCCCTAAGGTTTTAATTGTATTTGCAAAGTCGGTCCTTCAAGGACTAACCAAATAAATATCCAAACAAATTTTCCGGTCATTCATCAGTTCCAAATTCACGTCTACAAAAGCAATCCTGCTGCATCACGCGAGTTTCCACACTCGTTCAAACTATTTAAAACCATATTAAAACCCGACAAATATATAAAAATCCAACCAGTCAACCAACCTTTAAAATTTTGAATATGACAACCCACCACAAATCCACTCAAAATTCAAATACAGTAGTATTAAATATATAGTACACAAAATAAAGTTTTTTTCCATATTTCCACATGTAGCATTTAATACAAGTACAAAACTCTCCCCATCACGCAAACACAGACACTGACAACACACACAAATCTTGTTAAACTTTTTGTCATCATTTCATTTCAAATAATCCCTCCTTTTTAAAATAAGAACAAATTCTTTAAATATCCAAAAAGTTCAAAAATACTCTAAAATCTAGCTAAAAAAAACGACTTTTTAAAATAAATCATGCCTAGTTGGGCGACTGAACGACTTATATTTTGTTAATAAAATATGTGACACGTGTCAAAATTCTAATGGATTCAACTAGTCGTTTATGTAATTTATAAAAATATATGATGCGTGTCAAAATTCTTGTAAAGTCGTCCGGTCGGCTTGATCAATTTTGAGAAGTTGATTTTTTTGCTAAATGTTAGACTACCTTTTAACTTTTGAGTTGTTTAATGGATTTTCTCGTAAAATAAGCTTACAATTTTAAAGAACACAAAGTTTTTGAAAACGTTCATCAATATACTCCTCACCAATTAAATATGATATTTGGTTGGTTAAAATATGAGACATACAACTATTTTTAAGAACATAATATAAAAAGCGTGGACATTTATTTTAAGACGGAAGAACGAGAGTGTATATATAATTATATATGCTTGCAAGTGACTCATAATATATCATTATTCCTTATATATTCTTGCACACTTCATCTTGATTTGATATTTTGGCTAGTCAAAATCATTCAAAAGCTGAAATAAAGATACACCCACCAAACTTTGTCTAGTTTTCATATTGTTTGTACTATATTTTTTTGGCATATACTACTACATGGTATATAACATATAAGGTTTTTGAATGTGGTAAGAATGACAAAGTGTAATATGGAAATGGTGGAGATGAGAAAAGTTCCGGTGGTTTATTATTTGTGTCGAAATCGACAGCTCGAACACCCGCATTTTATCGAAGTGGGACTCGTTTCGCCTGATGGGTTATACTTAAGAGGTATGCACACTTTTTTTATAATTGCATTCAGCATTGGTAAGAATAGGCTTTTAAATATTTGGCATTGGTTATCTGACCATTTGCTTGTTGTGAAATAAGCTGTTTTAAATTGGGTTATTTGAGTTAGCTTATTTCAAATTTTTATAAATGTGAATAATTTGTTAATGTAAGCAATGCAGTTAAGCCACATGACATGTTTTGGTGAATTTGCAGATGTTCTTAAAAAGTTTGATTCTATGAGAGGAAGAGGGATGGCTGCAATGTATTCATGGTCTTGTAAAAGGTAATTAGTTCATGTTAATCTGTTGTATTTTTGTTGTGTTTATGGTTTTCTATTTGGAAGGTGTTTGGGATTGCTTATTGAAACTGCTTATAACAAGTTGTAACAAAAAGGAATGTTATACTGTTTAGTTAAAGGAATTAAGAGGTAAAAAACATTAGAGGTTAAATAAGCAACTCATTAAGCTGTTTGATTGTATTATGTTGTATTAAACAACAAAGGTTCAGTTTTAACAAGAATCCCAAACACCCCCTTAGTATATTTATATATCTGGCTAGATGTATGATAAGAAGCTTATGCTGTTTTTATGGTAATGCAGAAGCTACAAAAATGCTTTTGTGTGGAATGATCTCTGCGAAGACGACTTAATCGTCCCTGCTCATGGAAATGAGTATGTTCTCAAAGGCTCTGAGCTATTTGGAGACTACAATTCAGGTATGAGGTTACATAAATTGGTAAAATTATAAAAGTATGTTGCGTTAAGGGGTGTTTCGGATTGGATATTTCAAAGTGCTTTCTTTTAAGTGTTCCATAAAACTAGAATAAGTAGATAAGCAGTTTTTCCCAAACACTCAAAACTGCTGCTTAAAAAAGCAAATAAGCACTCAAATTAGCAAATAAGTACATCACATTCTGAAAATAAATTAATCCTTGTAAGAACACTAAACATTTAAAAATAACGAACTGTTTTTAGGTTGTATTGTGCCTGCTAGAAACCTGCAATTGCAAAATGTAGAACAATTAACCGAACCACAATCCACGATAACTCAAGATGATAGCTCATCTTCAACAAGCTCATCTGGCGTGTCACCGCAATCAAAAAGTGGGAAACTAGTAGCACGTGATAGTTACCCTAGCCTTGCAAAATACAAGATTTACAAGAGTACTAACGGTCTTGCTGATGCTTCCACACAAACTGAAGAGCTTGTAAAAGAAAAAGGAGTTCGAAAAACTTGCAGGAGGAGTTTTTCAACTGATAGTGGACTGGTAGAATCAATAATAACCAATGACTCGCCTCCATCTTCATCCGGTACATGCTCGTCTGTCAGCAAGACCGACACTTTGGAGTCTCTGATGAAAGCTGATGGTGGTAAACTGAACATCTCTGAAAGACTCGTAGAAGAAGAAGTAAAAGAAAACGAAGAAGATACAGTTCCATCAAACACAAAGCTCAGCGCAGCCAATATGTTATTACAGTTGTTCTCATGTGGGTCGATTTCAGCAGAAGATGAATACTTTGGTCGACCTTCGTCTTGCAGTTCGAGGTCATTAAGTTCAAGATATCCATCACGTCTGCTTTCATCGTCTGTAAGGTTTGGGGAGCTTGACTTCTTGTCACAAACTAGTAGTTTTATGGGTATAAAATTGGAAGATAAGCAATACTTTAGTGGGAGTTTAGTGGAGACCAAATCAATGAAGGAAGAAGGCATTAGTAGTCTAAAACGATCTTCTTCTTACAATGCTAATAAGTGTGATTCAGCACTGACCCGTACAAAGTGCATACCAAGATCGATCAAGGCTTCACTAAGCAAACATCCAAGAAGTGCATCGATGAGACTCTCTGATGCTTCTCGCTCACATATTCTATCACCTTGCACATCCAACCATGGTAGCAAGAGAATGACAGTAGCATGCTCACCCAAAAAACCATCTAAACGAACAGAATGTTTCACAGATAATAAGGAAAACGTGCTCAAAATCGACGAAAGGTAAGTTATAACATGTTTTACTTCTAGTCTTCTATGGAATCTTTGGTTAATAAAAGTTGTTTGTAATGTTTTTGGTTTCATTTCAGCAGGCTTGCTTCAGGAGCTCGAGTGATCATCCACTTGGAAGCACCATGCGACAGCAAAGGTTTATAGTCAGTGTGTGTGTACTCAATCTTGGTCGTTGGTGGTTAGAGACCAACTTAGTTAGTTAAGTAGTCAATGGAGCATTTGGTAAATGATGTTTCGGCTCGTTTTACAGCATTATGGAATAATTGTAGTCTTTCTGATTTTGATATCATATTTTCCATTGGTTCTTTTCACACATTACACATACATGTGTTATGTCTGCATTGCAGTTAGCCATATTATTCGGATGGCGAGAGTTCTTAGCATCCATACTATTTCACGGCATCTGAAATATCGAAAAGTGACAGTCTTGTGTTCAAATTATGTAGTTGCATTGACTATGTCATTGAACTAAGAAGTAGTTGGATATGTTTTGTTTGTTTTTTAAATTAGGACCTTTTGCAGTAAAGTCAAATGTCACTATGTCAACAAAAAATGTTGAATTAATTGGCAAATTTCATACTTTTCAGTTGCTTTCCAAGTCATTTGACTAGGCAAAGTCAAATTTCAAAAAGTTTTGTTTTTTGGCTTTTGAATTTCAGCACAAACTATTGGGCTTGTTTCTTTTTTTTTCTGGATTAAGTGGGTGGGCCCCTTTCCGTTAATAAGTCTTAATGGGGAGGGGCATCCTTTGGTTTCTCTCTTCATATAGACTATTTAACAGAAAAAGAAACATATTATATGTGTGGCCCCACCACTATCTCCCCATTAAGACACTTCATTAACATTGTTAAAAACACCCCATAGAGTCGGATGAATCTATGACCACTGAAATAATTAATACCATAGAATTAAGGCAACCTATAGAATTTGTCATTCAGTTTTTGAAATTTGTGAAATTTGTCATTTTTTTTTTTTTTTTTTTTTTTGAACATAAAATTTGTCATTCAGTATGTGAAATTTGTCATTCAGTTTTTGAAATTCAAAATTTTGGACAACCTATAGAATTAGACGGACTAGTGGTACTATTGGGTGCTTGAATACGCATGGTTTGGGCTTCACAAATATTAAGGGTTTATAGACAGATAGGTTACCTAACTTTTCAACTTTATTCGTCTAAGTTATCAAACTTTTTTTTTGTGCAAACAAGGTATTGAGGTATACGGGTTCGACATTCAGGTTACTGAACACTAGAACCTTGTTCATTTAGGTTACCCTAAAAACTGGTAACCGGGAGATTGACTTTTTACCTTGTCCACCTCAGCTTTTTGTGGGCCCCATTGTCCAACTCAGATATCCACTTACTATTACTAAACAGATAGGTTACTCAACTTTGCGATTTTATTCGTCTAAGTTACTGAAGTTCTTTTTTTTGTTCAATTCGGTTACTAATATATATTTATTTACATGGCTAGCACTCTCCTCTTTGCTTGATCACAAAACTCATAGAATAGTTTAATTAGTTTAATTTATAGTTTTAGTAGTTATAATCTTTTATATAATAAAGGAATTACATCATTTCGGAGTGACTTTGTCAATTCATTCTTATTGAAAAAACAATTGGGCCAATAGGAGAGCTCGATTTCGCCACGTAAGTAAAATCGTGTGATGTGATTGGTTAATAAAAGTCAAAATTAAATTGGTTTTGGTCAACCTTTAATTAATTTGGTGGAGAAATTTAGTTGAGAAGAAAAACAGATAAAAACATAGGTGTCAAATTTGTGAAAACAAAAACTTAAAAAAAGATGGTGTAATTAATAAAACTTTAGTGGTTAAAATTTAAAAAATTGTATAGAGTTAAGTGTAATATTATAAGTTTTCATATTTTTTAATAACTTTGAAAATTAAACAAATACCCCTTATACTTTATACCCCCTATACTTTATAACTTAAAAATATAATATATATGTTGTTTTAAAACTCCAACATATAAATATACATAAGATTATAAATATCATTTTTTTATGTTTACTAAGGACTCATTTATTTCATATTAAAAGTATGACAAATGTGGACAAGAATTTGAATATTAAATACGGCTAAATTATTGAAAACGATAATATAATTATTAAATTGTAAGAACGAGCTGCTGTAATATAAAAAAACGTGATTGTACTTATAACAACTACTCATGTAATTTTATTTATTTATATAAGGATATGTAGAAAAACATTTTTTTAAAACTTTAAGGAGTATATTTTAATTTCATCAACCCCTTTGAAACTTGTAAAAATCACAAGTTGTTGTACGTTTTCATCCGTTTTTATACGTTTTCATACATTTTAAAAGAATAAGCAGTTTTAAAAAAAAAAATAATTATAATAAAATCAAAATTACTTTTTTTTAGTTTTATTATAAATTTTTGATTTTTTATAAAATTTAAAAAAAAATAAAAAATAGTTTTTTTTAATTTATTATAATAAAATTAAATTTTGTTTTTTTTTAATTTATTATAATAAAATTAAAATTAAATTTAAAAAAAAAAGTTTTTTTTTTTATTAAAAAACTCAAACTCCCAAATACAAGAATATGATTATTCAAGATTCAAAGGGGTTTTGTGTTTTTGATTAGTTTTTCATGCTTAAAAAAGAAAAAGTAGCTCATAATATCACAAGATCTCAGGGTTGTTTAACTCGTGGGAAATTATTAAAAATAAAGGATACAAGACTTATGGTTTTAGTGGCTGAATTCTCATTTTTATTCAAATGAATGAATACGGTTTATAGTTTATGAATGTTTAGGTTTTAATTTCATACGTTTATGTTTTTAATTATTTATGTAACGTTTTTAATTTATGATGTGGCGTCGATGTGTTTAGTGAGTGAGGATGTTCTCAGGTGACCGATAAAGATAACCTAAATTAACAAAGTTGCATAGTTCAGTAACCTAATTGAATAAGAAAAACTTTAGTAACTTAGGTGAACAAATTTACAAAGTTTAGTAACTTATTTGTATAAAAACCCTTTATATAAAGATTATTTTTAAATTAATAAAAATAAAAGTCAGCTACCAGCGTGGCAAGCAACTGGATATCAAAGGTTAAAAATAGATCGGTCCCAAATTTGTCCGGTAACGATAGTCCAATACCCTGTTTGCACAAAAATAAAGTTTAGTAATTTAGGCGAACAAAGTTAGAAAGTTGGGTAACCTGTCTGATATAAATGCCATTCTCTCTGTCTATGAAGTACATTCTTTTTGAGTAAATTGCAAAAACTGTACCCGTGTTATGTCCAAATTGCGGGCGCAATCCTTACCTTTTTTAAAATGCAAGTACCGTACTTCCGAGAAACCTTTTGTGCGGATATCATTCATGCCCCGATATGAAAATTGACTAAAATGCCCTTGCCTTAAGTGATTTAATCTGAGGCATTTTAGTCATTTCACATTCGGGCATGAACGATATATGCCCTAAAGTTTTCCACATGGACGGTTTCTGCACTTTCGAAAAGGTTAGGACTAGTGGTGTTTGTTTTTCATAAAGAGGCTCTTAACAGCCTCTTAATCTGAACCGTTCAGACGTGGTCAGACATTTTGGTCATTCAGACCGTTTGTTTTTTTTTCCCCGTTCAGACGCGTTCAGAGGTAGTAAGATCTTAATGGTCTAGACTTGAGAGGGGCGTCTGAATGCCTCTTGTTGCCTCTTGCTGACACAAAAAAAAACCAAAAAAAAAATTAGTACGAGCAAGCAAATGTGCGGTTCAAACATGAGTTTTTTTCTCATTCAGATGCGGTCAGATTCAGACATTTACGCCTCAGATTCAGATTCAGATGTGCGGTTCAGATTCAGATTCAGAGCCTCTTAAAAAACAAACACCACCTTAAGTCTACAATTTGGACATACC
Source organism: Chrysanthemum makinoi (assembly GCA_910596185.1). Classification (NCBI taxonomy): domain Eukaryota; kingdom Viridiplantae; phylum Streptophyta; class Magnoliopsida; order Asterales; family Asteraceae; genus Chrysanthemum; species Chrysanthemum makinoi. The sequence goes on from OU343217.1 coordinate 268,517,520, forward strand.
ACATGAACGGTTTTTGCAAAACACTCTTTTTTAGTTTGTGGCAAAATTGATTATTGATTGAATCTCAAACAGATTTTGTGAAACGAGAGAGTAAGGAAAGATGTCTTTCCAGACCTTCTTCAAAAGTCCTCCTTCACCGGTGAACTAGATGTTTGCGATGGAGTAGTGATACCACTAAGTCAATGCTCCAATGGTGATGTCTTTCCAAACCTTGATTACAGCGACTGCTCGGTAGAACCAAAAATTCTTTTAAAACAGTTAAAATTTGATACACATTCAACTTGATTACAAGCTTCAGAAAACTATTGAAGTTGCATTTGATACACATACAAGTTTTGAAAAGCCTTGATCCTAAACCAACTTAAACATTAAACACTTAAAAACTTGATCTTCGACCAACTATGACCAAATTGACTTGAGATTGAAAACGCTTGTAAACCTTGAAGAGTCATGATCATCGAAAAGCACGAGGGGGGTGACTTCTTAGTTCAACTCGGAAGTACTTTCATTTAGCGTAAATAGCCATCACGGTATTTGCTGTCTGGTCATATTTTTAGATCAGAATTGCTAAACATAATTTTTAGTAATATCTAACTAGTAATTGGTTTTTTAACGAGATTATGCGAAAAAGACATGTTTAAGTACTTTAAGGTATTACAAGTTTACAACTAGAAAACATGACCTTATTAAGGACCAAGACATATACGGATTAATGCCCGGGTTATTTCCTTCATGCTCTAAACATTTGTTCAGGCCATCAAAATGGCACATTTTGCTTCTTTGCACATGATTGCCTTTTTGCCGATAAATGGTTTGAGTTCTTCATGATTAGCACAGTTACAGCACTTACCGGTGTCTAATGAACAACCTCTTCAGAAATCGGTGATGTGCATGTTGATGAGGAAGGACCTCCTCTTATTTGTCTTGTATTGTAAGACTTGCAATTTTCACATTTATGCCCGACTATGTGAAACTGGACGTTTGATATTTTCTCACAGTCGTTGCATAGTATCCACACCTGATTCATGAACAAACACAAAACACAGTTTCATTTTCCATACGGTTCTTGAATCATGCGAACAGACTGTTTGGTAACATGTTTTTTAATCAGAATGAAATCTTACCATTTTGTTTCTAAATGATTGCGGCATAGGAGTTGCTTCGATCTATAAATATGTACAGCAAGTAACAAATGTTAAATGAAACTATAAGATGTTCTTTAAGTGCCATAATCGGATGGAAAAAGGTTTAGGCTTTGACTACACGCACCTCATGATCAAGCTTTTTCCAAACATCCGATAAGTCACATATAGACTTCGAGCAAACAGGGCAAGAATACCTGTGACATCATCAAGAAACTTCAGTTCTATTCATTTATGCCAATAATTTAAGATCTAAATGCGATCCATGATCACTGTAACATTGAGTTTTACCTGTGATGTTGTTCCATCTCTTTTAGGCAAGCCAAATGCATTGTATGGCCACATGGTAATATGCTAAGGTCCTTCAATGTATCGAACAAAAACTGCAAATCGAAATACAAGAGTGTCATTCTCAAAATAATGAAAATTTGTTTTTGCTTCCTATAGGAAAATAGCGCGTCATCTTACCTCAGAGCAAATTGGACAGTCATGGTGCATTGCTCTTTCCACACATACATGTGTATCTTTTATCTTTTTCGAATAGCAACATCCTACAACAATTATCACACGAATCCCTAAAAGTTAAGTGCTTTGAACAAAAATCTAGTTTTTTTTTAGTAAGTTTCGTTTATAGAAACACAATATAAGATTTTTCGTATTGTTATTTACCACATTTGTCACAATGAAAGAAATTCTCCTCGCCACCCGTTCTACATATGCCACATTGATCACAATGATACTGATTCTTCGAGACCTGGATATTAATCAATGATTTAAGAATGTGTTTAACTCAGAAAATAATCGTGAAAGTACTAATCAAGAATCTTACATCATCGTCAAAGAATTTGCATTTTTGACAGAAGTAATTTCCCATACAAACTCCACAGTTTATGCAATTTTGCTGAACCTGATATAAGTAAGCAATGCTCAACTACAAATCATGCACATCTAATGAATTAATTTCCTTAGTTGTAATGTATTAAGTTTAGCTAATAGACTCACATCTTGTTCGGTGTCGCAAATAGTACATATGACCTTTTTAACTTCATGCCGAGGAACATCATGCCGATGAAAAGGGTCAATGTCAAGGGAGTTCTGATATATTGAACAAAGAAGAAGGTTAATTAGCAGCTTATAGAATCACAATCATTTTTTACATGAATGGATACCCGAGTTACTTCATGATCAAATCATAAAGAATATACCTTAGCTTCATTATGACAGTGGCGGCAATCGAAAATTTCATCACAACATGGTGTCTTAATCTTGCACCTCCTTTTATAATGTGTGCAACTAAACAACCAAAAATAAAAAAGTATAAATCCCTCATGAATCTTTTTTTTCTTTTTCATCACAACATGGTGTCTTGGTCATAATGCGTCGCTGGGGAGGGCCTTAAAAATGGTTGACACATCGTTGGCTTGTTTGACGTGTGATACAGGAACCCTTTACGGGTAGTCTCAGAACACATTCAAACTAGCTTAATTATCAGGAATCACTTCTAAAATGCCTCTTTATAATATCTCATATCACTCACAAATAATCATATAAGAGGTGTTTATGCTTACTTATTTACATGCTTCTCTGCTTATTTTAGAGTAAATAAGCACATACGCATGTAATAAGCAGATTAGTGTATCGGAGCCTGTTTAATACTAGTTGAATCAGCTAACCAACTTAAAAGAAGCGATCCTGAACACACCCTTAAAGGGTGTTCAGGATTGCTTATTTAAGTGCTTATATGCTTATTTATAAGAAGATAAACAGTTTTTAAGTGTTCAGCAAAAAATAAGAACTTAAATAACCAAACATATAATCACTTTAAAACAAGCAATCCCATAACCATCCTCTAACAATCTAAAACTGCTTATTTGCTATATCAAAACACATTAATAAATCTATTATCATATCATATGCATTATATAAATAAATAAACAAGTACTCAAAACATAACTAACCAAAATGAAAACAAAAAAAACATACCCAAAATTGCCTTCATCTGTATTAGCCACTTCTACATGCACAACATTTTCCTGGTGCTCCATTACTAACTACCAAAAAATCTTACAGTAGTAACCAATAAAAATTAGCACACAAAATAATTTACACCAACATAAGTTTTTTGAACTATTTATATGTGTCACAAATATGTAACCTTACAATAATACAGCTAGGAAACTTATAATTAAAAGCTGGAAATTAGCTAAGAATGGATAAATGTACCCGTTTAACACACCTTGATATGCAACTTGTAGCTGAACCAGAAAAGACAGATATTTTTTGATTGTGATGGCCATAAAATTGGTTTTGTCAATATTATTTGCTAGCATACAAAATCCACTTGTACACGTTTTTTTTTATTGTTGTTATCTACACGCGTTGATTTTCTTGACATGGCAAAAATTAATCAAAGAAATGTGACATCAAATATTAGCTAGTGTCGTTCTCACAATAATTATCTATAGATGTGACACACAAAATTTGAAAAACCGGGTATTTACAACCCCGCTTCGCAGCGGTATTGCACATAGAAATATTTTACGTCAAAATCTGTTAGTATTATGTATTTACATTAGGCCCATGTTTATGTACTTGTACCCAAGCCCATGTCTTTGTAGGGTTTGGGACCTATATGTATTCTCGGTTTTGGGATTGTCACACAATCAATCAATAAAACATTATACCCTCTTACATGGTATCAGCCAAAACGATCCTATAATCTCCAACCCTAAACCTAAACTAGATCCTCCGCCTCCGGCCGCCGGCTACACGCCGGAGGTTCGGAGGGCTCTCTTTATATATTAACTTTTGTCATCTTTCATTTTCATATATCAAGTAATAAAGACAACCCACCTGCCCCTCTCAACTTCCGACGCCGCTCCGACTGCAGTTCCGGCCAACCTCCGGCCACACCACCATACTACACCGCCACATCCAAAAGGTAAATCAGGAACTTGTGGTTATGTTTTCATGTAACACGCGCCTTAAAGCCTCCATACGCGCGAATCTTTCAGATATTTGAGAGCTTATATACCAAATATAATTTTTGGGGTATCGAGGAAGTTAAGATGAAAAGATTTGGTAGTTTCTGGTTCAAGTCTGGTGCGGTAAACGTGGAAAAGTCTTGCGGTATCGAGTGATGGTCAAATGGAAGGACCTATAATGAAAAGTCTTGCACTTGTGGCTACTAGACCGCTTCGTAATGAAGAAGTTTACTTGAATTATTGATTGAGTAATTCAAAGAGGCGGCCTTCGTGGTATACTCCTGTGGATGAAGAAGAGGACCGAAGAAGATGGAGATATATAAAAAGCAAAAGCAACTGTTTTTAATTGTCAAAAGAGGAAGCATAGCTGTCAAGATCGCGAGTTTACACGTAAGATCGTACAATCTTACGTACACACCGATCAAAATCGTGTAGGATCGTGGTAGGATCGCATCTGTGGTAGGATCGTAAGTAAAATCGTAAGATCGCACGTAGGATCGTAAGATCGACACGCGCGATCCGAAGTTCACTTTTTTTTTTTAATCTTTTAAGTCCATCTCACTTGCTTAGGCAAAAAAATACATGTGTTTTACTAATGTCTAATAAGTAAACCATTATTGTCTCATTTTCTAAATAGATTATAGTTTATACATAGTTTTTACTTTTCTAAATAGATTATAGTTTAAAAGTGTTCAATAGTTTAATTTATTTACTTCACTGTGATTAAACTAATCAAATGGCATGTTTTGAAATTCCACTTATGAAACGTTTGTTTTCTTGAAATCATGTAGATGGCTAGTATGTTTTGAGAAATTTAGGACTTATGTTATGTAATATTATTTCCACTAAAGCGTTAATGTAACGATGGAAACTTTACTTTTTTGTGTTTTACTATTACTTTAGTGTTTGAAATTTGAACTTTGTCATTTTCAAGAGGATATTATATAAATTTACCTTTGATGTTGAGTAGAAATGTAAAACAGTCTGACTTGGATATCATTTGTTTACAAAATATGACTAATTGGTAGGATCGTAGGATCACGATCCGATCCTACGATCTCGATCTTGCAAAGACAAAAACGATCCTGCGCGGGATCGCGATCTTGACAGCCTTGAAAGGAAGTGTTTTTAAAAAGAAAAAGCAAGTGGGTGGGTTGGCTAGATTATTTTTACGTACCCTTAGAAAAAAAAAAAATTATTGTTATTTGTTTTATGTCGAATCCAGGGTATCAATCCCCAAGACGACTTTTGTTTTATGTCGAATCCAGGGTATCAATCCCCAAGACGATTTTTGTTTTATGTCGAATTGGTATCAATCCCCAAGACGACTTTTGTTTTATGTCGAATCAAGGGTATCAATTCCCGAGACGACTGTCTTTCCGCTGCCTCTCCTTCAACCTCTACTGCCTCCTCAGTCTTCTTTCCTCACCTACATTCTAGTCTTCCAATCAATCTATCTCACTTCTAAACTCACCTAGTCTTCTTTGCTCACCTCCATTCTTCTCTTCAATCAATCTATCCCACTTCTAAACTCACCTTTAAAAAAAAAAAATGGATCTTTATGTTTTTCTATGAAAAAACACGCCCCGTTTGTTTGGAAGGTTCTTTGGGGGTTGAAGTTTTAGAACCAACTTTCGTTGTCTTATCTTTGTTTAGTTGTATTTACTTGCTTTAGTTTATTGTTTATTAGCTTTAATCTTCAGTTCGAGCTTTCGCCGCTCAAACTGCGGGGGTGTGTTAGTATTATGTATTTACATTAGGCCCATGTTTATGTACTTGTACCCAAGCCCATGTCTTTGTAGGGTTTGAGACCTATATGTATTCTCGGTTTTGGGATTGTCACACAATCAATCAATAAAACATTATACCTTCTTACAAAATCAAGTTATCATTTAGATTTGTTAAAAGCTTTGTATTAGTTATAACTAGGCGCCTACCCACGCCTAGCGGCAACGATTTCTAGCGTCAGATAATTAATGAAAATGAAAGTAAAAATTACATCAGTTATGAGATAAAAACTTATAACACGCGTTACTTGTCGCGTAAAAACTAACAAGGATGAGATTAATGGTGTCGTTGTTAAGAAGAACGTAAGTACCAAAATTAGCATGAACGTGATTAACCTAAAATAAAAATGGGCTAATTTTTGCTATTTTGTAAAAGATTTGGACATATTTATCCCCATCTTTTTTTTTGAAATGGGCGTATTTAGCCTATTGAAAAGTTAAATGTGCACTAACATGCACATATTTTCTCTTAATTGTAAAACATTATAATCTTTTTTTAAGAAAACTTATATATATAATATATTTATATAGCGACAGATCGTTTTGTGTTAAAAAAAAGTTTATAGGTTCTAAACGAAAAATAATAAAAGTTTGAAAATTTGGGGATTAAACATAATGTTTTGAAACCCGGGTGGTTAAACCGGTTGAACCGTTCCCGTAAAAAAACGGGTCGATTTAAACCGAGTCAACCCGACAAGTTGGGTCAAAACGGGTCAAATTAAACAGGGTCAATCCACCGGGTATGAAGTGTCCCGGGTCAACCCAGTTTTCGATATGTATTAATAGTGTCAACTTTTACTTTTTACTTTTTGGTTTTTCCTTTATATATAGTATATCAGGGTACCCGTGCGTTGCAGCGGCGGGTACCCTGTGACGATTAACCGGAGAAATAGATCTCGATGAGACCTGATTCACCAGTTTGTATCGGTTTTAACTGGTCCTCTCTAGTTCGTTTTCGGATGGCTGTTATTGGTTAGCCGAACCGGTTCCCGGTTGAAGCTTTGTGTACCATCAACTTGTTAGCTTGTATGAAGCTTTGTGTGTTTTATTAATTTGTATAATGTGTATAATAACATTTACTTTTCATTTTTATGGTGTTTTAAAAATAACATTAATTAGTGTATTTAATTATATTATATTTAGGATTATGTTGTAGCTTGTTTAAATTGTACATTGTGAAAATGTTATTGTACTTTTTAGTAAGGGGTGTTTTAATTGATTGTTTTTAATTTGGTAGAAATGCTTTTAATTGGTTGTACAATGTGAATAAATTATTGTACTTTTAAGTAATGAAGTGTTTTAATAAGAGTATTAATTACACAATGCATTCCTCTCACCTTTGACTTTCAACTTTTCACTTTTCAAGGTTTGACCGTTTTTCTATTATATGTAATATAATAAAGTAGGGGTAAGCACGGGTTGGTTTGACGCGGTTTTTGGCTAAAATCAAACACCGAACCAAAAGTTTGGTTTTAAGTTTTTTAAAACCAAATTCCGCACCAAAAGTTTGGTTTGATTTTTGCGGTTCGGTTTTTGAGTTTCGTTGTTTTTGATTTTTCATTAGAGGGTCATTTTTTCAAAAAGTTTGAAATCACTTTCACAAACACTTATTGTATGCATTTAAACAAAGTTATCTAAAAGGTAAAGATTTGTCTAATATTTAAATACATTTATGATGGTATCACAATTGTCTTATAGATTTTTAGGCCTAAAGCGAAAATATAAAATACGACATTTTCAAAAATAATTCTTTGTTATTAATTAAATAATTTAAGAGACTTATTAATAACTAGTTATATTACAAATTTTGATATTTGAAATTTACGATGATGGTTTTATGTTAGACATAAGTTTTTTCAATTAAGATATCTAAAATTTCAGATAAGAGTCTTTATATATTTGAATATCCAAATATTAATAATTTTGAAAAACTTTTATATGAGTTCAAAAACAGACATTTTATAAAACTCTACTTTTTAATAAATCCTGATCAAATTTACAGCTATTCGAATACGAATATTTTTTGAACATAATAAAATTACATGACATTTATATAAAGATTAGATTTGCGAACATACATGAAATAAAGAAAACTAACTTTACGAATTTATTGTAGTGTTGGCTAAATTAACATATGTTACAAATATCTAATATACGTGTCTCTTAATTTTAGAATTTGGTGATTACTTGATTCAAAACTAATATTTATATTTTTTCATTAGTTCTATGAATATTAGTATTAGGTGGTTTGGCTTTTTCAGTTTGTGTTTTTATCAAAAATCGAACCAAAATTTTTGGTCTTTTTCAAAAACCAAGATTGCACCATCGGTTTGGCTTTTTCAGTTCGGGTGGTTTTTTTGGTTTTTTGAATTTTGAGTCGGTTTGTGAGTTTTGTTGCTCTCCCTTACTAAAAGGGATTAAAGAAACTTTTTTTATACTAATGAAGGAGATTATATAAGATATACTAGTTATAATAACCGTGGATGCACGGGGTTTTGACAAAAAAAAAATTATTCTATATTAATACTGAATATTGTGTCTTTAAAAGTAATTGCATATAATTATATAGTTATAAGTTCCGTGCACACACGAAATTTACACATAAATCAAATTTATTTTAATATTTTAGTTCAATATATACACATATAAGAATTTGCCCATGAAATTTGTGATATAAGTACAACTAATACTTATGCACGAGTTTTTCATTATGCATTAATATCCATTAGAATTTGGTAAAATATTTGTAAAAATTTCTATTAGGTAACTCAAGATTTAATTTTATTTAGCCGACAAAGATGTTGATGTTGTCATTTAAATTTCACTACTGATATTATTTTGTACGCATGATGCAAGTTTAATAGCACATAATGAGCGTTGATATAGTTAAAGTATACTCCTTAAAGTTTTTTAAAAATATTTTTCTAGATATCCTTATATAAATAAATAAGAATTACATGAGTCATTGTTATAAGTACAATCGCGTATATTTATTTTTGTATTAAAGTCACCCGTGCTCATAGTTTTGAAAGGCTCAAGGCGCACTAAGGCGCAAAGGGGGGCAAAGAGCCTCGAGGCGAGGCGCATTCCAAGGCGCGGGATTCATGAATATAAGGCGCACTAAATACATTAATTTTTTTATAACATTTGTGACCATTTATGTTGCTTAAATAACACAAAATAACATTAAAATACTTAATACATGACACATATTATTGTTATAAAGATTAAAATGGATCAGTTGTCACTTCTCAAATGGATAAACTCTTTGGCTCAATGACCTATATAGAGATTAAAATCTATATCAGACTAAATATGCTTGTGTCCTATACTTGCAGACTTACATATAACAAAGCTCACAATATAACCCAAAATATTAAGAAAGCAACATATTAATATTCAAGGTATAATGCCACATTTTCATGGTAATATGTCATAAAGAAAATACTTAATGAAACAAAGTACCTTCTTAAATAAAATTTCGATGAATAAAATACACATGAAACCAATTTAAATTTACAAATCATACAAATACTCACCCTATTACTTAAAAGGCCCATGTATATAACTTATAAGGCCCATGTATCTTATCTTAATATTTAGAAAAAAAGCCCAAAAACTCGTTACATCTCCGAGGCGCAAAAAGCCCCAAGGCGCAAAGGCGCAAAAAGCCCTAAGGCGCTGAGCTTTTTGTGGGATTCATGCATGTTGTGAGCCTCGATCTAAAAAAAGCCCAAAGGCTAGAGCCTCGTGCGCCTTAGCGCCTAGGCGCGCCTTAGGCGCGATTTTGACAACTTTGCCCGTGCTTACAATTTGATAATTATATTATCGTTTTCAGTAATTTAGCCGTATTTAAAATGTAAACTCGTGAAAACATAGGTTAAACTTTTAAAAATGAAATAAATGAGTCATTATTGAACGTATATAGTAAAAAAATTGATACTTATAATCTTATGCAAATTTATATGTGTATTTTAAAACAACATATACATTATATTGTTTAAGATATAAAGTATAAATGGTATAAAGTATAAGGGGATATTTGTTTATAATCTAAAATTATTAAAAAACATGGAGTCTTACAATATTACATTTAACTCTATATAATTTTTAAAAATTCAGCCATTAAAGTTTTATTTATTACCTCATTTTTTTTTTAAGTTTTTGTTTTCACAAATTTGACACCTATATTTATATGTGTTTTTTTTATCAATCAATTTTTTCCACCAAATTTATTAAAGTTTGACCAAAATCAATTTAATTTTGATTTTTATTAACCAATCACATCACACGGTTTTGCTTATATGGCGAAATCGAGCTTTCCAAATGGGCCAATTGTTTTTTTTAATAAGAATGAATTGATAAAATTACTTCAAAATGATAAAATTTCTTTATTATGTAAAAGATTTAGTAATAATAATTATTGAGCTTTTGGAGCATTAAGGTGAAACTTCAGGCCCATTTTAATTAAAGAAGAAATTGAAAAATCAATGTGATGGTGAAAAAAGATTAGAACTTCGGGTTTATGTTTGCCACTAAAGAACCTTACCAATTAGGCTAGCACCTACTTGTGTTTATATTTGTTTTGTTTTGTATTTAAATTCAAATTCACTAGTAAATGACTTATTTGTTGTTCATTCTACAATAAAGATGTTGGTGGGTATCTCCCAGAACAGGGTTAAGACAATCAATGACAGTAGCAATACCACTAGGTGGTTACCAGATATCACTTGGAATCGTGTGATCACTTTCCAAAGTAAACTATTCGACCCTAATGCCTGGGTATCACGAATATCTACTTGGGATAAGACCAAATGCAGTTAGAGAATTAGGCACAATTCTATAACCCTTTCGCTAATAAGTGTTTTCGTTTTTGTGTGTCCTTCATGCATTATCAGATCTCCTATTTATAGGAGGTTACTCTTGAGCTATTCCAATGGAATTATGAGTATTAATCGGCCCATTAATAGCCTCATAATTATCCCCATTATAGCCATTAGTGGTTACATGACCAATTAAACGTGGTCATAACGCAGTTGTAACTGCCATTTAGCAGTACTTTCCATAAGCAGTACTTTCCACTAGCAGTACTTTCACTTGCAGTGGAAATACTGACCTATCAGTGGAAGCATTGCTTATCAGTACTTTCATAGCACTAGCAGTGGATACACCACTTCAGTGGAAACACTGCCTATTAGTGGAAACACTGCTTATCAGTGAAAATCACAAGCAGTACTTTCCACAAGCAGTACTTTCCTCAAGCAGTACTTTCACCAGCAGTACTTTCTACTAGCACTACCAATACAAACCACTATTAGAGTCAGGGTGTTCATGGACCTTATGGGTGTACACTCCGTACCTCCTAACCCATTTCAAGGTGTGAACTAATCCCACAAGTGCACAAAATTTTCCAACAATCCTCCCCAAATTTAGTTCACTTCCTTTGCATGAAAATTAAACATCAAGCAAAACATGTGCATAAATGAAAATGTCCTGATGATTGAATTTCCATCTTAGTAAATTACACGTTTCAAATATTCGAGAATCAGGGTGTTCTAAGAATTGAACCCTTCAACCCATTTGAATACCTGAAGATAAAATACACACAAGTTTTCAAACACTTAACAGCTCCTGACACTATACAAGCCATGTGTCCATATCCAAATTCATAAATGTTGTAAAAGCTAAAAGTCCAAAGCTTCCTGAAGCGGCAAAACTTCAACATTTACATAGGTGGTTCCTCTTTAGTCATGCTCCTGCCAAGCACTTTTTCAAAGAAAATTAACCATTAAGAAGTAAAGACTTCATCCTCCTTTCAGCAGGTTCTGAGCACAACCTTGGGATGTAAAATAAACATGTGCTCCAGTCCACTGAATGTTCAGCTTTCCACATTGAACTCAGCTCCCAAGTTTCCTCAGGAGGGAGTTGGGTGTCCTAGCATTCAGTGACTAAGTTGGACTTAAACCCATCCCTTTAGCAGACTTTATAACCAAGTCTCTAGCCAGACCCTTCGTCAAGTGATCAGCTAAGTTCTGTTGAGATCTAACAAACTCTATAGATACCACCCCATTCATGATAAGCTCACGAATCATGCTATGTCTGACACCTAAGTGTCTAGACTTACCATTGTACATTTGGCTATAAGCCTTAGCCAATGTAGCTGCACTATCACACCGGATAGAAATAGGTGCTATAGGTTTAGGCCACAATGGAATCTCAAGGAGCAAGTTTTTCAACCATTCAGCTTCTTTACCAGCAGCTGCTAAAGCCACAAATTCAGATTCCATTATTGAACTGGTGATGCAAGTTTGTTTCTTGGATGCCCAAGAAATTGCACCTCCACCAAGTAGGAATACCCAGCCACTGGTAGACGAATTGTCTTCAGTGTTACTGATCCAACTTGCATCAGTGTAACCTTCCAACACTGATGGGTAACCAGTATATGAGAGACTATAATCCATAGTTCTCTTCAAATACTTCAGTACCCTTTGAACTGCTTGCCAGTGATGAGCACTAGGATTACTAGTATACCTGCTCAATTTTCCCACTGCAAAACCAATATCAGGTCTTGTACAAGTCATGGCATACATCAGGCACCCAATTACCCTAGAATACTCAAGTTGAGATACAGCCTTGCCATGATTAGGCATCAGCTTCTCACAAGTATCCATAGGAGTACTCGCTGGAGTACAATCAAAGTAATTGAATTTCCTCAGCACTTTCTCAATATAATGAGACTGAGAGATAGAAATTCTATTACTTTCATGTTTAATCCTTATACCAAGGATAACATCAGCCTCCCCCATGTCTTTCATGGAGAATCTTGATGACAAAAATTCCTTTGTCAGGTCAACCTGATTTTGGTCAGTGCCAAAAATCAACATGTCATCAACATATAGACAAATGATGACTCCTTTACCAGATTCATCAAATTTGCTATATACACATTTGTCAGCTTGGTTAAGAACATAACAACTAGACAAAACCACTTCATCAAATTTTTGATGCCATTGCTTGGGTGCCTGCTTAAGTCCATAAAGAGACTTAATCAGTTTACACACCTTGTTTTCATTGCCGGGCAAGATGAAGCCCTGAGGTTGGTTCATATAAACCTCCTCTTCCAATTCACCATTCAAGAAAGCTGTCTTCACATCCATCTGATGAATAACCAGATTGTGAATAGATGCCATAGCAATCAGCAGTCTTATGGTACTGATACGAGCCACAGGGGCATAAGTATCAAAATAGTCTATTCCTGACTTTTGTTTAAAGCCTTGAATGACTAGTCTAGCCTTGAACTTTTCAATAGTTCCATCTACCTTCATTTTTCTTTTGAAAATCCATTTGCAACCCAAAGGTTTGCAACCAGGAGGTAGATCAACCAACACCCAAGTGTTGTTGCCCATGATGGAATCCATCTCATCATTGATTGCTTCTTTCCAGAAAGCAATATCCTGGGACTTCATTGCTTCTTCAAATGTTTTGGGGTCATCCTCAACAATGAAGCAATAGGAGTATTGGTCTGAGACCTCATCCCTGGTACCTTCAACTAAGTATAGTTGAAACTCAGGTCCAAATGACTTTGGAGTCCTGACCCTTTTGCTTTTCCTGAGCACAGGTTCAGGTTGCTGAACCACAACCTCATCAGGCACCACTGATGGTTCATCATCAGGTACCTCTGATACACCAGTGTCATGAGTTCCATTAGGAATCCTCGGACTTGGTCTAGGAATTGATGAGAATCTATTCTCATCAAAGTCTGCATCCCTTGATTCAATAATGGAGTTAATTGAAACATATTCATTAGGTTCAATAACATAGAACCTAAAAGCCTTGGAATGCTCAGCATATCCAACAAAGATGCAGTCAATGCCTCTTTCACCCAAAGTCTTTTGCTTTGGATCAGGGAGTCTTACAACAGCCCTACAACCCCAAACCTTGAGATAGTTCAGGTTAGGTTTCCTTTTAGTCCAGAGTTCATAAGGGGTAATCTTGTTCCTTTTGTTAGGAACCCTATTTAATAAATAGCAAGCTGTTAACATAGCTTCACCCCAGAACCCTTGACTCAGTCCTGAATAGGACAACATGGAATTAACCATCTCCTTCAGCACCCTGTTTTTCCTTTCAGAAATTCCATTTTGCTGAGGAGTATAGGGAGCAGTAGTTTCATGGATAATACCAACAGACTGAAAGTACCGAGTATCCATGTACTCACCTCCCCTATCAGTCCTTAATCTTTTGATCAAAGACCCAAGTTGTAATTCAACTTCAGTTTTAAACACTTTGAATTTATCTAATGCTTCATCCTTGGTATGTAATAAATAAACATAACAAAACCTAGAAGCATCATCAATAAATGTCACAAAGTACTTCTTATTCCCTAAAGAAGGAGTGGCATGCAAATCACACAGGTCACTGTGAATAAGCTCCAAGATCTTAGTCTCACGACTAACACCCTGAAAGGGTTTCTTGGTTATCTTGGTCAACATGCAAGTTTTACACTTTTCAGTGTCCATGTCAAAAGCAGGGATTAAACCATCCCTAGACATATCTTGCATTCTTTTATAGTGAACATGACCAAGTCTAGCATGCCAAAGGGTAGAATCAGTCTGATCATATGTGGTCACAAAAGCTGAAATAACACTGTCAATGGTAATATTAAGCCTGAACATTTGATTACATAAATAACCAAAACCAATAAAAACACCACATTTAGAAAGAACAAATTTATCAGATTCAATAACTTGTTTATATCCATGATTATTCAAAACACTACTTGAAACCAAGTTCTTCCTAATATCAGGAACATGAATAACATTAAACAAAGTTACAATCTTTCCTGAACTAAACCTAAGATCTACACAACCACGACCATGCACCAAGGCTGTTGACTCATTTCCCATGTGAAGAATAGAACCATCATTCAGTGACTCATAAGTCTTGAACCAGCTTCTATCTTTACACACATGAACTGTTGCACCAGAGTCAACCCACCACGCAACATCATCATCCTGCACATAAAAGATTCAGATACATATGTAACATAATAAATCTGAAAAGACTTATTAAACATATTCGGACCTTTCAGTGAGTTGGCTGAACCACCACTCCCTGAACCATTAGTGCCGGATCCATTGGCTTTACCACCAACTTTAACACCCTTGCAGTCCCTTTTAATGTGACTAGTTTTGCCACATTTCCAACAAGTAGGTGTTGCCTTCTTGTTTGGATCTGCCTTTGTGTTATCATGATATTTGCGTTTGCCTTTGTTGTCATTGTACCTGGTGGAGTTGTTATGCTCCACCATATTGACAACAGATGCACCAGTAGCATTGCCACTCTTTGGCTTGTCATTATCCTGCACCTTGAGAGATTCCTCAATGTGCGATGATGGCCCAACTCAACAAGAATTAACTCCTCCTTCATATGTTTCAAGGTATGCTTGAAATCTTTCCATGAAGGAGGGAGTTTGTCAATGACACACGAGACTTTGATAGCCTCATCCATGTTCATTTGGTGTTGTGTAAACCTTCCAAGTATTCCAAGAAGTTCATTGTATTGTTCCATAACGGGTCTTGAATCAGTCATTTTGTAATTTGTGAAATTACTAACAAGGAACTTCTTACTTGATGCATCCTCAGCCATATATTTGGCATCCAAGGAATCCCACAGTTCTTTGGAAGATTCAAAGTTCTGATAAATATCAAACAAAGAATCAGACATACCATTCAGAATAAGACCTCTGCATATGTAGTCATCATTCTCCCATTTGCTCCTCCTCCTGATCTGCTCCACAGTAGCATCATCACCATCATCAGGAATAGGTGTGGTTAGCACATACACCACACTCATGCTTGACAGCAAGAAGTGCATCTTCTTCTGCCACCTCCTAAAGTCCACCCCTTCAAACTTATCAAGCTTGGCAAAGTTTGAAGCCATGTGTTTCATTGCAGCAGCAGCCATTGATTATCACAAATAGTTTACTTTGATTGTTGGTGGGTATCTCCCAGAACAGGGTTAAGACAATCAATGACAGTAGCAATACCACTAGGTGGTTACCGGATATCACTTGGAATCGTGTGATCACTTTCCAAAGTAAACTATTCGACCCTAATGCCTGGGTATCACGAATATCTACTTGGGATAAGACCAAATGCAGTTAGAGAATTAGGCACAATTCTATAACCCTTTCGCTAATAAGTGTTTTCGTTTTCTGTGTGTCCTTCATGCATTATCAGATCTCCTATTTATAGGAGGTTACTCTTGAGCTATTCCAATGGAATTATGAGTATTAATCGGCCCATTAATAGCCTCATAATTATCCCCATTATAGCCGTTAGTGGTTACATGACCAATTAAACGTGGTCATAATGCAGTTGTAACTGCCATTTAGCAGTACTTTCCATAAGCAGTACTTTCCATAAGCAGTACTTTCTACTAGCAGTACTTTCACTTGCAGTGGAAATACAGCCTATCAGTGGAAGCACTGCTTATCAGTACTTTCATAGCACTAGCAGTGGATACACCACTTCAGTGGAAACACTGCCTATCAGTGGAAACACTGCTTATCAGTGAAAATCACAAGCAGTACTTTCCACAAGCAGTACTTTCCTCAAGCGGTACTTTCACCAGCAGTACTTTCTACTAGCACTACCAATACAAACCACTATTAGAGTCAGGGTGTTCATGGACCTTATGGGTGTACACTCCGTACCTCCTAACCCATTTCAAAGTGTGAACTAATCCCACAAGTGCACTAAATTTTCCAACAAAAGATTTCTCAAGAAATGTTTATCTATACTATATAAAATGGAAAAATGGTCAAAGTGGAAAAAGTGAAAAATGTTGAAAGTTGAATGTTGAAAACATGGTCAATGGAGAGAGAAATAAATAATATAATTAATACTCTTATTAAAACACCCCATTACTTAAAAGTACAATAATGTATTCACATTGTACACCCAATTAAAAGCACATCTACCAAATTAAAAACAACCAATTGAAACCGATACCGGGTTGACCCGTTGAAACCGATACCGGGTTGACCTGTTGAAACCGATACGGGTTGACCGGGACGCTTCAAACCCGTCGGGCTGACCCGGTTTAATTTGACATTTTTTCGACCCAACCTATCGGTTTGACTCGGTTTAAATCGACCTGTTTTTTTATCGGAACGGTTCAACCAGTTGAACCACCCGGGTGAAATCGGGTTTCAAGTGACAATTTTTTTGAAAGGAGAGACCAAGTAATTGTAGTTTTTGGTTTATTTTGCTTTGACACATGTAATTTGTCATTTGTATACTGTTATTTTAAAAAATGTTGCTCTTGCACCATTTAAGGGACTAGCATATATGAATCGTCGTTTAAAAGTTAATATATATTGTATAGCCCTTTGTCCAAGTGTATCAATAATGTTATGTAAGTTTATTAAAATCACAAAAAATAAATAGTATTGTTATCAATAATGTTATGTAAGTTTATTAAAATCACAAAAAATAAATAGTATTGTTATCTTTAGCGATAATTATTTGTACCTCAAACAAATAGCTTTGAACAATGCATAAATATCTATACAAATTGATAGTACAAAATAATCTTATATGGTGATATCCAATTTGCAAAGTTACAATTTTAAAAGCCACACACCAAATGATAAACGTTACACATGTAAAAAAATAGTTATCACTGCCTAAATTACTGACAAAACAAGAAAAAACGGTCACACATGTTGGCTATACCTCTAAACTACAATATAATATTGCCAACTACATAATACCGTTCTTTTTGTAATGCTTGAATCTATTATTACTAAAAATCTTAATAACTTAAAACAATCCTATTAGAAAATATACTCACACACTTAGATCGACTCCACATAATTTTTTAAAAAACTATATATTTATGCTGCTATGCAACCACGCATCAGAATTGTAGTTATTCGAAAACGATTCTCTAATGCTACAAATACAGTTTGTTGAAAGAAACTTATGGGTCGTCGGAACTTTGCAGAAAACTAGACATCGCTGCCGCTAGGCGCGGGTACTCGTCTAGTATTAGAAATAGAAAAGTGACATCTTGTTGTTGATTAAAAGTAATTTTTCAAATCTTGTGTGTCACATCTATGGCAGATACTTATTACGAGAAAGACACTAATATTTATGTATCAAGAACTCACTACTTGATATCTAGAAAGATTCGTTTATCGCTATTGAAGATGTCAAAAAGGACCACAAATCAGTTCCAATTTTGAGGTTTAGCCTAATGTTCTGTATCATCTCAAAGGATTTCCGCGAATATAGGATTCACTTCGTGGATGATGTCATCAATTCGTTCGACAGTAAATCTGATTTATGGGCTCTCATCGAAATTCTTGATGTCGTGTAGAGAAAAAATGGGTCCTCCTTAACGCCATGTCGCAAGATTCTTGAACATTTTGATTACTTAGTAACATTTTTCAAGAGAGAAATGATATTTATTCCTACTTCACATTTATACTAATCCTTCTACTTATACAAGATCCGAACAAGTTAAAAAACTGACAATTTAGATGAGAGGAGATAACGACCGAAATACACATGTCATATTTCTATCAGGATAGGAGGATAAGTAGACAATTGTTTAAAGGATATAGCAATGCTTTTTTCAATAAACTTATTTCCATTGTAAGTACTTTCATGACTTTTTTCTTTCTTTTTCTCTTTTCCAATTTATCAATACTTTGTATTTACTATAAACACAAATGGATAAGTGTAGGAATTTATTTTGACCGAAATATGAATTGTAATTGACTCTTACAATTGTTTTTTGGATGAGTGGGTCTTTGGTCCACGGCATCCATGAGATTGTTACATCTTCAACAAAAAGTTTGCGAGTTTAACTCCGGCCAGGGCCAAAAGAAAAATTAATGTGGTCAGATTTGTATATACATTTTTGGTCTTTGTGGGTTGTCGTGGTATTTCATATTCGGTCCAATTTTAAAAAAAGTTATGTATCCTGTCCAAAAACAAAACATCAGTTTCGGGTTTGGTCTAATTCTATATTGACCATTAGTTTGACCGGGGTTAACTAACATGAACTGATAAAAGTACCCTCATCTTGGTATAGCAAATTACTAAAATACCTTCCGTTTCATTATTATTATTATTATTATTATTATTATTATTATTATCGATTCATAACCAATGCTTCAAATATACACTTAATAAGACTAGTGACCAAGGTCATCATAATAAATTATATTCTCACCTTACAGCGTCGCCTTAGCTTTTTTCTCCTTTTATTTTTCATCACTCCTTCTCATTTATTTGTTTATGGTCACCATAACTCATATTTTTTTAATACTTACGAAATAAAAAACGTAAACATACTAAATAAAAAACGCAAACGTCCGAAATTAAAATGTTACATAAACTTCAAATAACAACAATACATAGATCATTAAAAACAACAATACACAGTTAAATAAAATACAAATATTAATAGTCCAAACCCCACTTCGCTTTGATCCCCGCCCTAATTTCGTTTGTGACTCTGCGTGCAGTCCCAGTCAAGTGTTCATATGACTGCATATAGAACATCAAGTCTTTTTGCTTTGCTTTATATTCCTACACTTTCACGTCATTCTTTTTTAGCGCCATATATTCAACCCGTTCTTTCCTTTTCATTTAAGCGGCACGTTCGTTATGTTGTGCCAACTCCGAGTTCATCATCCTAGCCACTGCTTCGTCATTCATACTGCCAGACGTTGCCGACGATCCCACCCCTTTCTTCTTCAAAGCTTTCGCTTTGTCCCTGACCATTGGTCGTTGAACTTCCTGCACCTCCTATTCTTCGTCGTCTTCAACATTATAATTTAGATTAATACTAGCATCCCCAGAATCTGGGTTGAACGAATTAGACCCAGATGACTTGTATCTCTTGGCCCTTTCTTTTTGTTTCTTCGCTAGAAAACTTGGAACTTAAATTTCATTCCATTTCTGACTATTTTTTAAATTCTCCCAACAATGACGAAGTGTGAACTTTACTCCGTATTCAAATTCATAGTTAAGAAGTGCCGTATTGTTGTAGTCGCCGTCTCCATCTCCACTCATCGGATTCATACGCTTGATGTTATTGTAACGAGCCACGTTCGGACGTACCGTCTTCCATTCCCATTCACCATATCGTACGTTATTCACCCTGAATTTGTTTTGCTCTCTATGTACGCCACAATCTCAGTCCAAAATCCATTCTCCCCCATCGCGTTACCAATGGCGCTATCTTTGGATGCATCAATCCAACCCTTGCACAACGCAATTTCTTCATCAATGGTCGATGGAATGATTCGGTTTTGCTCCTCAGTTTCAGCCTTCCTCTTTTGGCGTCTTTTCGACTTCACAGTTACCGATTCAGGGGCCGTGACCTCAACAGGAGAGTCATTAGGAGCGATGTTTTGATAAAAATATTCCAAAAATTGAGGGTCGTACAAATCTTCATTTGAAAATGAAGAAATGGGAGACATCGGTTGGTACGTATAACTTAGTTGCATAAAAATTCAAAAGATATAACTTAGTTGCATAACTAGAAACTACCATAAACTAAAAATTATCACACTAACAATAAACTAAACTACAAATTATACTGTTCTTTAATCTCCATACATCAGTTTCTCCAAATCTCTCATGCAAAATCCTCCATTTTATTAGGATCTTTATACAAGATTGTAATCTCTTTATTTTTTTTGCTTTGATGGCTTTGAATTATGCATGCATCATGCTGCACAATATGATTGCAGAGGATGAGCGACAACATCAAATTATCCTGAATATTAAGTGTCAATTTCCCCTGATAATGCTTGTAATTTATATCATTTATATGGATTTACGCTTGTTTTCCATTACATTCCACTTTCAGGTAAATTACGAGCATTGGAGCTAAAGAGACGCGGAATTGGAGAATTATCAAAGATTTATCATAGTATGTTCACTTTGAAGAAGTTACGGCGTAACTCATCTCTCACATTACGCCGTAACTAAAGCGTAACTCAGAAAGCCAACTCGTCAGAAAATTACGGCGTAACTCTCCCAAAAGATTACGACGTAACTATATTAGGTCAAATGAGGTTCCGCGCAGCTGATAACTACGACGTAACTCGTGCATAAACTATGGCGTAACCATGAATTATTGAAGATACGGCGTAACTACTCCTAAGGTTACGCCGTAACCAGCAGATCTAGTGCAATTTACGAAGAAATAGACGATTACGACGTAACTATTTTATTAGTTACGCCGTAACCCAGATCTGGCCTATAAATACCCCACGATTTCCAGCATTTCAAAGCATCTCATTTCACACACCACAACCAAAGAACGTGGGAAGAAGCCAAAGGTAGGTCTAGAGGAGCATACAGAGCTATCTCCAAGGGAGAAATCACTCCCTTACGATAAGCATTAGCATTTTATCTTTTCTTTACTTTCGATTCATGTATTTCGCAACATTAATTATTGAATTGATTTGTATGGTTGATATGAGTGGCTAAGTACCTCTTGGTGCTGGCCTAGTTATGATTCCTTAATTGTTTTGTTTGAGTTTATATTACTTCTGCATAATTATTTCTAAGTGTATGCATGCATACTTTATTGGTAGCTACCCTTGTTTCGGTAGTTTTGAATGGCGATAAAGGCTAGTTGCTTAGGAGATATGACTAACTGACCCTAAGTGAGTAGACTGAGAAGGGAAGGGTAAGATATGACCAACTGACGACCCTTTCTACTTGTGCGATTTGACCAACTGATAACCTACCGTTTGGATGAACTTAAGAATTAGGGGGTGAGTGTTTAAGTTGCGAATGCCAGGGCACTCACTATTATAAGTCTAGCATGTAGCGGTACTTAATGACTCAGCTTAGGGGACCAGGAACAACTGGACTTATGAGAGGACACCTGACTTCTCCAGTGGTGGCATCTTTGCTGATAGGTTAGGGCGAATTGACCAAATGTTGTCCTCTCGACTTTGACCCCACCTGAAGTAATTGGAAGTAATTAGACGTAGACATTACTAGATATGATGAATAACTAGGTTAGCACCACTCTCCTCTATTGATTACACCTTTGCCTTTACTTGCTTTATTAGTTAATTAATTAAATCATCTTAAAATCTGTGACACCTAGACTTAGTATTAATCCAACACACATAGCTCTTGGGACAACCTCGGTTTTACCGAATACTATACTACACACGATCGGGTACACTGCCCATTAGGGTAGACCATAGGTATAACGAGACATTATAAATATTAAAACCTGGTCAGTAAAACCTGCATCAAGTTTTTGGCGCCGCTGCCGGAGAGTTATATTTGGATGGCTATTAAGTCTTTCATTTTTGTTTTGTTTTAAAATTTCTCAAATTCTCACGATCACTATTCAAGATTTCAGGTACCATGGAAGTTGTTAACATTGATGACCTCACTCTTGAGGAATATTTGGCGTTGACAAGAGCAGAACAAGGGCCGGGTCTCGTAAGACCGGCAATTGGAGCTGATGTCCGTTTCGAAATTAAAGACCAATTTATGAGGGAGCTTCGTGCTAACCCTTTTTCAGGAAACAGGGACGAGGATGCGTATGAGCACGTTGAAAATGTCCTATACATCGCAAGCCTTTTCAACATTCCGGGTGTGTCTCATGACGCTGTTATGCTAAGGGTATTCCCCATGACTCTTACTGGGGCTGCCAGAAGATGGATTGAAAGATTGCCCGCCGGGGCAGTTAATACTTGGGCTCTACTAAAGAAGCACTTCATTCAGAGGTATTGTCCTCCGTCAAAGATTTCTAACCAGCTTTTGGAGATCCATAATTTCAAGCAAGAAGACGATGAAACATTGTATCAAGTCTGGGATAGATACAAAGATCTCCTTTACAAATTTCCTACACATGATCTGAACAACCAGCAAAAGGTCAACATCTTTTACAAATGAATCAACGTGACTACAACACTGATGTTGGACTATCAAGGACCAATCCCGAACATGACTCCTACTCTAGCAATTGAAGCTATTAAAAAAATGGCTGATCATTCTAAAAAATAGCACGATGGAGGAAGCAAAAGAAACCAATGCGGAAGTTTTGACCGAATTGCAGCCATCGCTAGCAAAATTGAAAATCTAAGTCGAGATATGCTAAAAGTCAGAGAAACCGTTCATGCCATCCAAGTAGGTTGTGAAAGCTGTGGGGGAGGACATCTCACCAAGAATTGTCCTCACGTTAACGAAGAAAATATAATTGAAGAAGCCAAATATGGAGAAAATCGACCATTTTACGGAGATAATCGAAATAGTAACGGGTATCGTGGAAATTACAACCATGGGCCTTATGGAGAAAGAAAGCCCAATCTTGAAGAGGCAATAAACAAATTCCTGGAAAATTCAGCCCAAAGACAAAAGGAACAAGATGAGTGGCTAAAAGAATTCTAGGAAAATACTGACATAAGTCTTTCCAATCACGACACAACCCTAAAAAACCTTGAATCCATGGTGGAAAAGCTTAGTGAGAAAGTAAGGATGAATAACACTAAACCGGAAGGATCAAAACCTACAATGGAATGTAAAGTGATTTTTGCTAATAATGACTCAAAGATACAGGCTAATTCTCACACTGAAGATACGGATTCTGGTGAAGATTCCGTCGACAGATCGGAGTTACGCCGTAATCTGTCTAAGGAGTTACGGCGTAACTATATTTTTGACAGCGATCGTGGGGTTATGAAAGATATTGATAAGGACGATTCAAGCGAGTTACGACGTAACCAAACATCCCAGTTACGGCGTAACTGGATACTTGGGCAGACGAATTTCTCGAAATGGACGAATCAGGAACGCAGGTAATTAACGAATGGTCCCATGACATTAATTTATGCCCTTTGTCCCCATCTAAAAAGAAATATCACTGGTGTAAAAAGATACCCGTAGCTAAGGGGGACTGGTATGATCTATGGGCCTTGTGTGACCCGAGAAATGAGATTTGGGATAGGGTCAAAAATAACAAATTCATGTGGGCTGCATATACTGATGAAGAAAGATTGGAAAAACTTTCCTTCGAGGAAGAAGAGGAACCGCCTATCACTCACTGGTGTACTCCAATAATCATAACTGACGATGAATCCATACAAGCATGGCCTACGTTCGACCCTTTCCGCGAGTATTGCAACGGTGGTGATAGTTTAAAAGAAGAAGAATGGGCGTTCCCTCACGAGCTTGAAAGACATAATATCAAGTTCGGAGATTTGACATTTGATGATTGGTACGCGATACAATTCGGGAATGCTAAGATTAACCCGAATCTTCTTAAAAAGCTCAAGGTTGACTACGAGGATCATAATCAGAAAAAGGAATTGGTTAATGATTACATCTACTGCATGGAAGATCCTTTAAGTGGAACTGATAACAATGAAACCCGAAGTCATTGGTGTGAAAAGATAAAATCTCCTGGGGAAGTCTTCTGGGCATTATGCAACCCTTATGACGATAAATGTAATGGGGGAAGTAGCTTAATGAGAATGGGAGAGGATGAATTCTTTTGAACCTCAACTAACCATAAGGAAAGGACAAATTTGCCTTGGTTAGACAACTTGGGATTTGACAGTTGGGTAAAAATCAAGTATGGACAAGTAGATGCGTTAACAAAGGAAAAGATTTGGAAAGAATACATGAGTAAAGAAAATTCAAACGACGAGAGTCCTAACAACTCGAGTGAAATAACAGTTGAGGATGACAAAGAGTTGATAAGAAATGAGAAGGAAGAATGCAAACGTGTACTGGTGGAGAATTTGCTCGATGAGGAATGGTTTAAAGGTACCGAGTCTGACGACGATGACATTGAGGGGATTTTAGATTACCTTGAGTTGCAAGGAAATGAGGAATTTACTGACCCCGATGATGAAGCATATGAGCAAAGGAGGTGCAAACTCCTTGGGATTCCATATAAGAGGCCACCACCGATTATTGCCGAAAAGTATGAGTTCACTCGATACCACTTGGGGCCGGAGGAAAAATTTTGCAAAATTCGGAAGATCGAGACTAAAGAATACCTCCGCACTGCCACAAATGTCGCTTGGGTTAGGCATAACTTGATGAAGAACATGGAGAAGGTTGGCCAAGTCCAAAGGCCACCATAGAGCCCCGAGGCTCTGAGTCTAACTTAAAGACTCGTAAATAAAGAAAAGTGCTCTTTCGGGAGACAACCCGAATTATCCCTTTCTTTTATTTTATTTCCATTTCTGTAGGGTTTTGTGTTTTTAACCATTTTTGCAGGAAACGAAGTGTGATTGCTGCTGCAGCATGCTGATCTGACTATATGATAACGCTACACGCGTCGTTCGGGGTCAAAGGAACTTCCTTTTCGTCGAGCAAGTTTTTCAACACCCTAAGCAGTGAACCTAATCGTTGTAGTGTAGTATTAGGGTAAGCCACGAGAATTGATATCGTTCTCTAGGGGAATAGGAATGCTAGTGAGAAGTTACTACGCTAAGGTTGGGGTTGAGGAAGATTATTTTTTATCTTTTTATGTTTTTTAGAAATGGAAAGGTACGAATCTCGGGGTTTGGATTTGGGGGGTTGGTATTTCTACCGATTACTTCTACCTATCTAATTATCTAAACTAAGGTGTATGTAGTTTATGTCTAATTATTGTGTGCTCGTATAGTGATTTAAAGATGTGTTTACTTAGGTTTTATTACTCCTTAATTATCTCCTATTGATGGTTGAATTGTCACGTCCTTATTCTTAATCGCGTTGTGTGTCTAAGGTCGTAGGGTATGCGTTTATCCCTATCTCTTTGAAACTACCAAAGGTTAATGACTACAAAATCTCTAGGATTTATAAACTTTAACTCTAAGGTACTCTTCGGATGGTTTAGCCTACAATGACTCTAGGTACTATAAGCTAAGGTTCACAAAGATTAATCAAGCATTAACTACACAACGGATGACCTATCACAATACTAGATCATTAACAATTAAGATAAGAGACAACCAATCAATATTCAATAATTAAGTTTCATATTCCCTAAGCAAACACACAAGTAAATTAGCCGGACATGGGAAACATGCAAGCATACACACAAGTAATTGAAGACATAATTGAATTAATGAAGTAAAACACTTATCTTGATGTAAGATAGGGTATGGAACCCTAAAATACTGTACAAGACAGCCTTGGTTCGGTTTAGGTTTTTACTCCAAAAGACTACACACTGAAAACTAAAAATTCGGATTCTATATATAAGATTACAAATGCGACGGCGTCACCCTTTGATTTGTGACGCCGTCGGGTCGCCGTCATTAGGGTTTCGTCTTGGCCACGTTAGTCTTGTGACGCCGTCCCCTTCAGTCTCTGACGTCGTCTGGATCAAATCTAGGCCGTCTGAGTTGCGACGACCTACTCTTTTAAAACCTGAAGCCGTCACTTGTAAATAAGCAATTTGGCTACTGAGCCGTCACAAAAGTTATCCGACGGCATCACTAATTTGTGCCTGACGCCGTCCCCTTCAGCTCCAGCAGCCTGAGTGTCTCGATTCTTGACTTTGGCCATTTTCTTCGTATATTCGCGCCTTTTCGTCCGAATAAGTGTCATTCCAGCATTTTGCCTTCAAGATACCTAAAAAGTGAAAAGGAACGATATTAAGTAATAACGGATACAAAAGTGATCAAATAAGGGCTTAAACGACCCCTCAAAAAGGCACATTTTAAAGCCTTATCAAATATCCCTACACTTGGTATTTTCTTGTCCTCAAGCAAATGTGCTTTTAGCCAATTAATTTATAAGTTAGGGGTCATGAAACATTGGTTTAGAACAATCCACAACACATATAAGCCCCGCAAAAGTCATAACAAGCACGGAAATTACATACTAGCACCTCACATGGGGTGTTTGGATACTCACATCTCTCGGGTGTATATGAAATATAACAAGTTGGAAATGGAAGATAAACACTCATTAACCGGTCCTAGTACATAGATTACCATAGGCTTGAGACTAGATCAAACCTCCATCGCTTTGGCGTAAGCACCTAGGAAAGACTATCCAAGAGGTCTTTTAAAGGGTTGTAATGTTAGGCTTACGGTAGGGAAACAAAGGGTTTGGTGGGATAGGCTATTTAGTGGTTGCAAGTCAAAAATCTTTATGTTACAAGCATGCGAAGAAAGGCGTTGCCACTACTACACAAAAGGCTATAAACACCCCCAAATAGAGACCGGTTATGTAAAACCCTATTCCTATGACAAAAAACTAGTGGGAATAGAAGAAACTGAGATTGGTTTTCTTGAAAAAACCTGTTTACATAATAAAAAACGCATAAAAACTAGTTTTGGGAGTAAAAACCAGTCTTTTTACACTCCAAGATAACGGTGTGTTGGTTTTCAGCACAAAAACTTAAGCGGTTCTTTAAAATGAAAACAAAAACCTTAATTTCTTTTGGGCGCTTTATTTCCCTCCCAAGTTTTTGTTACCTTCACAAAACCTTAAACTTTTCCCCTCTTTCACTTTCACAAACCCTAACCCTTTAACCTTCACTGCCCTTACCACCACCACTTAACCACCGTCATACACCACAACTGTCGCACACCATTGCAATATTCTTGACGGAACCAAGCCAACAGCAGACTAATCGAATTATGAGGTACCAAATTGCTATAATTGATGTTATTGTTCAATTAACCTTTTCAATATCTCATTAATCTTGTTGTTAAGTTTGATTCTCGAATAAGTAACGGCATGTCCACCAATTTAAAAGTTTGAGGCTGTTATTAGTAATTTGATATAATAAATTAACTAAATTAACTGTTAAAACATTTTACATAGATATGATTCATTATTCCACTGTCTTTAAGTTTTTATATATAACCATAAAAGTATGTCAGTATGAATTTAGGCATTTTCACAAGTATAACAAGTTAAAGTCTTGATTTTGGAATGAACCTATTGAAACATATTGTTTTTTAAGCTGTGTATGGGTTTTAAATTTGTATGACACTAAAATATATCTTTAATTTCAAGATAAAGACAATATAATTCGTTGTAAATGGGTGTTTTGCTGTGATAAATGGGTGTTTTTCTTGTTCTATTTGCCGTCATAAATGGGGCATTTGATCAAACTATTTTGCTCTCACAAATAGGGTGTTTGAACCTGCTGTTTGCTATAAAAAATAGGGGTTCCAGGACCTGGTTTTTGGGGATTGTCTGTGTTAGCTTATTTTGTCAAAGCTGGCCAATTGTAGTGTTTGGATAAGCTAAAAAGTTTAGGCTTGTGGGCTTATTTAAGGGTTTGAATAGATTAATTACTATGTATAAGCTAATCCAAACACTTATCTTATAAGCATATTAATCATAAGCCGCATTCTTCTTATTGAAAATAGGCTTAAACCAAAAAGATAGCCTTAAAGAAAGACCCCTTCAATGTTTGATTTAGATACGACTCCTGGTACAAGAGTTCTAGCTGGTGTATGTCTTTTAGTGCATATCTTTCTGTTCACATATGAGCTAAAACATATACTTTAACTTACTAATTTTTGGCCTTATGTTGCATATTTCAGGAAAATATCCAAGGTGGCATAGGAGATCAAAAATTAAGAAAGGTATCTTGAACTTGACCGACCAAAGTTCACTTGCAGACAACACCACATTGATGTTATTTATAGTTCTTTAGCTCATGCTTTAGAGTTGAGCTGCCTCTCGATATACTTGATATGTATTTTACGATAATAGCATGCACCTTAATATGTTCCTGTTTTTCATTTTATTATCTTCATACTTTGATTAGTTCAAATGTATCAGACAGTTCATCACATAAGCAAGAAACAAACGATTCCCTAGACCTGAAGGAAGGTAGCAGTGTTATGAAGCCCCTCACAAGTGAATCCAAGTACAAGGAGTACATTTGCAGTGAAGAAGCTATGCAAATTTCTCCAACTGAAAAGTATTGCTTAAGACCTCCAATACGCATAGGCCATCTTAATATTTCTTTAAATTATTCCATGCAGCAGGTAATATCTTATCGTCATAACTTCAGCGTGATGTACGAGTTATGTAAAATGATTCATGAGTCATGACAATCATGAAAGATGTGACTGTCATCTCATTCATTTTGCTTTTGTTTTGAGTAGCTGTAAGGTCATATAATATTATGAATACCTTATGAAAAAGTAGGTTACCATACTCTAAAGAAACTATTCACAAAAAAGTATTAGCAATACCATATATGCATGCTGTTATTTCTTTGTACTAGACTATTAGTGTTATACAAACTTCGGAATTATTTTCCTCTCATGGTTGCTATTAGACAATAAAGCTTTTAGCATTTACTTATTTCTTGCAGGTACTTGAAGACATACTATTGACTAGATATTCATTGAGAAACTACACTAGATGAGTAGATTGAGCTACCTATCCATGAGAAAAATGTATTCTGCTCTTATTGTGGTGCCTCAAAGTTTTGAAACATTTGATAATCCATGTAATTATGTTTTTTCATGTTCAGAGCTTGAGTTTGCATTTTTGCTGAATAATACAAACAAGCACGGATCTAATATTTATATACATAATTCAGTACAAGTGCCCACTTTAGTATTTATTGCTACATTTGTCCCATAAAGCTTGTAAAACTTAATCCCTCCTGTAGTTCAATGATAATGTGTGTCTTATAGATCACATCCTGTAATGCCAATATTTGGTAATGAACGAGTGGTACGCAATTTTAGCTAGAAGGCGTGCCAAGAAAAAAAATATATAAATAAATAGTACATCCCTAAATGGTAATTGCTACATGAATTGGGAGATAGTATAGAGTGTGTCAATTGTGCGAAGGTCATAGAAGTCAAAAAAATTTAAGTAAAAACAATATAGCAAGTCGCTAACTTGTCAAAACAAGTCGCTATAAGAAAATTACATAACAAGTCGCCTTTATGAAAACATTTAAGTAAGTCGCTAACTTGTAAATACAAGTCGCTATCAAAAGAAACAAGGCCAAGTCGCTACACATCAAATCACTAAGTCGCTAGCAAGAATGTATTCAGATATCACAACTCGCCATGATGAATTTATGAACCAACTCGCTACCAAGAACACTATGCTAATCAGATAAGTCGCTACCAAGAATCTTGACAAATCATACGCATAACACCACAATCCAATCAACATCTATAACCATTACAATAACTCAATCAAGTCGCTACATAGAATAAGAACAATCAACCACAAGCACAAACAAAATCATAAGATCCCAACACAACATACTCAAACAAATAATACAACTATACGCACAAAAACCACCTTTTGAATCAACACTTTCACCATCAAATCTATCCTATTAAGCCTAAACAACCATCAAATACATGTCAAGTGATCCCATTTAAGCGAATCCATTAACAAACCTAAATGAGGAGGTCAATTTGCCGAGGATCAAGTGAACAGTGGAATATGTTAATAGAATTGAGTTAGGGGAGGTATATAATCTACATGATATGAATCAAAAATGTTGAGATTGTCTTACCACAAGCAAGTCGCTAGCAAGAAAGGTCACGAGAGAGAAAACAAGACATACTTTTTGTGTTTTTGAAAAAAATGTAATCGAGAGTCAAGTCGCTATGGTTTTAGAATGAAGTTTCAAGTTTACAAAGTTCACACTTTCAGTCCCTGTACTTGTGCAGAAAAAGGCAACTCGCTAGTAAAGATAAAGGACAAGTCGCTACCCCTTAGAAAAGCCAAGTCGCTACCCCTGATTAAATCAAGTCGCTATCTATCAAATTTTTTACTAATGACACTTTGAGTCCTTGAACTTATCAGATTGCATGCAAATATAGTTGATAAAAACATGTTGACTAATATGACAAATACCAAAAGTGACATAACATAGATAAGCTATCTAACACAGAGGACATAACGAAACAAGACTTAAACATGCATCAGCACACAATACATATCAAGCAATGGTGCAGAGAGAAATAGAGATAGTGAGATAACTTGAAATATTAAAGAAACAGAGATAACGAGATAACTTGAAATAATCTCCCCCTCAATCAATGTCACCAATGAACATTGATTGAATTTTAACCGCCCGTTATAAAACTAGAGTATATCTTTTGTTCAAACTTCATCTATGGTCCCGTGTCATTATTGAACGACATTTCTAGTACCGTAGATGTTATCGATTACGAGAGATACATCTATTATCAGATTGTGGGAATGTTTTTTAAGTGAAAACTAATTTGTACACTTATTCATGAGAACGAGTCCTGATTCAAGTCGAACAGGAGTCAAAGTACGAGGTACATCAATTCTGACAAGATACAATTCCTGAGTGAGCAATCTTCATTTCTGATGGAAACCAAGTCATGATGTTCATGATTGAATTGAGCATTGTACCTGAAAAAGACTGAGGACACTTTGCACTAGAAGCACATGTAGTATTGCAAATAGACGAGTTAGTGACATGAGTAACTTCACTATTGGATGTTGCACAGTTAGATCTAGGAGTGTCATTAATAGAAATCCCTTTAGGTTCAATATTCTTGAAGAGTTTTCCTGTAGGCATCCACTTAAGGCAAGATCTAGGTATGTAAGTCCGTTTGGATCCTGAAAACTTGAATAATCTACCAGTGGGAATCCATTTGAAACAACTGCTAGTAGATTTGGATGTAGCCACTTCCCTGTTTTGAATATTGGTTCTTTTGTAATTAGTTTGTTTCTTAGGGGATTGATCAGTCATTTGATGCTTCTTATAAGAGCTAGATGAACTCCTAATATTCATGATCTTAGGGCTTCGAACATTAAGCTGGGGATTGTTATTCATCATATCGGAATGAAATAGTGAGGTGACTGGTTTTGACAAAACAGTATTCGCATCAACTTGGGAGGCAAGCTTAGATTTCGATGGTTTAAATCTTTCAGTTCTAAAAGCATTGGGCTGCCTAACTGCAGTACGTTTTGAGTTGTTCAGTACAATTGGCTTCCCCAAGGTTGATGGTTTTGCAAACTTAGTGTTCACCCTATTTCCAATAGATTTTCGAAGCTCATTTTTTAAGGCAACAATAGTGAAGCTCTTATCCTGAATTTGGGCTTTGAGGGCATCAATGTCTGCTAACAAGGAGTTAGTTTGATCTAGGGCTGAGCAAAAAGACCGAGACCCGAACCGGAACCGACCCAACCCGAACCGATTTTTAGAACCGCGGTCCGGTTCTCGGTTCTTCAATATTACAAATTTCGGTTCTCGGTTCGGTTCGGTCCGGAACCGCGGGTATCGGGTCCGGAACCGAAGAACCGCCCGAACTCTATATAACGTGTAATCGTGTATCTTTTTTTAGCTTATATGGATTTTTTTGCTTTTATGGAACAATGCATGGATCATTACTCATTACAAACAAGTTTTATTTTTTTAATGTATATCTGTTAGTTTTTTTATGTATACTAAACTTTCAAAACCATGTGTAAGGTGTTGTGTTTATATATGTTCTATAAGAAATGAGTTGGTTATTAGTGATATACACCTGTAGTTTCCTCCGTGCAACAAATATAATATGGATGGTTCTCCTATTTGTGGTATCTTCTTCGTTAAGACACATTAGCATTTGTTTAGTTCAATCAGTTATATTATTGATTTGGTTGTAATTATTACTACATGGTATGAAAGATTAGACACATTATGCATGCTCTTCCAGTCGTGAATTTTTAAGCATTTTAAAGAAATTTTCGGTTCCAATCGGGTAGAACCGAGATACCCGAACCGGAACCGAGAACCGAACCGGAACCGAAACTTGCTCTTCGGTCCGGTTCTCGGTTCTTAAAATATTCATTTTTCGGTTCTCGGTTCTTTCGGTTCCGGTTCGGTTATGTGCGGTTCCGGAACCGTGCTCACCCCTAGTTTGATCTATCAACTTTGAATTGTTCTCTGATAAGTTCTTTCTTAAGGACTCATTTTCCCTTAATAGGTTGGACACACACAGAGCCAATTCATCATTCCTAGATTTAAGCGTATCACTCACCTCATGGTTAGGATTGTTCATCTTTATATTGCATTTCTTATGCAGATCTGAGAGTTCTAATTTCAGATTGCATATGGTTGAATCTTTGTCCTAAATCTGGGTTTTTAAGTGGTTAATTTCAAAAAATTCTCGAAATTCTGGGAATTCCGGATTTATGCAAGTTTTTGTAGCAGGAAAACTTTCTTCTCTTTGTTGTATTGCAATTTCCAAGAAAATACAATGTTTTTCAAGAATTGAGTATTTGTTTGAAAGTTCATCATAAACCCATTTTTCGACCATGTCATTTGTTTTAAAGATTTTAGATTCAGGCTTAACCAACAAACATTTATCAATATCATAATCAGAGTTAGAATCAAATTGATCAGGTACATTATTAAATGCATTATGTTGATCAGTTAAGGATACCTCATCACATGACACCGGTTCATTTGCTGGTATGGCATCTGTATTTACCTCATGCATAGCAGGAGGTACTGAAATGCAAGATGTTTCAAGCATTTCTGACTCTGAGTCTTTGTATTCAGTACAGATGGTTTCATCATCCTTTGTTGTATCTAATATTCTGCATTCAGCATCATCCGTTCTTTCAACTGATCCATTACCCGATTTATCACAACTTTCACTTAATTTATTCTGACACCCATTCAACACATTCAACTTATCATTCTCTTGAGCAGCTTCCTTAATGTACATTTCCACATTATCCATAAGTTGGATAAATGTGTTGATGAACTCATGAATTTCCATTCCAGTATGTTTCTTGAATGAAATTCCAGTCACTTGTTGATCAAAATCTGCGGAATATTTCCCATTGATAAATGGCTGAAATTGGTTGTAGATTACTTGAAGTGCAGCATTAGAGTCATCCATTAATACCTTCTTTTTGGTAATTTGAAGCTTTATTTGTTCTAAGTTCAGCAACACAGTTCCTGTCAATGTGGATAAGTCCTGACGGAAGAGAGCACTGCATGTTCGATCTCTAGTTGTGGATAACAGTTGTGTAACACCCCAACCCGATAAGGGCAGAAGTGTCACATTCTGGTGTCATATCAGAACATACAAATAAAATCCTCACAAACGGAAACCTTAAAAATGAGGTATCAAATCCAGGTTAAAAAATTGACTGACAAGGAAATACAATATCCAAAATAAAAAGAAAACTCAAAACAAAAGCTCTTCAAAATAAGTCCCAAAGTAATAAGGTACTAGGGTTGGTCCACTCAGATAAATCAAACTCTCAGCCATCAAAGCCCATCTTCAAATCTAAAAACCTGCGCAGGAAAAGAAATGCGGCTGAGCTAAAAAGCCCAGTGAACAGATATAACAAAACGAAAGCTAAATAAAATCAGAGATGCGAAATGGAATAATGAAACTGATAACAAAGTCGCAGCGAAATGAGGACAATGAGTCAAGGAGGATCCTGAAAACACATTCTACAGTATCCAAAGCACATATAACAAGCGAGTACGAAACAAAGCAAAGCATCATGACAAGCATACAAGCACATACAAACCAGCATACAAGTACGAAACATAATCAAGCATAGCAGACGTCTTATCCACACAACATATATATGGCATACAATCAATTCAGGAAATCATAAGCCATACAAGTCAAAGAGAAATCTAAGGCAAGCGGGAGCAATTAATTAGTAAGTGAACATGGCAAACACACATGTCAAAAACCCTTAGTTGAAAACATAATCAGCATCATAATCAATAGAAGTACCAACAGTAGTCAACACATGGCAGTCACACGTAACAAGTAGGAATACAACATACGATATAATTGAATGAATCAAAGACATAGCAGGACAACAGATTAACAAGCCATACGTCACAAGTGGAACCATTTACCCAATCAAACCGTAGTAGCATAGACAGAATTAAACATGGCAGGTCAACAATAAACGATAAGAATACACGGGATAGTCATAGTCCACGAGATTAACCAAACAAAGCACACATAATAAACGACAAAACTATCGCTTACACATTGGCATGGTCACAGACAATTTAGAGGTTCACATAATAGTGAGATCACATATCATCGATGACAACAGGTATTTCAGATAACCGCATATTAATCACATCATAGCAGGATAATCAATGGTCACATAAAACATGAATAGCATAATCAAATTCAATAAACACATAAGAACCCGGTACGTGAATGGAACGATAGTCTGAAGTAACGGAATGAGAGTGGGACAGATCAAAGCAATGGAATATATATATCTTGGTAGTAGAGTGAGTCATATAAGGTACTGAGTAATGAACAATTTATACAGAATATGGTGCGTTGGGGAAAAACAGAAATTACAGTATAGGTCTATCAAAAGTGTAAGGGTTGTCAGAAATCTACCACGAGCCTGGAACATATCATATCATATCATAAGTAACCATTGTATTCGGAGGGGTGACCTCGGAATACCATACATAATAGGAGGGGAGACCTCATTAACAAATGGAGTAGCTAGCTCCCGGAATGTGGAGACGCGTGATGCACACGACATCATTCACAATAAATCATATCATATCATGGTAAATCCACTAAAACATATCATATCTAGGATGCATCCATACGCCCCCGGAACATATCATAGTGGCCAAATCATATACATATAGTGAGCTCAAAATCATATCATAATGGGGACGGTGTGTAACATCACTCGTACACACTGGAGTCATGCCATTGGTGCATCAATGACACGGTCATATTAACTTCATGACTAGGAACACATATTTGGCTCGGGTATCAAACTGACGGGTCAAAGCATAATCATATCATATCATAAGGGTTCATATCAAAGTTCATATCAAAGGTTCATATCGAAGCTCATATCGAAGTTCATATCAAAGATTCATATCAAAGTTCATATCAAAGATTCATATCAAAGATTCAAAAGTCAAAGGTTCATATCAGATTTCCATAACATAAGTTCATAATTAGAGGTTCATAATCAGATGGTTCATAATCATAAGGTTCATAATCAGAAGTTCATAACAAACGAATATCATAGCGAATAGAATCATATCAAAGGATTATGTCGGAATCATATCAAAGGATCATAGCATAAGGAAAATCATAGCAAAGGAATATCATAAGTGAAGCAAAGTCAAGGATTGAAAAGTCAGGAGAAATCCCTACTGAAAAGGGATAGAATATCTGTACCTTAGCAATGAAAGCCAAAGGAAATGTGAGCACAAGAAATAACGTCGCGTCTTCTTCAACGAATCTACACGGATTACGGTTCGTATAATACTTATTAGTTCATTTAAGTCATAACGGATTTATTGCTGATATAAACCGTATTAATATATTTTTTTTTAGTTATTAAGCGTATTCTCATTTTTAGTAATGGACGGAATCAAAATACTATAGGGTAAAAATCATTAATTAGCCAAACCTAGGGGTTACAAATGATAAATGGTAAAATTTTAAAATGATGCTAGATGACCCTAGACCCACATATAAATGCCAAGAGTAAGCAAGACATGTTTGATGTTAAACATCCCTACGCATGCTAGATGAACCCAACCTTCACCTTGTTAAATTTAATATATGCATAATCTTATACATGATTTCAAACTTGACAGGTAGGGACACCATTTCAATATTAACGCTTCATACACACGACCTCCCAAACAACATGCATGCACAAACCTCCATGCGTACAAACACACACCATACCTTAACTGATTTAATTCATGTTGAGTTACTTGAGTTATTCACCAACCGACCAATCACCCACCATAAGGCTTAAGAGACCCACTTAGTTACACCTCACATGCAATCATAACCCTTTACATCCTTTGAAATCAGATTCACTACATATTATAGACAAGCTTTAGGCTCCCATCGACTCGCACCCAGAACATCCCCACACCTATTAACGAGACCTAACAGTCATGAGGCCACACTTAACCAAACTCACACGACACACCATTCCCAACCGGATTCGAATCCACATTACCAAGCTTACGCAACTCCATTTAACCTCGATTTCCCATGAAATCACACATAAAATCACATATACAAACTTAAACTCAATAGCACGTTTAATGAGCCAAACCTGCTACAATACTTCACTTAAAATCATAGACCAAAGATTCTAAATTTCTCTTTTAAAAATGTTCCAGGTTTTAAGACTTATTTTACCTTATTAGAACTCACAGCGAGACTCGAATCCAAATTAAAACCCTTAACAAACTCGAAAAACTTATTAGCTAAACCGTACCCGACTTGATATATAAACTCTTCGAACCAAATATTGTACATGAGATCACATTCATATGATGAGTTTTATATCAGGTCATGTATGTATTTATGTATCCATTTGCAACAGCATATTAACGAGTATATTAAGTTGAGTTTTCATCCCTTTATGCATACATGTAATATGAATGGATAGGACAACATTAAAACAAGTTAGAGTACCTTTGGTCGGGTTTTAAACTAACGAGCCAAGACACCACACGATCACATCAATACTCCAAACACCAAGAGTTCTGATTACCTCTTGCTAGATTGCTCCAAACCATCAAGTTTTATCGCAAGCCGACACCACTGTGAATGGCGACCGTAACAAACTTAAAATAGCTCAGAAGCAAATGCAATTTAAGATCAGAGGAAATATAGGGGATTCCCGGTCGTTAGTCCCACGGAGGATGAATTGTGTTAAACAACTCAGATGTCGAATAATCCATAAGGATAGTGATCAGAAAGGATTTGAAATATTTATACTAAAGAAAAGATTAATAAATTACACATGACTTCCTTAAATGCAAATTAAAAAGATAAACTATATTAAATAAACGCTATCACTATTTTAAAATTGATGAACGTTTAAAACCTAAAACATACGTTTAAATAAAATTACGTAGACGTACAAAATAAAACGTGAGTTTTAAGAAATAAAAGGCCTACAAATATAAAAATGACATTTTTACAATCCTAATAATAAAGAAAATATTAGAAAAAGAAAAATTATTTTTACAACTATTTATTTATTTATTATTAATTAAAAACTATTTAAAAGACACTTAAATACAAGAAAATATAAAAATAACCTGGAAAAATAAAATTATAACTTAGAAAAATCTAAAATATGATAAAACTTATTTTAAAACTGAAAATATATTTTTTAGACTTTTTATTTATTTATTATTAATTTAATACTATTTAAAACTAATTAAAATGCTAGAAAATACTATTTAAACCAAAAAAATTATGGAAAAATATTTTTTTGGCTTTTATATTTATCTTAATCTAGGAAAATTGAAAACATATTTTTTAAAGTTTTTTTTCTGATTTATTTGGATTAAATGCTAATAAAAATGCTAGAAAATGAATAAAATCAGGATAAAATAGCAAATGAACAGTGAAAAATATGAAAACTTCCAGTCATCTATAAAATAATACTGAGAACCCAGGACAGGAAAACTAACAGAAACTATTTTGGGAGAGCTGGAACTATGATTTGCACACTACTTGTATGAATAAGCACTTGAAAAAAAGAAGCTAAAAGCTACCAAAGTGCACCAACTTATCACAGAAGCTAGAGTATGCTAAAATTACTTAAAAGCAACCTATATCAACTAATCTAAACCTCTAGAGTGCAAGCTAAAGAGGTTTGACTTATTTGTTTTATAATGAAAAAACCTCTACCTTACTACTTAAGCTAAAGCCACAGCTTAATCCAATAAGCAAAACTGAAAAACCAGATTTGTGGACTTCAAGACCAACAACCAAAGATTTCAGTTTACCAAATTTGAGCCT
>OU343217.1:268556317-268632236 GCA_910596185.1 Chrysanthemum makinoi
AGCACTCAATCGACTTTGAGAATGTGTAATATCAAGTGTCAAGGAATCCATAACACTTCCAACTTGTTCTCGCCTCACAAATTTGTCACACTAAGAACAAAGTACTCTATCTCTCGAGGATGAATGTCTTGTATTATCCAAAGACTTCAAACTCCCGTAAGATACATCAATTTTGCCGAGAGTTCCTCGAATCACAATCGTTATACACATTCAACTTAAATGATGTTCAACTTAAGGTGACTTAACTTGTTTGGTGGCTAAAGCATCCCCGATGAGTCTACAAAATGGCATAGAAGGATGGCACATGTGAATTTCAAGACCATTAACAAGCTATCTAAACTGGGTCTTGTTGAAGGACTTCCTTCTAAAGTTTTCACCAATGAACATAACTGTGTTGCTTGCAACAAAGGAGCAACACGTAGCCTCATACACAAAGCAATTATGCGGGAGCCTTATTTCTTTAACCTCTCGGTTGTTTCCACATGGATCTCTTGGTCCAACTCAAGTCAAGCATAGATCAATCACAAGTATTTCTGTTCGTTATTGAACATGACTATAGGTGCTCTTTTGTCAGTATTCTTTTGAGGACAAAAGATGAAACATCTCCAGCTTTGAAAAGAATATATTACCCTTGTTGAAAACCGTTGAACAAAAAGGTTAAAGGGATTCGTGTGATAATGGGACGAGTTCAAGAATGTTGTATTGATAGAACTCAGGCGTCTAAAGGATAAAAAGGGACTATAGCACTCCAAGAACCCCACAACAAAATGGGGTGGCTGAACTAAGAAAAATAGGACCTAATAGAGGCAGAAGATCTATGCTTGCACTCTAAGTTACCCACTATGTTTTGGATCAAGCGTTGGCACTTTGTTATGTTCTCAACAGGTATCTATCACTAGACCTCATTTCAAGACACCTTATGAACTTCTACGGGAAAGTTCCTGCTATTCACTACCTCAAACCTTTTGATGTCATTTGACTATCTCAATACTAGTGATCCATTGGGTAAATTTGATGAGAAGGTTGATGAGGGATATATTGTGGGTTATTCAACCACATAGTAAGTATATAGGGTATAAAATTTGAATGCTAAGAAGATTGAGGAGACTTTGAACCTGAGATTTCTAGAAGACAAGCTTAATGTTCAAGGACAAGGTCATGTTTGGTCTTTTGACCTTGATTATTTAACTGATTATTTGGGTTATTCTAGACATGTGGCTAACCAAAATGCAGGTACACAAGGGTCTCCCCAATCGACAGGCCGCTACCATGAATGCCGACTGATAGTGAGTTTGAGGATGATGAACATCCTATTATTGTACCTTCTTTCTCCCCTAACAATTGCAGTGTGACACTTCCAAAGTTACTACCGATGAGAGTGAAGATGAGTCCAACTATGCAGGACCTTGCTAGGTTCTCAAACAGAGTATGCAAACTAAGCTAGAAGCCAGAGGATTGTCGGGAGGTTGCAAAAGAAGCATCATGGAAACCATAGCATTCTCACTGAAGTGATTCTGCTTTCTCCTATCATCAACAAATCAATGAAGGTCAGCATGCTGTTTCTACCCCATTTCTACTAGAGTGTCCACAGACTTTGGGGAACCTTATACACGCTTTCCAAGACCTTCAGATCTTGGTAATTATCAACCTAAAGTCGCATCTTCACCCCACCTTCCTATGACACCGATTTTGCACCTATCGACTAATCTTGAGACATCCATTGATGTCAACACCAATGCTACTAAAAGGATCAACATTGCTCATCCCTAGTCCAATATTATTGGTGATCCTCATGCACCCGTTAACTAGGGCAAAGTGACAAGTTCTAAGTATGGTCAAGTAGCTTTTATCTCTTATGTCTCAAATCAACAGAGAGACAATCACACATACTTTGATCATTGTCTTGTTTCTTCTCAAGTGGAACCAACCAGTGTTACTCAAGCTCTTGAAGATTCAAGTCGGCTTGAAGCAATGCAAGATGAGATGCAACAATTCAAAATCAAAGTTTGGATATTGGTGCCACTACCCGAATGGAAGTATGCTATTGGGACAAAATGGATATGAAGAATAAAGAGAGATGCAAGGGTGTTGTCTAAAAACAAAGCAAGATTAGTGGCTCAGGGATATCACAAGAGGAGGGATTGATTATGATGAAGTGTTTGCACATGTTGCTAGAGTAGAGGCCATACGGATTTTCTTGGCTTATGCATCTTACATGGGTTTCATGGTATATCAGATGGATGTTAAAGGTGCTTTTCTATATGGTGAAATAGAATAGGAGGTTTATGTCACTCAACCCAAAGGATTTGAAGACCCAGATCATCCAAATCATGTTTACAAGGTAGTTAAAGCTCTCTATGGACTACATCTGGCACCAAGAGCATGGTATGCTAGGCTTTCATCATTTCACAAGCATGGCTATAGAAGAGGTGCCATTGATAAAACACTTTTCCTGAAGAAGAATTCCACAAACATCATTCTTGTGCAAGTTTATGTGGATGATATTATATTTGGCTCCACTAAAAGAAGCTTGCAGAGAGTTTGAGGAGTCATGAAGGGAGAGTTTCGTGATGAGTGATATGGGGAGCTTACTTTCTTTTGGGTCTCCAAGTTCAGCAGAAACCTAATGGTATCTTTATAAGTCAGGACAAATATGTGAGGGACATTTTGAAGAAGTTTGGAATGGAAAGTGTGAGGATGCCTTACTACACCTTATGAAGCTCCAAAGTCAAAGACCAACAATGAACCAGATCTACCAGTGAATGTTCATTTATACAGATCTATGATTGGTTCATTAATGTATTTAATGTGCCTTCTAGGCCTCCCATACATTACTTTTGCTGTAAGTGCTTGTTACTCAGACATCAAGTCACTCCACTTGCTTCCCATTTGAATGCAGTGTTAAAAAGATCTTTAGTATTTGAAAGGCCAATCTCATTTAGGCCTTTGGTACCCAAAAGAGTCTCCTTTTAAGCTGGAAGCATATAGTGATAGTGATTATGCTGGTGCAAATCTGGATAGAAGATCCACAACTGGAGGTTGCTAATTCCTTAGAAAGAGATTGATTTCTTGGCAAGTGCAAGAAACAAACTATTGTGGCTACCTCATCTACTTGAAGCGTAGTACGCTGTCAATGTTGCTGCCAAATTGCTATGGACAAGTTCTTTGGATACAAAATCAATTGTTGGATTATGGGTTTAACTTCATGAACACAACAATTTTATTGATAATCAAAGTACCATATGCATTGTTAAAAATCCAGCTTTTCACAAATAACAAAACCAAGCATATTGAAATTAGGCACCACTTTATAAGAGATGCATATGACAAACATTTGATAAAAGTGGTTAAAATTCACACTGATGATAATGTGGCGATTGTTAACTGCTTTTGATGGACCAAGGTTTCAATACCTTGTGGTCTATATTGGAATGCTTAACCCTTAATCAAGAAGTTTAAGGGAGGCATATGCCTCAGGGAGGATTTGGATGTAAACTTTGTATATTAGTTTATATATTTGATAACACTAACCAACTTATGTTCTTTTATGTTGTATCAGTTTGGTTTGTGTGTTTCTCTGTGTCTGTTTTGCAGATTACATTTTTCAGTTCAAGTTCATCAAGTTTGGTTTATTGGAGAATGGTCAAGTAAGCTAGAAGCATGTTTTTCTAATAGCAAAAGTCTGAAGTAAGCAAATTGTTTCCACTGAGATAAAGTAATCTATAGAGAAGTATCAAGTTAAATTGCTCATTCATTCAAGAAATAGTTTACAGCTTACAGCTTACAATGCTTACAATCAACTTCAAAAGGAAAATACAAGATTCAAAACTATACATGATCTACTAAACCTATACTAAGTTCCTATCATCTACTAGCTCCTATCTCATGATACCATCTTATTCCACCTAGCTGATATGCATGACCAGATATGCATGACCCGGTATGATGAGCTAAGGATCAAAATGGGAAGGATGGATTGATGAAAACGAAGATGATGAAGATGAACACAAAGATAGATGTGTGATATGACTTTGTCCTTTGTGCTTCATCTGCTAGTTTCACCAAAAAGCAATCAATCCATCTTACTTTTGCCCTTCCCTTGATAATATGAGATGAAGCACCAAACCATGGCGCAGGAAGAGCGAACACCACTCTTTGGGTTGAGGTGGTGGAGGTTGAGGGGTGAAGTTATCTCCTTAGTGAGTCATCAAAGTCATTGAAGATTCACTTGGATCCACTATACTAT
This sequence comes from Chrysanthemum makinoi, assembly GCA_910596185.1. Taxonomy (NCBI): domain Eukaryota; kingdom Viridiplantae; phylum Streptophyta; class Magnoliopsida; order Asterales; family Asteraceae; genus Chrysanthemum; species Chrysanthemum makinoi. The sequence goes on from OU343217.1 coordinate 268,560,564, forward strand.
CATCTTCAGAAGAAGGGAGAAATGGGGATTTCAAAGGTCGAGGGTCATATGGATATGGGAAAAACTGAAGTAAATCTTCACTTGAGGATGATGATGATGATGTGGATGATGGTGAAGAGGTTGGATCAATAACCTCTGGTTGGTTATTCATGGTTGATTATGGTTGATTGTGGTTTGTGATGAAATTAGGGTTTGTGATGAAAATTGGCGGTAAATGATATGTGTTAAGTGTACATTGGGATTGTTATATAGACGGATTCGAGGTTTAATGTAATTTAATGCGAGTTGGGTGGCAAAAAGAACGCCAAGATATTTACTGATGATATCTTTATCTTGATGGTTTCTCTCGCGATTGTATTAACTTCAGCAGATTGAGTGTTTCTATTGAAGTGTTACTTTGAATTGGTTAAAGTTGAAATACACGTAAGATATGGTCAACAAAAGTTCCGATATTTTTGACTATAATTTGGGCAACTTCTACCAATTCAAATTAAACGATTCCCTCTTCACTTTAGTTTAAAAACTCTTCCAGTTGTGTGATTCTTAACCCTAACTTACACTTTTACACATGGCACTTCTATTGAAGAAAGATCATAACAAAGTTGCTTTTCTGGGACAAGCAAAGGGTGATTATTTGTATAGGACAATGGTGGAGTTCTTGAAGCGATCAAAGATTCATTATGCTTTAACGCATTCTCCGGAAGTTGTTTATGAATCATTGGTTACACAATTTTGGGCAACTCCTTCAAAACGGAGTGACACAGAGATCATGGCTATGGTTGACGGAACAGAGTATGTTGTGACAGAGGAGCTGATAAGGAGAAAGCTTCGTTTGGATGATGAGAATGGGGTTTATCATTCTAATTCGGTGGAGATACTTACTGGGCTGAGAGCTATTGATATAGGGTACAGGACTGATATATGGTTCAAGAGTCAGCCTTTCCGATGTGGAGATTTATGGTTCACATTGCTTCAGTGCATGCTAAGCAATAAATCGTGAGGATGGGACCAATTTTCTACTCAACTGGGATGGTATTGTATGTCTTCTCAGGGTTTAACTTATAACTTTTCTAGGTTTATTTTTGATATTATGGTTGAAAATATACATAGGAAAAAGCATAAGTTTTTTATGTACCCTAGGTTTTTTGATGATATTAGACATTACAACACAAGCCCAAGCATTTTGTCCCATAGGAGCTTTAACTTCTAAACTATTTGCTTCAATGAGAACTCATTATGAGGGGGCACATCATCCTTTTACTAGCGCTATGTTGCCTCAAGGCAATGAGAACCGGTCACGATGAGGATAATGTTGTTGGTGATCCACCTTCTACAATGTTTGCTGGCTGATGGTAACCCATCGCTTGCCCATTGATTCTTGAGGGCCCTTCTACTAATGCTGAAGCAACTCATGTTTCTCATGACCAACCTCCACCTACACTTTCACCTAGACCTAGTCCTAGCTCATCACCTACACAGGTTACTTTTGATGAGTTTGAGACTGAGCTTAATAGACTGCCCATACCTAGTCCAAATAGGGAACCTTTTAATGAAGATTCTCATAATGTTGAGCATGATCATGTTTCTTTTGAAAGGTCCAATGAAGCTCCCATTCCCACCAGAGCAACTGGTGGAGCTGAGGACCTTATTACACTTACATCTTATATATGCTCTAGTGAATGTGTATGCGGTAAAGTTGCTGATCTCAAAAAGGAGCTTGCAGAGACTAAATCTACTTTTGGTGGTGAGATTGTGAAGTTGCAAAGAAAGGTTAAAGACTTAGAAGACCAACTTGGGAATAATAGCAAAAGGAAGCTAGTGGTTTCTTCTGATGAGGAGCTAGAGGATACTCAATTTGAGTCACTTGATATTTTGGTTGATGTGGCTCAGAAAACTCATGTTTCTTCACCTAAAGGTTGTTATGAATCTTCAAAGAACAAAAACCCATTCAGTTTACTAGAAGAAAGAGAAGACAAGATATTGAGTGAGGATTCTTCCAACCTTCAAGAAAATGTGAGCGGTGTTGCCGCAGCTGCCGATGTTCAAATGGAGGATGTTGCTAATCAACATGGTCAAGCTTCTTGTGTACAAGAACAATCAGATCCTTCACCTTCAGCAGATCATTCAAGTCTTTCTCATGGAAGAAGATTTTTTGGATCCAAAGTGATGTCTTTTCACACCTGTTGAAGATTTGTCTCAACATGTTTCTTCCTGATGCTAATCGGGTGTTTATTCTCGAAGTTCCTTTTATGGTGATACCTCCAGCTTGATGTTGTTCATAAGTCCTGATCAAGGGAATGATGTAATGGTTGAAGATGAGCTTGGTCCGTGATCCGTAAGTGAACAGTTGAAAGAACAAGAAAGAATGTTAGTAGATGAGTGTGCGTAGATGAAGAAAAGTGATGAATTGGCTAAAAAGTCTTGAGTCTACTTTAATTTGCCTCCTCTGAGAGACAAAGTGAAATTGATGAAATGTCTACTCAGCTCATCGATGATCAATGGGATGTTTATACTCATCAAGCTGCTCGATCCTACGCTTGCTCGAGTATATTAGGTGCGATTTTAACAGTGATAATTTTGTGGCACAAATGGTAGCTCTTGGACTAAAATGAAAGCAAGAGCAAATGACAAAAGGAAAGCTATTATGCACTAAAAGCTAAAAGCTAGAAGAGAGAGACCACCGCTGCCAAGCTCAAATGAAAGCATACATGAGAACTATGGTTCTTCATCAGAGTTGTACTATCTTTAATTCTGGTTTGAAAAAGAAGCAAGTCTGGGCTTTACCTGATGATGATTTGCAGAGAATATATCACAGGATTATGAAACAGACTGCATCATCTTCTAAAAAGGGAATTACTGATATACGTGATGCTCCACAGGCAAAAAGGCCTAAGACAGTTGAGATTGTAGAGAATTTTGATGATGTTTTACCACAGATGATTTCTACTGATGTTACTTCTGAAGCGTCTACTGAAAGTGTACATTCAGCAGAAAGGGTTCAATCTGCCGAACCTAATACTGGTTCTTCTACAATATTGCCTAGTGTTGCACCAATTGATATAGAAGGAGAAGAGATGGGTAGGAAAGCTGAAATTGCGCCATCTTCGCCTAAATTCCTTAGGAAGGCAAGAGTGATGCTTGAGAGAATGTAAGCAATTGAGAGGTGTTGTTCCAGTTAAGTCATCTTTTACTTTCTTCTATTCCCTGCTGGAATGTCAATGATGATTCTCGGGGAGAGCTACCATGTATGGGAATTTATATATACTGGGAGGAAGAAAAGGATGTCTAAACGGAGACCTATTTCATGTTTTTTTGAAAATCATGGAAAACATCTGGACACACACATCTAAGGTGAAGAAAACTCCCTCGGGATCCAATCTATGACGTGGTTGGAAGTTCCTCCGATCAATTGGTAATGATAAGTTGCATGCTGAACAATGTGTTGGAATCATTAAGACTCAGCTTCTGCAACATAAAGCATCATCTTGATTGTGGTAATTTGTATAGTTTGTAATATTTGTTTTATTTGTTTATTTGTTTAGTTAAAAAAATCTTTTATGTATATTATTTGTTTGTCTAACTTTTATTGCAGGTTTGTTGTATATTATTGCTGGTTATTGACTCACCAGATGTACCTTGTGTATGTCAAAGAGTTAGCTAGTCCAAAGGGTACAGCTTTGGTAAAGACACATCAAATCTGTTGATAGCTGTAATGATTTGCTCAAAATCATAGGGTTTGCAACTCACCCATGCTTAATTGCCGAGAGTTGTATGGTCATCAATTCACCATGGTTTATTCCTGTTTGGAATCCAAGAATTGACTATCCCACATGTATATGGCTTGTGGTAAAGGACGCAGTGGAACATAATACCATTTGGTAATCGGTTCACCAATCCTAAGAATTGACTAGTCTGAGCAAACGGCTATGGTAAAACATTTCAAATCCATAGTTGGTTTGGTTGCCGGTTTGCTAATAAATCAGATGGTTATCAGTGTACCATAGTTTTCGAACTTAAACATTTGGCTACTCCGGTAGTGATGGCTATTGGTAAAGAGACATCAAATCTATTATTTTCAATGATTTCACACCTCTCATGGAGTTAACACACACTGGATGTGATGAGAATAGTATGCCTAATATGTTTTGATGTACATGTTGTCATTTGTTGCCGCAAATCGATCCAAGTTAGATTAAAGATTTGTCATCATCGAGGTGTCATTGTGTTTCTTTGTCGGCTGATGTTCGATACAATCCTCTGAAGCGTTGAAGATCTATCAAGAAACTCGGAACTTAACCTAGTCAAATCATCCAAGTTAGTTTAGGAGGAGAACTTTTGTTGGGAATTACGCTAAGTTAGAATTTTGCTGTGACTGCCAAGGATCTCTGCTTGAAGTTCAATTTTATGCGGGAATGAAGAATCACTGTTGAAGTAGTATAGTATACGTAGTTAGTTTGTTTCTCGCGGAGATAGTTATTCGCCGTATTCTATAGTTAGTTAAGATATGCATGAGCTTTATTAGGAAGTGATTATGTATATCTTATTTAGTTTTATGTTTATACGTTTCTTAGGAAACAAGTTAGGGTTCCTTATCTATAAAAGGAACACAATAGTATGATTTATGTAACGAGTTGAAAAAAACGTTTTAGTAATATAAAGATCCATAGAGGATCAACGAGTTCTTAGTTATCTGTGTTTGTGCTTATATTTGATTTCCGCTAAAGAATATAAGTTGTAGAGATTATCTTTTAGTTTGTTTGTGATTACATGCATATCCTAACTAACTATAGAATACGCGGAATAACTATCTCCGCATAAACTAACTACGTACTATACTACTTCAGCAGATTCTGTTCTTCAGCATAAACATTGAACTTCAGCAGAATCCTTCGGCAGAAACATCAGCAGAATTCCCAACACTTTTACCGATTACTCTATTTATCTAATTGTCTAATTATCTAGTTACTAGGGGTAGTCTTATGTCTAATTGAAGTGTGCTCGTATGATGTCAAAAATGGGTTTACCTAGATATTATTACTCCCTAGCTATCTTTTATTGGTCGGTTGAATTATCACACCTTATCTTAACGCGTTGTATTCCTAAGGTCGTAGAGGGTATCGTGTCCTGATGCCCTAGTTCTTTGAGGTTATCTCTCGTTTATGACATACGAAACGCTCGGCAAGCCTCGCTATTTCATTCAAAGCGCCAACGCATTCATAAAGCATACTCAAGCATTAAATACAATGAATGATGCCTAGTTGCACTCCTAAGCCAATTTACAATTAAGATGAGAAACAACCTAACAATAATCAATAACTAGGTTTCATAGATCTAAGCAAACACACAAGAAATTTAGCTAGACACTGTAAACAAGAAAGCATGCACACAATCAATCGAATACGGGATAGACATTGTGGAGTTTGTTAGACTCCTTGAGATCGTTTTGAGCCTTAGGGATTAACAATAACAAAGACTATAACATGCACAGCGGAATAAACTAATCAATACTTTGTTATTGAACAAGGTTTTCATCATCATCTCTAATGACTACGATTACAAACACATTCTCTAAAAGTAATTCTCTCTTTCCATATTGTGTGATCAAGGTAGAACGTGTTACCTCCCTGTAGCATAGGTGGATCTATGATCTAGAGCTGTTAAAACCAAAACCCGACCTAACCTAGTCTAGGCGTTATAAATCTTCCCCTAGACTTACACACCTTTTTTTGATGTTACATTGTGGAAGACACATAAAAACCCCATTCATGTATTCTATTTATATAATACGCATTAGGTTACAAAGGAATAATTTAGAATAATAAAAAGATTGAAGTAATATTTTCCATTTTTTGAAGTTTCATCCTTTGTCTTCTTTAGTCCTTCATGTTTCATTCTTTTTATTTTGTATCATCAAATCTAAAATCCCAACAATCTTCCCCTCTTTGATGATGACAAAACAAACACATTCTTGAAAAGCATTCCCCTAGACGAAGTAGAGAAATTGAGATCAGGGATCTCACCATGAATGAAACAAATCATTTCTTCCCTTAATTTCATGCCACTCCAATATCTCTTTCTTTTGTTATCAACAAATAGGAATGCAAGTAGTAGAAACTTCCCTTGAGTGGTGCATGAACATCAAATGATTCTTCAAATCTGTAAGCTCCTTGTAATGATCACTGGCACATGTGAAGAAAACCAAGTATAACGAATTTGATGAAAAGTAAAATCACAAATTCTCCCCGACCCAAACTTGTCTCTTATGTCTTGTTTATCCACGTGACTCTGAACGTATACCAACCAATGTATAGGGGAGACCGCAATCTTTGACGATAATCATCTTTTTGAGCACAATAACGCGTACCCTTTAAGTGTTATGTCAATTCTTCGTCACAATCATAACGAACAAGTTACTTTTAAACGTAGTTAGCCGTTTAAAAATATAATAAGAACACGCATCCAAGAAACTCCACTTCATCTTCAAATAAGTTATAAATAATCATCTTCGTAATCAATTCTTCAATAAAACCAAAAACGAGCATTTTAAAACCTTTAAGAACAAATTCCAAATTCCTTTTGTGTGTGTGAACCAATCTCCTGTGTGTGTCGTTCTCGACTTCCAAAAATATGATCAACTTCCCCTCAAATTAGTAATCATGTTTAGTCTGAAATCCAATTACTCACGTTTTATCCAATATCAAATGTAAGGAAAACCTAGGTTATAATTCTCTTCCTCGTATAAATAGAACTAGCAAAATATGCCAAAAGCTTTGTATTCCTACAAACTCACAGAAAGTAATCCAATATCAGTTCATCATAAAAAAAACTTGATTATGAACCTCTTGTACCCTACGCCTTTGCCTTCTCACAAATCATAAATTCACATAATATTGTAAGCAAACTTTCATGTATGTGTCATCTCTATACCATGTTCACCAAATAAACAATTCATGACCATCTTTAATACATCATATATCATAACCAATTAAAATCACCATCCAAGTATAACATGTCTGGGACCAGATCATGACCAATAGGACAATATACCACCGACCTGAATGGACCACCAATTGAATGCACTCATAGACCCCACGATGAAAAGATAATTAATTTGATCATGAGCAGTAGTTCTACAAGAGCAGTAGAAACACGAATATACTAGTCGTGGTAACAAGTAAAACTAGCAGTGGAATCCAAACAAAGTATCAGTGGTAACGAGCATATCTAGCAGTGGTTCGAGAAGCTCTAGCAGTGGTTAGTGACCTCGATGAACTAGCAGCACGTGTTCATAACTAGCAGCAGATAGATAGTAACTAACGCATATCTTTAATAAGAACAACATTTGATTGATTAAGCCGCCAGATTATGTAGCAGCAGAAGAAGAGCAAGAAAAATAATGTAACCCCATCTACATAATTGTGAAGCAATAAACATGTCGAGCAGCTTAGTTATCAGTACCCTCTTTCACAATCCACATTATAACCTCAACAAATATTATCCTTTTCGTACTTAACGTAGTTGCAACTTTCCACCAATCAAATTCCCATGCACGACTCATATTAATAAGTTGTACGAGGTGAATCTTGTGGGAAACAACCAATCCTAATAACCATGCGTCGAAGTCATCTTTTCAATTAGCACTAGGTAGGAACAAATATCCAATAGTTGAATAAATCAACCAATCACTGATAACGAACATAGTAATGAGTACGAGGTTAATTAATTCTTAATTGAAAGCACATGACCACATCAATACGAGGTAGGAATATATAGCAACAATGACTACCGGCATATGAATTTAATGGGTATGATATTACCTTCAAAAGAAACCATAAAATTCGAATTTTAAACATGTTTCTGCAGCGAACTTCGACACTAAATAACTTCTGATTGACAGCTTTCAGTTGACGATCCCCAGAAAAGTTAGATGGGTATATAGAGAAGCTCCAGTAAAAATTGTAGCCCGATCCAATGGTACACGAAAAAGTTATGCCCTCTTGAAAACAGTGCTGCAGAAGCATTACGGAAATTGTTGAAATTCGAATTTTCCTTCTTTTTCGACACATAAAACCTTGCGAATCTCTAGGTAACGAGCTCCCCAAGCTCTGATACTAATTGTGGAGTTTGTTAGACTCCTTGAGATCGTTTTGAGCCTTAGGGATTAACAATAACAAAGACTATAACATGCACAACGGAATAAACTAATCAATACTTTGTTATTGAACAAGGTTTTCATCATCATCTCTAATGACTACGATTACAAACACCAACTCTAATTCTACTTGATCAAGGTAGAACGTGTTACCTCTGTGAGGGATCTATGATCTAGAGTACAAGTAAACCAAAACCCGACCTAACCTAGTCAGGGCGCTTATAAATCTTTACCCCCCTAGACTTACACACACTTTTCACGATGTTACATTGTGGAAGACACAAAACCTATTCCATGTATTCTGTTTATATAATACGTAATTAGTGCCTAAGTTACTAAAGGAATAATTTAGAATAATAAAAAAGAAGGTTGTCGAAGTAATCTTTTCCATCTTTTGAAGTTTCATCATTTGTCTTCTTTAGTCCTTCATGTTTCATTCTTTCTTGTTTTTGTATCATCAAATCTAAAATCCCTAATGAGGCATGATAGCTAATGATGTTAAAGAACTTATTTCGATGTGTAAAATAAAAAGAATATGGGTTTTTTATTCTGGACCCAAATCTTGTCCAATCGGACTACAAATGATTTAGGGTTTTTACTCCAAAAGTCTACCTCGTAAGATCTAAATGCTTGGTCAAAATCAATTCTATATATTGATTTACACTTGTGGCGGCCACCTTTGCAAAGGAGCCGTCCGCCGGGCACCAAAACATAAGGAATAGGATTAGTTTCTTTTGCTGCCAAGTCATGGGATGTGTCATGTTAGGTCACTAGTTTTACAACACAAGCTTACAAGAAAGATAGAGAGGCGATTGAACAAGTATCCAAACATACACACATGATATGCTTATGACGGTTATGCGTAGGGCATGAGTGAAAGAAAAACTTGAACAACCAACCCTCAAGTGAAGGTTATTACATAGTATTTATAGGCAAGGAAGCTAGGGCAACACTCCTAGTCCCTTCCTTTCTCCTATGGGCTTGGGCCTAAGCTCATGGGCCTTCTACATAAGCTTAAGGCTAATAACAAACATAAAGGCCATAATAAGCTAACTATTACATATGAGTAACTAACACTTGAATAAGGTTTAGGAGTGATTCCAACAATCTCCCCTCAAGTGTTATTACATATGAGTAACAAACACTCAAGTGTTGGTGATGAAAAGCGGTGAAGGCGTTGATGTAATAGTAGCTTTGGCGTCTTCGACATTCTTCTTTCTTGTGAGAAGAATTGCCTTGATTTGAACCATCTCCCAGTGTAGCGAGATAGTTTTCTTTGAGCGGTTATGCTTTGGACGTCATCTTTAACTTTGTTCTTTGATCATTGTTCTTTGTGGTGAGAGCGATAGTATGTTGTTATCGCATCAAGTCGCCTCAGTGCCTTTTGCTAGTGTCTCCACGTCATTCTTCAACATGCTCACACGCTCTTTTGGCGTTGGAATTGATCTTGATGAAGTTCTTTAAGTCTTTAACTTTGTAGATTCTTTGATTTGACGAAGAATCATTCTTACTGTTGTGTTGCTTTTGGATAGAACTTCCATTAGTGATGATGTTGGCGTGAGCATGAGAAGAATCTGCACGATCATTCCGCTCCAGAGCTTCCATAAGAAGAAAACATTAAAGCGGTTAGTAATAAGCGGATTCCGGCACTTACAAGTTTGAACTTCGAGAGTGTTAGTGTGAAAACACAACTCTAATTCTTACAAAGGCCGTTTCTGAATCGGAGTCCCACAAGTGAGATAACACGATGTACCGAAGTAAACCTACGATTCGGATGAGTGAGGTACACGAAGCATCACCTCACGACGGTAGACCGTTTGAGACCACTAAGCGCAATCCACGGGGAGTTGCCGAAGCGACCTGTCGGAGGCTATTTGATGTTGACCCTGGCGGGAGTTTCCATTCAATCACTGAGGATCACAAATGTGAACCTCTCATAAATGTTCTCGACAGGTTGCTAAGATCTGTGAAGGACTCGATAATGTACCACTGAAATTCTTATTGTTGAATATCAAGTGATGAAATGTCAAGTGTACCTAAGAGATCTTTTGATGAATCTCGTGGCTCTAGACTCAATAGTGCGTTTTGGTTTTCTGGAGCGGAGACTAGGGAGAGGGTCTCCTTCTTCAATACCAGCAATCTCTAAGAAAGCCGATAGTTTACGTAGGGTTCCCTGTGAGAATGAAACAAGCTTATGTTGAGAGAAACTTGAGTGGTTAAGAAGGTTTAGTGCATGCGTCCTTGGGTCCATGACGACTTTTAATCTTCAATACCGGTGTCATCTAGTGACAACCGGTAGCATATGAATTGAACCCGATTATGCGCCTAAGTTGAATAATCCGGAGGGCTATTTCTTTTCACCCTTTTCTTTGCATTTCTTTTTAATTCTTCAACTCCTTCTTTCTCCGATTCTCATTTTCTCCTTTTTACAATCATACCTAAGGACTTCTAAATACTAACTATTTGTGGTGTCCTTGGGTAGATCCCTCCGACTCTGGCGGATCATAGGACGGTTATTCCTAACCTTAGTCACCTTATAACTCCATGACTAACCTATGTTGCCATAAAACCATTGTTGTGAAAAATCTCTCAAAGTGTTTGTGAATGAAAAACATTTTAGTACCACTTGTTGAGATAAGATTTTGCATAAATACTCCCCTCCACATGTGCTTAAGTGTTTTAACGGTTAAAATGCACATGAGGAAAAGCGCACATTTTGAATTGATCAACTCAAGATAGACATTCCCCCGCGAGACACGGTTACGTGGCATAGTTAAAGAGTTGCATTGTCAACTTTTAGGTGACAACTAGCTCTAATAACTACCTTGAAGGTGTAGACAATCCTCGAAAGGTTGTCAAACCCGTCCGAGTTCATGTCTACCAAGAGTTTCTCGAATGGTACATTCTACTCGGACAAGTCCTTTGCGAGACACGTTTACATCACTAGCGAACTAGCTTGAAATTATTACCGTCCCGGACAAGTCTTTTCGAGTTACTAACGGTTAAGATCTCGTCAATTCATGGGTTAAGTCTATAGCACAATGATTCATTTGCATTGACACAACATATTTCTTATCACTTATTTTCTCCCCTCAAAAATGGCATATATGATGTTATTTTTGAAAAGTTGAGAATAAATATGACCATTTCGAGTGTTGCGGGAAGAATGACCACTGTGAACAATTTTTGAACAAAGTTTTAATTCAAGTACTCCCCTTCAATAAGTGATATAAGCGGTTGAGGTTTTGAAAATCATAAGGAAAGTACTTGTTCTTTTGAGCAAAACCTTGAAAAATGAAAGGTTTGATAGGTTTTACTCAAAAGTAAGAAGCTTTCGCTCCTTATCTAAGGATTGTGGCAGCGTACCATAGGGTCCTTTATTTACAAGTACGGGTTGTACACTGTAATGTGTGCACAAGCCATAGACATAATTAATCATACATCCAAATTGATAATGAAAGAAGCAGTTCAAGGGGTACCGGGTAGTCGGAGATGTCGCCGGAGTGTGAGTCGAGGCGTTGAAAGCCGATGATGTTTCTCACGGGTCGACCACCAACATAGCTTTCGGTCTTACGGCTGATCCCTTCTATACAACCGTTCATCAATCATGGTGATGATCCTCTTCACGTCCCTTCGATCATGAGAATTCCATCGCTTAGGAGACCCGATCTTTTGGTGTATATCCTTCAACCGGTAAGCCAATCCGTCCCTAACCATCTTCAAAGTGTGATCACCAAACTTATGAAGATCTCTGCACGCCATCAAGCAATTTCTTTGAAGTTCACTGCGGTAAAAGACGCCGAAAGGTTTCTTGATGGCGTATATTGTGGAAGCTGGTTGATTTCGGGTAGATCAAGCTGCGGTGGAGTGAAGTTGACACGGGTGCGATAAGATTCAAGCGCCGGTTGGAGATCTTCTACGTTCTTGGATAACTATGCGTCGATGAAGATGAGCTGACTTGATGAATTCGCGTTGTGCTGCGGTGGAGAATTGTCTCATACGACCACGTACTTTGGCAAGGTACATGTCTTGATGTCGTTGATAGACAAATTCTCAAAGTCGCTTCGAGAGAATGCATAATCCCTTTCATCTTGTCGTTTGACCACGATATTCTTTAGGAAGGTGTAGTCCCACTTAGATGAAAGATCAACGTGTTTGATGGCAACGATACTTTTAGAACTGGATACTGCATGTTGAGACTTCGAACTGGCGGCTTACGTAGTAGATTCTTGGCGTTCCGGCCAATGATGAATCCCATACAATGCATCTCGGTCGTATGCTTCCACTTTGTTGGAGAACAAGTGATTGGCACGCTCCTCGATGGCTATGCGGTTGAGTATATAGCTGCTGGGAATGGAAGTGTCAACGATGTAGCGTATTTCCTTGAACCATCGCCACCATGTAGAAGAAAATCCAAGTCTTTGTTGAAGAAATATCGGAATGGAATCCTTGGTTCATCTGATTGGCCAATTGTTGGTAGAGGTTTTGACCAATCGGTGTAGTATGGAGGGTTGTCCCGTTTGGTGAAGTCGATGTTTGCTTCGGGTTGAGCCAATCCATGTTGTTAGACATAGCTCGAGCAATGTTTTCAAGGTGATATTCGACCTCGATGGCACTTTCTGAGCTATCTTTCCACAGTTGAAAAGCTTCATTCTTGATTCGCCTCAATTCGGATTTCGTCATCTTCTTCACATGGAACTTTTCTTGCATAATCTTAGCATGCTCCAATGTATTACCGTCTACCAGATCTTGACCTTCTTCCGGGTAGGGAGTGGAATTGACAAGTGTAGAAAACCATTCAAATTCCTCTGTGGTGTCTTCATCTATCCATGATAGGGCGTCGCCTTGAGCCTTTTCTTCTTTTCTTAGGCCTAGATGAGGGTTCCGGTTTCTTTACTTGTTTGGGAGAGGTGGGTTGTTGTAGGGGCTCATGGTGTTCTTCATCGTCACCACCCGTATACTCAAATTAATCACCGGTTTTTGAGTGCGGGGTGGTGTCTCGAGAATCATGAGGTTTATCGGTAGAAGACCGAGGAGGAGACCTTTGTTGAGCAGGAGGCCGTTGGGGAAGTGGTGGCATGGAAGATGATTCACCGGACTTCTTTTGTCGTTTAGCTTCATCATTCTTATCCTGATCCTTATCTTCATCGTCTCTAGGGCGTTTAGACCTTCGACCTTGAATCTCGCATGCTTCTTGGAGTTGGTAGTCCAGCAATGCTTGAAACAACTTTCCTTCATCAGAAGTAAATGTCCCGGATCGTTTAGACATTTGTGTGACAAGCTTGGCCACCAATTCATTATCCGAGAAAACTACAGGATCAGATGGATTGATTGTGGCGGTTAAGGGTGTTGATCTTATAGTTTGCTTGGCTATCTGCATAAGATTCGGATATAGTTGTGTGGTAAACATCTCCTTTGTGACTTTAGGAAGCGATATCCGAAGGTACTTGTGAGTGTAGCCTTCGATCATTCGTCCATTTTCCCTTGTAGATCATCACGCATGAGCTTACGTATGTATTCCCTTTCATTCGCATCTTGTCATTCTCATCATGTAGATCTTTGCATTTGGTCGACAAACCAATTCAGTTTTCTGTAGAGCATGTCCTTCTTTCTGACTTGTTGGACAGCTTTTAGAATTCTTTTATGAGTTTGAGAAATCCAAGATCGAGGTGGCTTCTTCACGATTGGATGATGATTTGGTTGATCTTTTGATGGTGGTGGTGAAGAGTGAGAAGAAGAATCTGATGATGATGAGATGTGAGGAGACTCCGGGTCCTTTGGTGGTTCCGAAGTTTCTTCCTTTGATCGTGCAGGACTATCTAGAAGAAACGTATCATACTCAACATGTTCTTCATTGCCAGTCTTAGCTTGTTCATCGGCTTTGGCTTTGGCTGCGGCTTCTTCATCGCTTTACCTTCTCTAGCTTCTCAGATTATGGTTCTTCAAAATCATACTCAATAGTGTCTTCAACACGTGTTTGTTGTTGTACCAAAGTGGTGGCACGGATCCCTTATCGGGTTGATTAACGCATCGGGATGGTGAAGGTTGAGCGCACCACTTGACCCTCGGGGCCACCCATTTGTTCTTGAGCAAATTGTTGTGCAACGTGTTGAAGTCGAACAAATTTGAACTTCTTCTGTATGATTTATCCAGTTGCTCTTCATCACTTTCTGAGCTTTCATCATATGGCACAAGTACATGAGTCTTTCCTTTGCCATGTTCAGCTATTGGACTAGGAGGTTTTGGTACTAATGGAGAGTCATCCTGCGGTTTGAGTAGTGGACCTCCTCGTCGATTGTGTATCTTGAGCTTTCGTCCAGTAGCTTTCTTTGCGGTTCGGTGTAGGAATAGGAGCTGCTTCCTTGGAGGGAACTTTCTTCCTTGGAGTAGGTTTCCTCTTTGGGACCTTCCTTTGACTCTCTGTGCTTATTGCACTTCCGGCACTTCCTCTTACGGTTCTCGGTAGGAGTTCGGAAGGCTTTTCATCGAGATGACCAACTTTGCCTTCTCGTCTGCTACTTGATACCTTTTGTATGTTTCAAGCTTTTTGATTTCATTGGTCAAGGTGATCGGCACACGGCACCTTGTTTCTTTGTTGTCGATTCCTTGATTATGATAGAAAGGATAGGTTCGGACAACACGTCGTGATTGTCGGGGTCATTGAGCCTCTTGGGAATATCAGGATTAAGTCCAAGTGCTCTCTGGATCAAAAGCTTTGTGTATCCGACATAGGGAATCTTTGAGCCAAGTTTCTTGTGAAATGACATCATGTCATCCCATATCGGTGCTTCGATTTCAATGTCCTTCTTATTGATCAATGACCAGAAGACTTGCAGTTCCATGAGCTGGGGATGCTCATAGCCTTTGTCACGACCGAGCAGACTTAGTGATGATGATGTAGAGTGTTCTCCACGGTTGAGGAATGTTCTTAAGCTCCACGTGAGATTGCTTGTTAATAATTCTGGCTTCATCATAGCCAATATCAAGTAGAAATTGCGAAGCTGTCTCTTGAGGTGTGGCAAAGAAGTCGGTTGGCGCGATGTCGGAATGATGAGTACACCCGTAAGTCACGAAGGAGTGATGGTGACTTGTTTGTGATTAAGTGTCACTGCACTTTGACCTTGATCCTCTGCATAGAATCCCGAATTGTTGAATGTAGATTTCGATGCTGTAGCGAGTGTGAGAGCATGTTCCGGTAGGGATGATTCCTTAGAATATCCACAGCAATGAGACAAGAAGATTCCGAGCATGTGAGGGTGTCAAAGTCAACCCTAAGGTTGTTCTTTCCAATCTTTCTCGGATAGCCATTTGGGAAGATATCATCAATAGTGAGAACCTCAGGTGCATCCACATTCATTTGGCGACCATGTCGTGATCGAAATAACATTAGCCAAAAGAACCAACATATCGAAAGACATAATGTTAGTCAACAGAAGGTCTTATTGTCTAGTTATTGAATGTAAAGTGTCAATGATTGTTACGAGTCCTAAGTCACTTGTTTGTCCAATAGTCCAATGACGTCGTGAAATGTTTCGTGAGTTAGTTAACTTTAAGTTTTAAAGTTTATGTTATCACTTATTGTTCACAACATATCAAGCGATTAAGTTTATTAGTGACATTATTGGATTCGTGACGTTATGATTAGTTTATTTACAAGTTTGTACACGTAACAATTCATAATGAAGGTCAATCAAGGCTTAGGCGTAGTTTCGACAAAGTTAAGCGTAAGATAATAACATGCTGGCGTGAGCGAAAGCTTATGCGAAGGATCCTAACTACGGCGTAAGAAATGTTACAGCGTAGGAAAAGGGGACCTTATGCGTAGAGCTTGCGCGTGGCGTATATAAACCTTACGGCGTAAGGCTTACTAAGAGTAGACCTTATGCGTAGAGGTCCTTGTTTACGCATATCCTTCACAGGATATGGCGTAGTCCCATTGTAGAACCTTATGCGTAAAGGCGTAAGATTACTCTTACGCATAACCTTCTAAGCGTAAGGTGATCCTTATCGTAGAGATTCAATGACCTTGATTACGAGTTTTACAGTAGCAAGCACGAAATAAAATCATCATAACATCAATCTTAACACATATATTCATTCTAAAATCAAATCATGGCATGAAAGCTTGTTAAACATTTATGCATAGGTCAAAACCCTAAGGGTTATGAATTACGCATAAGAGTTTTAACCATAGGATTAGCACCAATTCAATTACGGTAGGTCATGGATGTTGTGAGAGTCTAATAACCAAGTTATAACATCTAAATCGTGGTGAATCAAAAATACCCAAACTCAAGAACTTTAAACCCTAACAACCAATTTTTAATCAATTGAGAGTTTACGGGTGGTTATAGAGCACTGGAAATCATTAATTCAACATGATATGAGTATCACACAACAATCTTTTTGACCAAAAACAATCACATTTGAAAATACCCAATTCGACTCATAAACCCTAATTATAAAAAAAATCCATTAATTAGTGTTTACGGGTGGTATTTTGAGCATAAATTAGTATCATTGATGTTAAATACATGTTTTGACACAATCCTTTTAACCACAAACACCCATTCTTGATTATGTGTTCATACGCTTATCGTAGAACACAAAACAATCATAGACAAAAATTTGACCGTTGGATTAGTGTAAAAATCAAAACCTATGTTTGTAAACATGTTAAGATCATGAAACAACATACAAATTGATGATCAAAACAGATTTGTCAAATGATTCTTAAGCGTAGGATCTTTTTGGTGTAAGTAATAAATGTGATGAAATAGTTAGGTGGGAGGTGTTTTTTATTAAAAGTAACTTTAAACTTTTGGCAATTTTGGTCCCTCCACCTTTTCCATTTTCATACAAAGCCATTTAACTTCCATTTTGGTTACCAAACAAAGATTTTAAGAAAGAAACTTTGACGACACTCCCCCTCGACTTAATAAATAATGAAAGGTTATAAATTTTAGTTCGAGGAGTGTCATTGAACCAGAAAAGTTTACCACCATTGATAAAAGAAACAACAGGGATATGACAACATGCAAGTACACGGATGATTTTGAAGCAGTTTGGTATAATTTTCTCCCCTCAACACTTGATCGGAAAAATATTGAATTTTGAAAGATTATAGTGTTGATGGAAGAAATGTACTTGCCATGTTGAAAGAAAAATAGATTAGAAGAATATTTTTGTTGTTTTATCAGATTTTATATTTTTGTATTTTGTTTTTGAAAAATTATTTACAAAAGAAATTTTGGTGTTTGACAGTGTTTTAAGGACTGTTTTAGGAGGTCATCCAATTCCTCTTGAGTCAAACACCTCATACCAATCCGGTGGACCAACTCATTAAACCTAGCGGGAGGCAAGGCTTTGGTGAGAAGATCGCCAATTGGTATTACGTACCCACAAAATATAATTCAACAGTACCTGTTCCACGTGATCCTTGATGAAATGATATCGAAGATCGATGAGCTTTGATTTCGAGTCTTGGCGAGTTGCGCGAGATCGCAATGGCACTCCGATTGTCGCGATACATCGGGATTACGTCAAATCGTAACCATAGTCTTTGAGTTGTGTTCTCATCCAAATGACTTGAGCACAACACATTGACATGGCTACATATTACGCCGGTTGAGGACGGCGATGTACAATCCTGCTTCTTCGATTGCCATGACACCAGTTTATCACCAAGAAATTGTAAAGCACCTGAAGTACTTTTCCGTGAGTCTAAGCATCCTGCGTGGTGTCGAAAAAGCGATTAGTTCAAAACCGAATCCTTCGGATACGGATCCCCAAGTTAATGGTTCCCTTTATGTATCGGAGGATTCTTTTAGCCTCGAGAGAGGTGGGTTTGGTTGGTCGCGGCCGATAGCGAGAGCAAAGATATCGGCAAAGACAATATCAGTCGCTGGTTTAGTTGTTAGATACATGAGAGACCCAATAATACTACGGTATTTTGTAGGGTCCACCAATTTCCCATGTAAATCATCGTCTAGCTTCTTGGTATGAGCCATTGGTGTGGCATAGGTGTCACAGGTTTTCATTCCAAATTTGTTTAACAATTCAAGGGCATATTTGGGCTGACTCAAGAAAATACCACGGGGTGATTGATGAACTTGTAGTCCTAGAAAGAGCGTGAGTTCACCCATCATGGACATTTCAAAATTTTTCTTCATTAGTTTTGCAAAAGCGATTGAAAACTTTTTATGTGTAGACCCAAAAATGATGTCATCCACGTAAATTTGAACAATTAAGATATGTGTCCCGTGATATTGTATAAAAGAGTTGGGTCAACCGAACCTTTGGTGAAATTATTAGCAATGAGGAAAGATGATAGCTTATCGTACCATGCCCGAGGATCTTGTTTGAGACCATCTGAGCTTTGTTAGGTTTGTAGACGTGATTGGAAACTTCGGGATCAACGAATCCATCACGGTTGGTGACATAAACCGTTTCTTTAAGTTGTCCATTGAGAAAGCAGTTTGACATCCATCGATAGACCGTCATATTCATATGAGCCATGACGCGAGAAATATCGAGCGACCTCAAGGCGAGCGGCGGAGCAAAAGATTCTTCAAAGTCTATTCCCTCTTCACGGCGATAACCCTTAGCCACGGGCGTGACTTATTTCGATAACATTTCCTTCAAAGACATCAATTTGTTTTCCAAATCCATTTGAGACCAATGACGTAGACCCCTGTTGGTCTTTCAACCAGTTCCCATACTTCAAGGCGTTTGAATTGGTTGAGTTCTTCTTGCATGGATTCAATCCGGTTGTCTTTTGTCATTGCGTCTTTGATGTTTTAGGTTTGATTGGCGACGGTGAGTGCATAAATGCAATGTTCACCGTCTGTGTGAAGGCGTTGTCTCGTAACGATTGGTTGATTCGGGTTGCCAATAATGTTTTCGGAGGATGGTCTTTTGTCCATCTATGTGTGGAGGGTTGATGTTGGTATACATTGTGCGGATTCTGAGGATTCAAATGGTTTGTTGAAGATTCGCGACATCAGTGCGGCGATCTCATTAGCAAGCGGGTTAAAGAACGCATTTGGATCAAAATCTGCAGGTGGGGGTACTTCATTGAGAACATCATCGGCGGTTCATCATTGTTGGAAGCGGTTTGTTCAAGCGTTGTGTTGGAGTCAGCGGTGGTGCTTCTTCAACCGTAGTTGTTGTAGCGGTGTATCGGTATAAGAGTATTATCGGGTTGGCGGTGAAAGCGGATACACACGGAGCACGTTCATCAATATCGTCAGCAGTGAGCAAATAACCTTTCCATTTGTTGGCGAGTAAGCTGGGGGCTTTGTTCGGTGATGATGGGGTTTGGGGAAGTTTAGCGGTTGTGTCCGGGTTCCAAGTTATACTCGAAGCCATTTCCGTAAGTTCATCAAAATGAGCATGAATCGTTTCCATAACCTCCTTTGTTCGACGATTCCAGGTTCGGAAACCTTTAGAATTATCACAATATCCTATAAAGACTCCAATGTCAACTTTGGCTTTGAGCTTTCCAAAGTCATCACGATCATTATTCGGATAGCAAAGAGATCCAAATACATGAAAGTGTTTGAGATTCGGTTTTTTGTTGTGGACAAGCTCAAAAGGTGTTTTGTTGTGGCGTTTTGTAATCATAGAACAATTTTGAGTATAGCATGCGATAGACTTACGCCCATAAGTAATCTGGAAGTTTAGCATTGATTAACATTGTTCTTGCGGCTTCCACTAGCGTTGGTTTAGATCTTTCAACAACTCCGTTTTGTTACGGTGTATGCGTGCAATAGATGTCGATCTTTGAATTCCCACTTTCTCATAAAATTCACGAAGAGTTTGATTAACAAATTGATTGCCTCTATCATTACGATTAGTCGAGCGGTGTTTCGTAGCTGAACTTGTATTTTCGTGAGAAAGGTGATGATCATCTGTGGAGCTTGGTCTTTGCTTGAAGAAAGTAGACCCAAGTCCAGCGTGAATAGTCATCAACAATTACTAAGATGTAGCGTTTGCCATTGATCGTTTGCACGCATCGGGCCACACAAATCCATGTGAAGAAGATGAAGCACATCTTTGAGAGTTGTGTTCCACCTTTGAAGGAAAATGAGCACGAGTGCTTTTGCCTTGTTCACAAGTTGAGCAAAGGTGATCTTTAGAATACCGAAACCGTGGGAGTCCTTCAACTAGTTTGTGTCGAGCAAGGTTGGTGATGGTTTGAAAGTTTAGATGTGAGAGACGACGGTGCCATAGCGAGGATTTTGTTGATGTTGCCTTTGAAAGTAAGCAGATGGGAGAAGAAGCAACCATGTCTTGCATAGAGATAGTGTAAAGACTTGAATTACGCGAGCCGGACATAAGATCGTTTCCTTGTAGATCACGAATGAAACAAGTTTTCTCCTGAAAGGAACCTCCAAATCTCCATCACAAAAGGCGACCTCTGAAAGCAGATTGTGACCGAGGCCTTCCACATAATAAACCCTGCTAATTTCGATGTTCCCATTGATATAGTCTCCGTAGCCCATGATAGGTGTGAAGTGATCATTCCCGAATCGGCGGTGCCAATGAACTTTGCAATAAAGTTTGATAACAGTTTAAGGTTGCTTGTCATGTGTCGGGAACAGCCGCTATCAACAATCAGAGAATGATCGTATCACGCATTACACACGGGCGACACGGATGGAATAGAAGTAGATGTGGAACCCGAAATGTTAGAGGGTTCCATAGCAATTATAGTAGATATACACACATCAATAGCTTTAGGTATCCACTTAAATCCTAGTGTGTTATATATCCATTTCCGCCATCTCCAACTAGTATTTGCTTTAGTCTTAGTGAATGCACTAGGTGGTACTATATTCTTAGGAGGTGAAACGGAGCTACGAGGGGACAGCAAAGCGTTTCTTAGAATCTAAAGAGGCGGTCTACCAAGCACAGACTTAGAAAGATTAGTGGGCCTAGAGGTATTCCGGTTCTTAGGATTCCTTAAGCGAGAGATGATAGCTTTAGCAACACATTTATCATGACAATCAGAATTCATACTTTTACGACAAAAATCACAAGGTGCATCGGTGAATATCAAAAGTACTTAACGGTTTAGCATTCGTTACATCACTATTTCTATTACATTTGCGAGACGCAATATCTATAGTGGAAGCAGCGTGAGTCTTATTCATAGTCCTAGGGTGTTCTTCTACTTTAGCATTCCTTATTGATCTTTTCTTAGGTCGCAACTTCCTATTCTTTGATGTAGTGCTCTAGAACGTGAAGTCGGCGTTTGGAAAAGACGCAACTATTCCTGTTTCATTAGAAGGAGGCACGTTAGCAACTTGTGATTTGGCAGTAGGGATTCTAGGTTTACGATTACTAAGTGTTCTTGGGCTATTCTCTTAATCACGGTGGCGGAAGTTGTTCATACTTTCCTAACATTTCTCTTAACTTGAAGATAGTGTGATTCAGATCTTGATTTTCGGACGAACATTTCGGCAAAATGCATAACTTCTTTAGTGTGTGCAAGATAATGATCAAGTTCATTTGATGCTTCATCACGAGTCTTTTGAGTAAATCAAATATGACACCATATTCCTTTTAACTTTTACAAGTTCTTGTTCATATTTTGAGATTTGACACTTAAAAGACGTTTTGATCATCCAGTTGCTCAATTTTAGGATCGGAAGATTTTGCATGGCTGGCGATTTTGTGTTGAAAAGCAAGTTGTTGATCGTGAATATCTTTTTGACACCAATTAAGACGGCGTATTGCATTTGAAAGTTCGTTTGACAATCGTTTGTTTTCAACTTTTAAGGACTCGATCTGAAGCACATTATCAGTGTTCTCAACATTTACCACGAACAAGATATCGGCAGAGATATAATCAAATGCATATGACAAAGAATTCAATAACACAACATTATGGACATCGGCACAGATGACATCTTCCAAGAGTCGATCAACATCTTTTCTCAACATTTCTTTTTACGTTTAGTGTTAGAAATAGATGTTTCTGTTTTCTCGAAAGCGACCTTCATTAATCCAAGTTCCTTATGAAAGTCCCTTTCCCAAGACAATGCACAACTTTTCAAATTTTTAACATTTGGTAAAAGATTTTTATGAAAAATGTCTCTTTGTTCTCGCGCTAGAAGCGATTGAAAGTGTTGAACTTTGATTTGAGAATGATATTCTATCTCATGTTGTAAAGTTTTGAGGTCAGCCATGAAAATGTCAAAATATCGAAGAATTTTGCGATTTTCAGGTTTTGAGTTTACTTCGTTGATGGAAGGTAAAGGACCATAAGTTTGTGCATAATCACGGTTTGGGATTAACATTAGAAGACTCGTGTTTTATGATAATCCTTGGTGTGTTAGAAGAATCCGTTGGTGTGGCGAAAGTGACCGCTTTTGAATAGTTAAAAGGTTTGTTGTAAACAACTTTTTCTAATTTTGATCGACTCTCGTCTTCTGCATCTAATTCCTCTTGGCGATGATATTCAACAACACTCATAACGAAATTATCAATTTTATATTATGCCTTTGGAAACTTGAGGATTTGGTTTGAATGCTTTGGTTGAAAGCTTAGGTTTGTAATCGGCAAGATTCGGTCCATATCCATTTGGATTGGGTTTTAAAGTAAACTTTTCAATGGTCGTGACCGACTCGCCATGTTTGTAAACAACAGTTTTAAACTCTTTAAGTTTGTTTTGCAAGCCGATGATTTCTTCAAGATGATCATCTATTCGTTTAGTTGAATGCTTTTTGTATGCAGAGAACTGTTTTTGACAAGTTAACAACTCCGCCTTAGCTTTTTGATTTTCCAAGGTGAGAGCGTTAATTTGCTTTTTATGTTCATGTTTGAGTTGTTCTATCTCAGACAACAAAGCATTCTTGAAGCGGCTAGATCCGCATCTGTCTTCTCTAAATATTTTTCGTTTTGATGAGATTTGGCAAAGGCGCTTCAAAACCGTTTTCCGCGTTTTCTTGAGTTTTGAAAAAGTTGAGTTGCTTTTGTAAACATTCAAAATCCTTGGTTAACAGTGCATTTTGCTTTTCAAGTCCTGATTAATGGCATGATATTTTTCCACTATGGTCGGTTGGTCTTGTATTAAGCGAGCAAAATCGGATGAGGCAAAAGTTCGGCGTGTTCAACGTGAGTCTCAACATGATCATTTCTGAGATCCTCAAGTATAACCACTGAGTCAATTTGATTATCAAGGGAAACCATTTGGTCATCTTGATCGTCAAATATAACTACGAGGTCTAGTTGAAAATCGTCGGAATGAGATGTGGACGGCGCATTTTGAACATTCGAGCCTTGCGGATTCAGATGTTGGCGGAGATATGAGATCGAGAGATAAATATGGTTTGTTCGGTACGAGACAAGCCATCGGTGTCATACTTGGGCTGTGTCACTCATGTGTAACTCATGCATATTAGCCATCAACATACTTGTTGCATTGGCACGCAAGTCCTCCATATCATCATCAGTGCATTTGCCATAAAGCTCTGTTCTTTGTGCGTGAGAGTTCCACCACTTCATCCTTAAGAGCCAAAGAAGAGCCTCTTTGAAATAAGCCGCCCTAGTCCTTGGCTTTGGGCATGCATTAGCCAGTGTCCCTTCTCATTGCAGTTGTAGCATCGAAGACCATTCAACCCATTACGAGCATTTCCTGTTCCACCACTTGGAGCTCGATTGTTATTCCTACCCACAACATTAAACCCTTGACCACCGCCCATCTAACGACCATAACCACGATTACGAACTTCAACTCGTCCATTGTTTACAACAACTTGATTCCTTGTATTAGATGAGGAGCGAATACGGTTGTTGGATTTGTTGGTATAACGGCTAAAGGCATTAGCAATCATAGCAAATACTTGTTGCAATGCTTGAGCGGATCGATTCCTCATTAGCTTCATCGACAAGTGCTTGAGCATTGTTGTTGTTGTATGGAACCAATTGAGTTTGTTGAGATTGAGGCTGTGAAGGATTATGTGGTGTGATTGTAGATTGGTTGAGTTCTTTGGTTGAGGAGAATAACTATTTTGAGCATATAAGGCAAGTTGTTGATTTTCGGATGTGTCGGTGGAGCAATTTGAGCACGGAGAATCCTTTCCTATCAACTTCCTTTTCATGAGGCTTCAAGTAATCGTACAACAATCCATATGTAGAATGATGCAAATTCTTCGCTTGACGGAGGAAAATGACATACTTCTCCCATTCAGAACCAAGACTACTCGGGAACTTAGTATTCACTGCAATTCTTGGCATGATGATGTTGTGTTTATCCAAATCATTGATGATGTCTGAAAAGCGATGATGATAAGACTCTAGTGTCTCTCGAGGTTCAATCATGAAGTGTTCATAAGCCAAGTAAATTTTGGATTCCAAATCCTCGATTGAGTCTGAGATCCTTCCATAAGAAGATGAATATGATCCCACATTTCCTTTGCAGTCTTTTGAGCATCAACACTTTGAAGAATTGGGTTAGGTAATCCTAAGAGGATGTATTGCATTGCAAGTTCATCAGCTTCATAGTGTAGAAGTTCTTGAGGATTCAAGTCTGCAACAATAGCAATGTTCGTTTGTTCATCTCTTGGTGGAGTGGCATTTGGATCTCCGTACAATGCAGTAGGCATCTCAAATGGACCTTCCAAGATAACCTTCTTTAAGAACTTTCCATGTGGCTTCTTAGATCACAAAACCTAAAGAACCTTATCACCCATTGATCGTAGTTTCTGGAAGTGAGCATTGGAGTTCTATCAAGTGATCCACCTCATGAATTGATTGTTGGCTACTTAAAGCTTCACACATCTTTGCAAACCAAGTGGGTTCCTTCATAGTGTTCCTTGATGGATGTTGATTGTAATCATTTGTGTAGGGTTGAACTTGAAGACTTGGTGGTGGTTGAACCATTTGAGGTTGTGGAATTGCAGCAAGTTGTGGAGTATGTTGTTGATTAAATTGTTGTTGATAAATTGCTTGTTGTTGATTCCATTGTTGATGTTGTGGAGTTAGTTGTTGTTGGCGTTGAGAATAAGTGTAAGGGAAATAGTTAGAGTATGGTGGTTGTGACATGTTGATAAACTTGTGTTGGTAAAATGGATCTTTGTAGTCGAATGAACCTTTGTTGATGAAGTATCCTTAGGGGTAGAAATCACAATAGCCAAGTAGCACTTATGCGTAAAAACACCAAAGTTACGCGTAACAATGAAGAGTTACGCGTAGATTTAGCTTACGCGTAAGTAGGAAAAAGACGCTAAAGTTATGCGTAGACACAAAGTTAGGTGTAGAAAGTTAGGCGTAGGATTATCTTATGCGTAAGACTATGCTTAGGCATAAGATGAATCTTATCGCGTAGGATTTCTGGCGTAAGCTTTATGCTTACGCGTAATTTTAGGGTTTTATCCCAAATGATCTTTTACACTATCACATTGCAAAAGATATCCAAAGTCGGCGTATTTTCAGGCTTATCCAAGCAAGAAAACACGGAGTAAACCACGAAAATGAAGATCAAACCAAGGAAAAAGTTACGCGTAAGATTAGGGTTTTCTTACGCGTAGACTTACTCGTAAAAATGAAGATGCCCAAATGTGTTTCTAAACCAGATTTTTGTTATGGAATAGCTTCAATAGTACCAAAAGAACACAAAAGTGTGAAACTTGATGAACCAAAATAGCTAAAGCGGGTTCAGCGTAGAACTTCACCCACGAACAAAAACACGCTTAAAAACTTAGATCCACACGTAAAGATTGAAACTTTTGCCAAAAACAAGTATTTTAACACCTTAAAACGTTGAAAGTACAAGAATCTTGGATTAAAAAGTGTAAAAAACGAGTTTTTAAGCGATCCAAAGTGGTAACTACTTTTACGCGTAAGACCTAAAACAAATACTTCAAAAACGAAAGTGTTAACCCAACTATTTGGCGATTGATACCACTGTTAGGTCACTAGTTTTACAACACAAGCTTACAAGAAAGATAGAGAGGCGATTGAACAAGTATCCAAACACACACACACGATATGCTTATGACCGGTTATGCGTAGGGCATGAGTGAAAGAAAAACTTGAACAACCAACCCTCAAGTGAGGGTTATTACATAGTATTTATAGGAGGGAAGCTAGGGCAACACTCCTAGTCCTTTCCTTTCTCCTATGGGCTTGGGCCTAAGCTCATGGGCCTTCTACATAAGCTTAAGGCTAATAACAAACATAAAGGTCATAATAAGCTAACTATTACATATGAGTAACTGACACTTGAATAAGGTTTAGGAGTGATTCCAACACGTCACCTTAGAGTTGTGACGCCGTCAGTCTTTAGTTGGGACGTCGTCTTGATTCTAGATCTGGGCCGTCTTATATGAAAGTTGTACGTGACGCCCTCCAATATTAACGTGTGACGCCGTCAGGTTATAAGTCCAGAATTTTCACTGAGCAGTCGCGTGCATGTTTTGATCAAATCTTCATAGAGTGACGGCGTCGCCCTTTGATTGGGACGCCGTAAGGTTCTGTTTGAGCAGCTTGAGTGGCTTCGATCTTGGCTTTGCCAATTTCTTCATGTATTTGCTCCTTTTCGTCAAAAAATGCTTCATTCCAGCATTTTGCTTCCAAGAGACCTAAAAAGTGAAAAGAAACGAAATTAAGCAGTAATGGATATAAAAGTGGTCAATTTAGGGCTTAAATGACCCCCTAAAAGTGTACGTTTTAAATCCTTATCAGCAATGCACTAAACCTTCTAAGCCACTCAAGTTCTCTCAAAAGAGCTTGTTTCATTCTCACAGTGAACCCTACGTAATCTATCGACTTTCTCTTAGAGATCGCTGGTATTGAAGAAGGAGACTCTTTCCCTTGTCTCCGCTTAGGAAAACCAAAGTGCACTAATCGAGTCAAGAGCCACAAGATTCATTAAAAGATCTCTTAGGAACACTTGAATTTTCATCACTTATTGTTCAACGATAAGGACACAAGTGATACATTCTAGAGTCCTTCGCAGATCTTAGCAATCTGCCGAGAACAAGGGGATTCACTTTGTGATCCTCAGTGATTGAATGAAAACTCCTGCCAGGGTCAACATCAAACAACCCTGACAGCATGTCACTTCAGTAACTCCTTGTGGGTTACGCTTAGTGTGTCTCAAATGGTCTACAGTCGTGAGGTGATGCTTCGGTGTACCTCATCGACTCACCTGAACTGTAGATATACTTAGGTATATCGTGTTAGCCTACTTGAGGGCCTCCAGTTCAGGAACAACCTAAGTAAGAATTAGAGATGTGTTTTCACACTATGTTGTTAACACCCTCGACATTCGAACTTGTAAGCGCTGGAAATCCCGCTAAGGAGATTCCTTTCAAGAATCGAGTCCTGAAGATGTGGGTCATTACTTTAACTTTCAATGTAATGCAAATTGTCCCTCCACGGGATTCGGACGGCTGATTCGCGCGACCAAGGTGAATGGAATCAAGACATTCCTCAGTAAAACAATCGTAGTGGTCAATTTTTTAAGAAAAATCCACAATGATCGATTGGTACTTCTCACTAACATATTCATGCAGGTACTGATGATTGTTCCTTGGTGGAAAGACCGTACCATTCTCCACATACTCATACCAACAACATCATACATGAAGTTCTCTCATATTCAAAGGCAACACAAAAGTCAAAATGATTATTCCTCAAAGTCAAAGAATCTTCAAAGTTTAAAGACTCGAGAACTACTTCACATCTGGAATCCAAAGTCAAAAGAAGTGTGAGCATGGTGGAGAAAGACGTGGAGACACATAACCAAAGAAGCTGACGAATGACGAACAACAACAAATGATCACAACATCCATAAAGAACCATGAACAAAGAAAACATCGACGTCAAGCTGATAAAGTTCAAGAATTCAAAGCATCTCTACTCACAAGAAAGAAGAATGCTAGAAAGACGTCAAACAACCTTATGACCAACACTTAGGGGGAGATTGTTGGGATCACTTGTAACTAGTATTTCAAGTGTCAGTCATTCATATGTAATAAATTGCTTAATTATGGCTTATATGTATGTAATTAATGCTAGGCTTATGTAGTAAGCCCACGAGCCTATGCAAAGGCCCATGATACAAAGGGAAAGGACTAGAGGTGTTGCCCTAGCTCCATTGCCTATAAATATAATGTTTACTCTCATTTGAAAGTGTTGGTTCTTTCCTAATAAACATAACATTTTCATATTACTTGTGTCCTCCTCCTCTCGTTCTATCATACATCTAACATACTTGTGTTCATATTATGGTGACCTAACAACCTTATACCGGTTACTCAGCCTTGTGACCCATGTTTTGAAATACCGATTTAAATACTTAATTACAATCACACTCTGTTCCCGAGTATAAAACGGAAAGAAGAGAGATGTAGAAGAAAAAAAGAGAGAAGTATATATGAGAGGAATAAAAAATTATTTTTTATCTTGCGTTCCCGAATTAAAAAAAAAAAGAGAGAAGGATGTAAGAAAAAAAAGTGTTTAACATCAACTTCACTTCATTTCATCCTAATTTTAAAAAAAAAAGATTATGACAGTAATTTTGATTTTGATGTAATTTATTATCTTTTAGTTTCTTCTCATTTCCTAAAAAAATATCATAAACACAATTTTCTTTTATTAACATTCCAACCCACTTTCTCAATTTCACTTGCCAGCCTTCACCAAAACTTGTTTAGTGAATCTATCTCTAAAATGTCAGCCGGGAGGTTAGGTCACCCCTTTTCCCGCCAAACTCCAATTCCTTGACCTATACCCACCATTCTTATGCTATCACTCCGGTCATGCTGTTACACTTTAACACACACTCACACCACAACACTCTCACTATCTAAACACCTTCTTCTCAAATCACCATCATTTCTAATTAAACCCTCTAAATCAACATACACCACCATCATCAGAATGTCATCTTCTAAAAAGCCATCTGCTTTCGATGCCCTCATGTCCAACGCACGTGCCGCTGCCGCTAACAAGAACAACAAACCCACTTCATCTTCTTCCTCCCCTAAAAAACGCAAAACCCTAATTTCAAAAAACCCGGTTCCTGAAACCGGTTCTAAACCCGAATTAAACCCGGGTGTGGGTTCAGCTCAACCCGAATTGCACGAATCCAAAAAACCAAAAAAAACCCTGGTCCCAAAATCGTTAATTTCTGAAAAAACTCAAAACGGGTTGGAACAAGATTCGGGTTTGGAGCCGGGTTTGACCCGGATTGAGCCCGAATTGAAAAAGGCTAATGCGATTAAGGAAAAACCCATCTCGAAAAACGCTTCAATTTCACTTTCCCCCAAAACCCTAGCTTCTGACCCGACCCGGATTAAACCTGGTTTGAAAGATGTTAAAAAGGTACCCGTGATAACAGTGGATGAAAGTATAACGCAGCTGAAATTGAAGCCGGTTAAATTCGACCCGAAAAAGGCGGCGTATTGGGGAGAGGGTGAAAGGGTGCCATTTTTGTTTCTGGTGAGGGTTTTTGATGCGATATCGAAAGAATCGGGAAGAATTGTGATGACTGAGATTGTGTGTAATATGTTGAGGACTGTTATTGATACGACGCCGGATGATTTGGTTGCGGTGGTTTATTTGTTGGCGAATAGAATTGCGCCGGCTCACGAAGGGTTGGAGTTGGGAATTGGTGATGCCTCGATTATTAAAGCGCTTGCCGAAGCGTGTGGTGCGAAAGAAGCGCATATTAAGAAGCAATATAAGGTTGTTATTAAAAGTAATACGTTGTAGTTGTTAGTAGTAGTTGTTTGTTTTATAAAAGCGTTTGGTAATGTAGCTGTAGTTTTAATTATAAAATTTTAAAGGACTAAAAGCTTAAGTTGAACGGTTTTTTTTATTAGCATTTTGAATGGGAGCTAAACGAATGTGATGTTTTTTATGTGTTTTTTGGTGATTAGGAGCTTGGAGACTTGGGACTTGTTGCGAAAGCGAGCAGGTCGTCGCAGCCTTTGATGAGGAAACCGCAGCCGTTGACTGTTGCTAAGGTTTTTGATACGTTTCGGGTTATTGCCAAGGTGAGATTTTTATGTACTAATTGGTGTTATAACTCTTACTTGAATTAGCATTCTAGTTTATAAAATAATAGTGGGGGTGTTTGGTTATGCTATTTGAAAGTGATTGATTTTGTGATGTTTAGTTGATGGAATCATATGCTGTTTAGTTGCACTATTGAAAATGGTTCACTATATGGTATTCAATGAATTAAATTAGGCAATTACTTGTAGAAGATAGTGTAGAGATGTGCGGTTTAAAGTTGTATTATAAGATAACTAAACGCCCCAAGTGTTTGGAAAACATGAATATATAAGGATTGATAGATTAGATTACATAAAACAAAAAGAGTATTCTTTTGAAAACGGGAGTGGCATTTTGGTAAACTGGCTCAAATTTAACATCTGGTACATAGGTTATTTTATTTACTCTTTGATAAAAAGTTTTGACGCAACTGGTAAAACTGATTGTTTGACACATAAAACATTATATTAGAAGCCTTACGATAATCAGTTCCAAAATGCAAATCTAAACTTCCCATTGTGTGCCGGACACTTAATAATCTGCTAGAAAACGTTGCATAACTATTTTTTGTTTGTTTATCTTTGATAGGAATCAGGCAAGGATAGTCAAGATAAGAAGAAGAATCACATCAAAGGACTTCTTGTTTCAGCAACTGACTGTGAACCTCAATATTTGATTCGTTTACTTCAGGTTACCATATGGTTTGTGCTTGAGATTGTTGTGTTATTCATCATCTGTGTAACTAATTTGGACTTTGTTTATGCAGACAAAATTGCGTATTGGTTTAGCAGAGCAAACTCTTTTGACTGCTCTTGGTCATGCCATCTTCTATACCGAGAAGCATCCATCACCTCCTGCAAACACAGATTCACCTCTTGACGAGGTCAGTTGGCATTCACTATATAACAAGAAAGTTTCCTAAATCCTTAATTATCAATAAGATTCAGCTTTCCAGTCCTGTAATCTGATAATACATGTAGAGCCCCAAATTTATTAGAACAATATGAAGCTATAATTCTATTTGGTATTTCGGTTACTGGCAAGTTGATATGTGAGCAACATGTTTGTATCTGTTAATTCACTTTTTTTCACAGCTGTTGGTATGTGTTTTATTTGTAGTTTTTTTGGTGCATAGTCTATTACATGTTAGCTTTTTTAAAGGGAATTTGGAGAATGGAATTAGGTCAATAGTTTTTCTTTCCGCATTATGAAGTAACAGTGTGTTTAGCGCCTTAGTAATTATTTAGGGATTACTAATACAAACCATTACAAGGAGGTTTGTAAGCGTTAGAAATTGACTTTGGCGGACTGTCAAAATGTTCAACCGGTTGTCTTTTTAGCTATATTTACTTTGAATACCTGACCCATTTTAGATGAAACACAACCAAAGTAGATCAATTCTCAAGTTAATGGTTCGAAAGTGCCACCTTCTATATTTTCTTGAGCTTTCTTTCATTACTATGTGAAAGCCAAAATGAAGACAGTATTACTCTCTACATCGAGGTTTGTAAACTGTTGTTTCTGAAGGAGGTGGGTAAAGGCATCGTGTAGTGGTTCTGCTTGCGTTTTGCTTTATATTGTGTTGAACTTCTTTGGGTCTTTGGGAACATGAAAAGGAAAATAACCTATTTTTTATGCTAGCTTATCAGTTACAGAGTACCTTTCTATAGTGTGGTTCATATGCGTATATAGGCAGCTAAACTTATAAAAAAATCCATGTTTTTGTCTATAAGTTGTTTCCTTTTTGACTCCGAAGTAGCAGTTTTTAGCAAATTTCACTTGGGTTTAGTTATGTCACTAACAAGTATAGGAGGCCGAGGCATTGGGTTTAGAAGGAATGTGCAGTTATAAAGACAACCTATTTACCGGTTTCTGGATGTAACCTAATTGTCCTTGTTGTGCATTATAGGTGGGGTCTTTGGTTATCTTTATGAATGACTACTATCTACTACTTATTGATGTCTGAAATTATGCATCTTTATCATTTTGGCTCATTGCTAACTTTTTCTATAACATATTCAGGCTGCTAAAATTGTGAAACAAGTGTATTCTGTAATTCCTGTATATGACAAAATTGTTCCTGCTCTTCTTACTGGCGGCGTATGGGATCTGCCCAAGACATGTTGCTTTTCACCTGGTGTTCCAGTTGGACCTATGCTCGCCAAGCCTACCAAAGGAGTATCTGAGATTTTAGATAAATTTCAAAATATGGAATTCACTTGTGAATACAAGTATGATGGGGAACGGGCCCAGGTAATTGTTAAGTTTATCAAGCTGTAAAAATTGAGCACATTGCTGCTCACAAATGGCTAACCAGTTTTGCTTTACTCAGATACATTACTTGGAGGATGGCACAGTTCAGATATATAGCAGAAATGCCGAAAGAAATACTGAAAAATTCCCTGATGTCGTTGTTGCTGCTTCAAGGTACCTTTTAACAATCGATGTCTCATATTTATGATGTCTTGTCACTCTTTTTCTGATTTCTAATACATTTGCAATTCATTTTGCAGACTTAAAAAACCAAATGTAACATCATATGTTCTGGACTGTGAACTGGTTGCATATGACCGCAATAAACAAAAAATTCTCCCGTTCCAGGTTAACCTTTTTTCTTATTATCTTAATTGGCTTTTAGACACATTATTTCTTTTCCATGGATGGACCCGTTACAGCTTCTGCATTTCATTCATATCTGACGTGTGTGCTATTGATCTTAAATAGATTTTAAGCACACGTGCTCGCAAGAACGTTGTCATGAGCGAGATCAAGGTTGAAGTATGCATTTATGCATTTGATTTGTTGTATCTAAACGGACAGGAGCTTTTACAGGAACAACTTTGTACTCGTAGAGAGGTGAGGGTTCGAAACTATGGATAAATTGCCTTTTTATGAATTATTAGAGTACACTTTCATCATCATTTGTTACTCAGTCATTGACTGTCAAATTATTGCTTTTTTCTTTCTTTCTAGCGTTTATATGAATCCTTTGAGGAGGAACTTGGATATTTCCATTTTGCAACAGCCATAACCTCAACTGATTTAGAGGAAATTCAAACATTTTTAGATGCTTCTGTGAATGCCAGGTTATAAGCTTTTCCTCTTAGCTCTAAAAGTCCATACTTTGTGATTTAATGATTGAGGTAGTTATTATGTGTAACACATTCTTGTTATTTTTTCAGCTGTGAGGGATTGATTATTAAAACATTAACTCGAGATGCTACATATGAGCCTGCGAAGCGTTCAAATAACTGGCTTAAGTTGAAGAAAGACTACATGGACAGGTATTTTGTATTGGTAAACTTCAATGTACTTTCCAACACGGCTCACTTAAGATAGTGCTAAATGTTTTCTGCAGTATCGGTGACTCGTTAGATTTAGTACCTATTGCTGCCTTCGAGGGAAAAGGGAAACGTAAAGGCTTTTATGGCGCTTTTCTTCTTGCTTGTTATGACAACGATAAGGATGAATATCAAGCCATCTGCAAGATCGGTAAGTGCTGTTTTCCCTTTTACAGGGTGTTGGATGCTCATTATGCAAGTAATATTTGTCTTTTTGTTATTCAAATTTATCATTTGTGTGATAAAACGCCAAAACCGGGTGTAGGAGATGGTGTTTGCAGTGGTTTTAGTGTTTTATTATCAACACGTAAAATCAACAATTTGAGTGCTGAATATAATTTAAGACATTTGTGCATTGAATGACCAAAATGATATGAAGTAGAAGGCATAATTACAGTATATGCAAATCCTCATCCCCTTGGTAAGAAACAATAAAAAGATATTGTAACTTTGCTATTCAAACAAGATTCTCCATGTGCTTACAACTGTAGAAATATCCATCATTTGTAGGAACTGGATTTTCAGATGCCATGCTTGAAGAACGGTCTACCAGTCTTCGTTCTAAAGTGATCCCAACGCCAAAGGTTTTGCCGCTGCTTTTAATTTTGGATATCTAACCCTTCAAACTATTATCTGTATATTAAGTTATGGTGCTCATTTGTTGGCAGTCGTACTACCGATATGGAGACATAAAAGATATAGATGTATGGTTTGAGGCAACTGAGGTAATCGATAGTTGGCTTTTGATAAATTATCATATATATTTATTTTCTGATCTTACCACAAAACATCTATGGATTCTTGATTATCGTTTCAGGTTTGGGAGGTTAAAGCCGCGGATTTGACCATCAGCCCTGTTTATCGTGCTGCAATCGGTGCTGTTGATCCTAATAAGGTTTTCTTTTAAATTCAAATTTGTATTACTTAATATTTATGACATTTTATTGATATAATAATTTTTCTTGGATCTTTTTTTGTTTATAATGAAGGGAATTTCACTACGTTTCCCACGATTGCTTCGTGTACGAGAGGACAAGCGTCCAGAAGAAGCTTCATCTTCGGACCAGGTGAGATACAATCTATTTTCATTTCATGTTCTCAACATTTGCATTAATTACTCCATAATTTTATGATGCTATATTTATGCTTGCTTTATGTCATTTCTTTCAGGTTGCAGACATGTATAATGCTCAAAAACACACCCAAGGTAATAATCAAGACGATGACGAGGATGAATGAGAATTCATTCCAATATTATGACAGGCAAATTTTTTGCAATTTTTCAAGTAGGCAGCAACGACTTTTTTTCTTCTTGTTCTTGCAATTTGTGTAAGTTATTTACGAAAAAAATTAATGTTGTATGTTTCCCGGGTCATTGCCCACCACGACACTGAAGAATTTTGGTATTTGTTTAACTTTGAATTCCATATTACCCGGATATGAATGTGACCGTCATGTCTCGCAGATTTCTTAACCCCATTCAAGATATAACCGATGAAAGAAATACTCTCCCTGTCTTCTATTAATGGCCGCTAGAAAAGAAACACCATTTAGGAATGTACAGTCAATATAGTTCTTAGAGCATCCACAACGGACAACGGTGGACCTTTTAAATAGGTTTATAACATGTCAAATCATTAATTTATAAACTATAAACCTATTATCACTATGTATAAACCTTTTATAATTATATCAAATGTTCAAACATAACACATGCATTAAATTATGAAAAGATCTAGGATTTTAGACCTCTTCATGTCACATAGATATAAACCATAAGCTCACTATGGTTGAAACAAAAAATAAACTTTTTTATAGCTTTTAAATTTTTTTATAAACCTCTTATAGTGGATGCCCTTAGCTCAATGTCATTTTGGTTTTTAGTTTTTATCTCAACCCTATAATCAAGATCTTTGATGAATTAATATTACTATAATCAATATAAACCTGAAGAAGTCAAGACTGTTTATTGTTTTTTTTGTTGGTTTGAAAATGGAAGTTTGTCAAAGAAATCAAGTTATAGAATCTAGTTTCCCCTAAAATGGGAAACATAACAACTAGTTTGAAATATGGGAAAACAACTTTTGGCAAGTAGGTCGGTGCTTTAACCCCATTAGAGTGCAAGGTGAGGTAACGACGAATAACACGTTATTCGTCTGCCACCTCAGCGCCACCTCATCACCCTCCCAATAACACACCAACAAATAAAATACCCTCCCCAACAAAAAAGCCAATAACATGTTATTGGTGCAATTAGGTCCCACAAAACACTATACAAAAAATACCCACTTCTTGGCTTTCTCACAAAAAAAAATAAATAAATAAATAAAGAAAAGAAAGCAAATGGCGCTAGCCATTCCTGTGGCTAAATGGACGAATGGCTAACGAATGGCTAAATGGACGGTAACATAAGCGTGTTGTTGGTTCCCAAAATTTACCAACAACGTGTTGTTGGTTCCCCTTACCGAGCTCTCTTACCGATTTGACCTAAGAGAGCTCGGTAAGGAAGAACAACACGTTGTTGGTAAATTTTGGGAACCAACAACACGTTATACGTTACCGTCCATTTAGCCATTCGTTAGCCATTCGTCCATTTAGCCACAGGAATGGCTAGCGCCATTCGCTTTCTTTTATTTATTTATTTATTTATTTTGTTTTGTAGTGAAATAGTGTTTTGTGGGACCTAATTGCACCAATAACATGTTATTGACTTTTTTGTTGGGGAGGGTATTTTAGTTGTTGGTGTGTTATTAGGAGGGTGATGAGGTGGCGCTGAGGTGGCAGACGAATAACGTGTTATTCGTCGTTACCTCACCTTGCACTCTAAAGAAAACTACCACCATCACTCTCTAAAGTGTCAATTTTCTTTTTATATTTGGGGTCTTTTCCACACTATATTTTAGGCATTAATGCAGTATAAAGAAATGAATGGTACAATGGCTTGTGTTTAACACCATATTTTTTTATAAGGTTTTGTAACCGTATAACGTGGCTTGAACTCATTGCCACACAGCTTAATTCGAGTAAAACTCACGGAGGTTGGCATGGCCATTCAGGCTTGTTTGCGCTAAAGCAAAATTCAAACTTAAAGACTCTTCATGTTTAGCGTCCGTGACCACCACTTGTGAGCAGTTTAAGTCGAAAATATCTTATAAAAGTAAAATACAAGTTTGTAAGAAGCTAGAATTACATTAGCGCTAACATGACACTACAACCATATAAACTTACAACTTCGACATGCTGACAACTTGCTCTAAAACATACTACTACAGAACTAGCATGTGCATGTTTAACGCCAGGTTTGGTTAACCGTTGGTTTGTTAAAATAATCGTTTGGAGGTTTCTGTACCAAATCTTGTATTCAATTGCAACATTGATGATATGTGTATAGAGATGTTATCATTTTCATGCTCTTATGGACAAAGATCTTTCTCCATTTACTCATTATCATTATCAAGGACATGTAACAAAACAAAAACATTGACCAAATAGAAAGAGATTGTTATGTCTTTATGTTAGATTTTGATTTGATTTGTGGGACCAACATTTCTCACCTTCCGGTTGTTGGCCAATACATCTTGTCAATTCACCATTAGCATCCAAAGCCTAATTAAATACTCTTAGATTTAGACGCCGCATGCCCTATGCATAGCTAACGGATAATAACAAAAATAACCAATTTTATAAACATTTTTCATCAGATAACTAATTTTTAACAAAAAAAAGTCATTATACTTATGAAATTCGCAAGATTTGACTAGCAAGGTAGTAAAAGACTATTTGCATCAAGAGGTATGGATCTTCATGGTTTAGACCTTGAGTGCGAATGGTGCAATAATATAGATACAAAAAACCACATTTTACTATATTGTTATTGGAGTTGGCTATTATGGAGTTTCATTTTTAATTGGTTCGGAATTGAATCTCCTCTTCCAAGAACTTTTGAAAGTTTGTTAATGTGCAACACATATAGATTTCAAAGAATTAGTTTTTACTGGAAGGTCGTGATCAGATTCACAGCATGGCACATTTTGTTGGCAATTTAACAACCGATATTGTTGCCCGAGCAAGATTGGTACTCAGATTCAAATTCAAAGCTTCCTTTGGCTACAAGCTTCAAACAAATCAACTCATATCAACACTGTAAAGTGGATCGATGACCCAACTCAACTTCTTTGCTGAGATAAGTTTATTGTTAGAGCTGGTGTCCTCTTTCAATGTATGTAGCTAGTTTTTCTTTTTGTCATTTTGATCATTTTGATGATCCTGCTAGCTATAATCTTGTTAAAGTTTCTATTAAAGGCAATATATTCAAATTTTCACCGGTTCAAAAAAAAAAAAAGACTTCATATGTGTTGGGTTGTTCGTTGGAATGAAACGTTAACTCAATTAACAAACTTGCTGTTTTCTTTTCCGTAAATAATTTTTTAGTCAATTATTAGTATATGATAATAAGACTAAAAGTTCATTGTGGTACTTTTTGGAATTATAATTAGACTAAATACATCATCTTCTTTGTTCTTAACTTCCATGAGTCACTCCAACTCGTCCACCATAATCGTTAATCAATTCTAATAATGAAAAAGAAGCACTTTGGTGTAGGGTCACTAATGGTCTTCATGGTAATGATGGTGGCTTCAATACATGGAACCGAAAGGATGTTTGGGAAAGTATTTTTAGTGTAGGCTCGGTAATTGATTCTCTTGAGATCCTGTTCGAAATTCATTTGTGAGAAATGTAAAAATGGGGTTGATGTATTCTTTTGGCATGATGTTTGGCTCGGAGCTGGTCAATGTCTAAAAGATAGGTTCCTCGTCTCTATGCTCTTGAAACCCATAAAGAATGTTGTGTTAACGATATCTGGATTTCAAAAGATGGTACATGGTCTTTTTACTGGGTTTGGCGTTTTAATCCTACAGGTCGGGCTTTGGACGATATAAATGAGTTATCTTAGCGTATTGGCAACCTAATTTTATACCCGGGTTACAGGGACGGGTGGATATGGGACCTTGATCGTGGTGGTGTTTTCACAGTAAATAAGCTTTCTAAATTCCTTGATTCAACCTTCCTTGGGCCAAATGTAATGACATTTAATCTTGATTGGAACTCCTGGGTGCCGAAAAAAATAAATATATATGTTTAGAGAGCTTCGAATAACCGTCTTCCCTCCCTATCCAATCTTGAAGCTAGAGGTGTGCCAGTCGTTTCCTGCAATTGTGTGTTGTGTAATGCATCGATTGATTGTGTTCAACATTGTCTCTTACTCTACCCAAAGACCATCTTGATATGGCGTAAAATATTGAGTTGGTAGAAATTTACCTCACCAATTCTTTCCTCTCTTCAAGAGCTTCTGGAATTTGTTCCCCCGTTATCCACTTTAGCGAAGAAAGTTTTTCAAGAAGTTGTTTATGTGGCAATTTGGGCGATCTGGAATTGGCGCAACCGTGTCCTTACACTTCTTCCTCGTGCGTTCATGAAGATATTTTCGCTAATGAGGAGACTCTTTCTTTGCTTTGGTTATCGAACAAGAGCCGCAAAAAGTCTTTGAAATGAAGCAATTGGGTTCTAAATCCATCTTGTACTATGGATACTCATTCGTTGCAGCTTTGTATGTTAGGTTTATTTGTTGGGATTTCTTTTGTGGTGCTTTCTCTTGTATTTTTTCACGTGGCTCGTCTCTAACTTGGAAATTGCCTTGTGTTTTGCTCTTGAGCTTTCTAATAAAATCTAAGTTGTTAAAAAAAATTCTAAACTAATCACAAAGTTGATATCGACATATATGAAGAGTTGGAGACTATTTTGACTTTAATGAGTTTATCAATTATGTGAAATTATGTAAACCCCCGAAACAAATTCAAACTATTGTCAACATGGTTTTAGTTTCCCTCTCCAAGAAAATTAAATGAAAGAGTAAGAATTAGACATGACTTAATTCTTTTTCTCTAGAATATAACGTGAGAAATGTCGTCAAAAATAATTCATTAAAATTGAAGATGATTAAGTTGGACACTATGTTGTAAATGGTGATACATTGACCAAAGCTTTTGGTGTAGTGCTATGTTAGTGTGTTCATCGATTGAAGGGATTGTGAATTCAAGTCTTATTAGAGACAAATTTTAAAATATGTTGAGAGATAAATGTAAGAGTAAAATACACCGTTCGTCCCTAAACTTGTATCTGCGCATCACGTTGAACCAAAAGTGGGGATTTTCATCACCCCTGAGTCCTTTTTTCAAGTTTCATAGTCTAAACTGGTCCTTGGACCATTTTTCCCGTTTAGTCAACGACGTCAGTTGCCGTTTGCTTTGTCTTTAGTCCAAGGGCACAATTGTCATTTTCTTATTTTAATTAAAAATTTCTGTATTATTGCCACATGTAATGTAACCCTCTTCCCAACCCCATAAACACATAGTCTGTATTATTTTTCGTCCTAGAACTTTCTTTACAAAAATTATCATAATTCACAAACCCTAATTGCATGTCACAAAACCCATGTTTATTAATCGAAAAACCGAAACATGGACTTTACTCTATGGAAAGTAAGAAGACATCCAGGTTATCCA
Source organism: Chrysanthemum makinoi (assembly GCA_910596185.1). Taxonomy (NCBI): domain Eukaryota; kingdom Viridiplantae; phylum Streptophyta; class Magnoliopsida; order Asterales; family Asteraceae; genus Chrysanthemum; species Chrysanthemum makinoi. Next base: position 268,600,634 of record OU343217.1, read on the forward strand.
GTTGATGATATCGTCCTGTACGACTCTGCTAAGAAGAAATACGGTACTATTTTTATTTTGATTATAAACATTGGAATTTCTAATTGGGGTATTTATTGTTTGGCAATTAACTTTTGAGAATATCCTAAACATATATTGACATTTTTCAGGTGGTAGATCTAATATGTTTAGCATGAGGGTTCATCACAACGGTTTCTTTAAATACTGGCCTGGTAGAATCTACGTTGGAGGTATGGAAAATTTAGTTGATTTGGTTGATGTTGATAGTGTGTCAGTCGAAGAGTTGGATGTTCTTATGTATGAATTGGGTTATGAGCTTGGTTCAAAAAATTACTATTACTTTGTTAAGCCTGGTAGTAATTTAGAAGATGGTTTGTATAGCTTAAGTGAGAGTGCAAATTAAGAAATATTGAAAGACCTTGTTGATGATCATAAGATGATAGAAGTTTATATTGAAAATGGTAAGACAACATTGGATGTTGATGAAATGTCACCAAAGTCAATTAGGACAGTTATTGCTGATGTGGATGCAACAAAGAAAAAGGCAGATCTTGCTATTGTTCCATACTCAAAGAAATTGTTCTTAGAAAACATTGTTAATAAATCTGTGGTAGAGGATATATGTCAGGTGATTCATTGCAGAAACACGTCAAGCTCGCTCACTCAAGCTAGCCACTTGTGAATGACTAACCGTAAGAAACTTAAAACGGCTCGGACACTGAAGGCTTAGGGGTTATGTGTATGGATAAAAACCTCAATATCGATATCAAAAATAATCACGAAGATAGATTCAAATTCCTTTAGGAAAAAGAATAATAAATCAAATCCCGTGTGTGATTGTGTATACGGATTAGACAACCCGAATCGTTTTCCCAACGAGGCGTGAATTGCCAACGTCGTTTTTGGTTTGGAATTTAATGCTCGATGTTTTGATTTGTTTGATTTTATTAATTAAACTACGGGAATGGGGAAAGTAATTAAGGGAATCTATTTTACGGGAAATCCTAAGTGCGAATATAACTAAAACGTAATTAACAAACGTAATTAAAAATGCAACTACGGCTAAATTATATCCTAAAAATGCCTAAAATTACTTTTACTCTAGAAATGATATTTAAAAACTAATTTAGAATTAAAACTAATTTTTTTGGATTTTTCTGGATTTAATTTAAATTAAAAACTAATTTTTAACTATTTAAACTAAATTAAAATTCTAAAAATTATAAAATTTAAGGAGAAAAATATGAAACTATTTTTATAAAATCTAAAATATCATAAGAGACTTTTTAAAACTATTATTTTATTTTTCAGATTAATTTCCTATTTTCTACTAATTTAAAACTATTTTAAACTAATTTAAATTGTGAAAAATACCAAATAAAAGGGGAAAAATATGGAAAAATATTTTTTATGCTTTTTATAATTTTCTTAAACTGAGAAAAATGAAAAATTATTTTTTTGAACTTTTTCTTAATTAATTGCAATTAAAGCTAATTAAAAATGAATAAAAACTATTTTAAATCAAGAAAAATAGCAAACAGTGACCAAAAATCATGAAAATTTCAGGAAAATTCTAAAATGTAAATCTGATCCTAGGAAAAATGAGAAATGTGGTGCTTATGTGTAAGATATGAGGGCTGCAGTGTAAATGAAGCTAAAATAAGCACTTATAAATAAGCAAAAAAAGCTCCTAGACTGAATTTAAGCTAAGGGAATCTTAAAGGAACCTTAAAATGACAGTGATGGAACTATGGGAGCATGCAATAGGCTAGTGATTAAGGAATGATTAAGCTAAGATGAAGATTACTTAAAGAGATAAGCTAATAAGCTAAAGGATCATACAAATAAGCTATAGGAGAGGGGAATCCTAATAAGCTATCTAAACTAAGGTATCTAGGAGTGTTATAAGCTAATCCTATAGAGTAATAAGCTCTAGAATCCAACTTTGAAATCTGAAACACCAACAGTTGAGGCAGAAAAGGGACAGCTTTTGAGCTTATTTATAAACTACCAAACAAGTTTTTTTATTCCAAAATAAGCTAGATCAGATTTAGAACATGTTCCAGAGTCTACAAAAAAACAAGTTTCAACAGTTTTGAAGCTCAAATAAAGATTTTGCAAGATCTGATATAGGGGGTACTTGGACTGAGCTGAGAAATCACAATGACAGAGGACAGATTTGAGAGCTTATAAAGAGCATGTAAAAGCTATTGGAAATTTGTGAAAACTGATTATAAGCTAACTATAACTGCTATACTCTACACAAAACTAATTTTTTTGGGTTTTTGAATTGATTTGGACAGCAAACATTGCTAGAGAAAGTGACCAAGAAAACTGTTTTGACAGAAAACTAAGACAGTGACCCAATTAACCAAACTGACCCAAATGCTTTTGAACTATTTTGACACTGACTTAGGACTTCAAGACAAACTAACTAGAACCAAATAACCTTCCAAACAACAATGAAGAAGAGTTTAGACCTCTTGCTGCCACCTTACTGTTTTTACTAAAACCTATTGACTCAAACTTTAGAGATTAAACTTATGATACTAGAGACTGAAAAGAGATCTTCAAAACCACTTATCCAGCACAAATTAAACCTGGTGAGAACTTAAAGAACTCATCAAATGACCAAAAGTGGTGAAGAACCCACAGTGCCAAACACCCTTTTATGAGAGGTGTTTGGCAGATTTGGTCTACAGGTACCTTTTGAGCTTGGGTTTTTGAAAAGATAGAGATGTAGATACTTTGATTTATAAGAGAAAAAGCTGTTTCTAAAAGTGAAATAGCAAAAATAACAATCAAATAAGCAGTTTGACTTATGTTGACTTTTTTTTTTGATTTTTATAAAAACTGGACAAGACTTAGATAAGATGAATAAAACAAGCTCACATAAGCTATATAGAGCTTATTTGAGCTTAAACTAACAATTCTATAAGCTTTATCAATGGAATGATACGGATTAATATCAAACAAGAAATGAAATACTTGAAAACTTTTATTAAAACTGAAGATGTGATTACAAGAAAACTGAGACTACATAAATTTTAAGAAACCATTACTGAAAAAGCTTGAAAAATACAAGAAAATGAAAGCTTAATTGAAAGGTAAATTACTACTATTCTACACCCGAATACAATGTGAGCTAAGGGTCTATTTATAGCTGAGAGGAGGAGGTCTTGGATCCTTGGAAGAGCCTAGAAGGCTTATTCTGAGCCACTCAATTCATCCATCATCACCTTGTCCAATCAAATTGCTCCATATAGCTTGTTGAGGTGTTGCGTCCAATGGGAGTGTGCCAATTGGCCACGTGGCACCTTATCCTGACATGTCAGCTGGGATAAGGCTTCTAGATAGATCCTTAGTACGAGGTTGGTGTTTGGGAGGTGATATGGTGGTGAAAAACGGGTGTGTTTGGCTGGGACAGGGAAGAAGGGTGTTTGGGGCGCGCTTGTTTATTTAATTATATTTCAAAAGGGTTGACCGGTTATAAGGGTTGTTGACCGGGGTAATATTCGGGTAAGTGGGTGATTCGGGTTAGGATAATTAGTAGTGACCGGGTATTTGGATTGGGCGGGTATAGGTGTTATAAGTATTGGGCCGTGGCTAGTGAAATGGATTTGGACAATGGATTTTGTTAAATGGACATGTACTAACATTGAGATAAATGGTAACCATAGGGACCAATAATGTAATTTCGGATTTCCAAGGGACCAAAGGTGTGATTCTGAAATCATCTTCCAAGGACCATCTTTGACAATCTTCAATAGACCAGGGACTGAATTTGCAAGTTTTAAAACTTGAGGGTGCTTTCTGTCATTTGCTGAAAGTTCAGGGACTATTTCTGACATTTCTTCAAACTTTGATCAAATCTTCACAAATCATCCTCAGAGATTAGAAATCTTCATAAATGCATAATTCTGACCATCCGGCTCAGCTTAAGCTCTCTTAATCTCTCGTGCTCGGATTTACGTCTGATTTGGTTCCTTTTTGCGTGTTTTTACATATCCGTACCTGCACAAGTACAAACTCAAGAAAACCACAAATATTAGCAATAAACGGCTCTTTCTTGGTTATTTTGGGTCTATTTTGATAACAAAAAGGTATGTGTTTTAGCACATACCAAAATACCCCAGACGAAACTATTGCCGTGTCCTCACGCAATGCAATCAACTCACGCTTCTAAAACCAAGGATTTCAATCTCTTTCTACTAAACCATTGATATGTCCAAACCGTCAAGTTATCTCACACAAGCTAGCCACTTGTGAATGACTAACCGTAAGAAACTTCAAACAGTTCAGACAAACCAATTAGAGAAGAAGTAGTCAATGTTCCTCAAAAGAGATTAAGAAAGCCTCAATTCTAAAAACGCCCCGCTTACCTTTCATTTCTCATATAGATATTACGGTTAAGCACATTCCGGTTATGAATGACGGTTTGTTGAACTTTCATGTCGATCAATAACTCCAACATTTTTCGAACGACACGTTAGGATCACGGAGTAGAAAACACAACACAGCGTGAAGTGACCATACGGATAGAATACATCGTCCCTGATTTTTCACAAGTCCCAAACTAAGCGTAAAACCGAAATCATTGTTAAATATGATTCTAGATGCTAACACTACCCATGGAAGTTACTTGTGTAATTACCTTTTGTTCCCATTTTCCTATTTCCTCTAGAATTTTTTATTTTTGTGAGAAATGAATTTCTTCAAATTCTCGTTTCGATAACTTTTATTCCGATAAAGATATAAAGCTAAGTCGATAATTAGTTATCCGCCTTCCCTCAAGAACCATTGTCGTAAAAATGAGGTCCACATCAAGGAATTTTTATTCACTTATACTTTTAACTTTTTCATTTTTTCTCAACAATAATTTTTTTTTTTTTTTTTTTTTTTACATTAACTTTTACTTGCATGAGCTGTGAACCACGGAGCTTCACGGGGTAATTCCAAGACTATAGGCTTCATGAAATGAGGATCCCGGCTGGCTAGGCTAAGACCTCACTCAATCCTGGCTAAAGATCCAAGGGTCCGATCTCGACACCGCAGCTCACAACTTTACTTATTACATTATCACTTATCACTTATTACTGATTACTTATTTATTACGGATCCTTGATGTGTACCCAATTTTTAAAACAAAGATTCTTTTGAGAAGATAAAGAACTAACTATCGCCAAAAACTCGACATCTCTAATTATTTAGACAGATATGGGGTGAAACAATTTTGTGGGAACAAAAAGCCATAAGTACCTTCGATGGGCTCTAAAGAGAACCAACTACTCCACGCTTAGCATCTAAACTCATAAGTAACTCTATCATTTCTCGATCTCTGCAAATTTAAAATCCCAAATAATGAGATCCGCAGATGCTTAGCCGATAATTTTTAGATTATCTATGGTTAAGGGAACAAGCTAGGGCTCAACACGCCCGGTCAAGTCAGAATTCTATTCCTACTCTCACCAGCGGAAAGTCAATCAAGGTGTCAAAACATATATTAACTTAGCAAATGCTTCGTCTAATGAAATCAAGTCATGCATATTTAAATTCACTCAGGGAAACTTGCAAAATCTTGGCCTTGTGAGCTAGAATTCGCATTTTATAGCTTCTTATCTAAGAGACTAGCAAACTTTTCAATCAAAAAGACTTAGCAAAAGCTTACAAAAAATTTTAAATTTTTCTCATTTTTGCACAATTTTTCATTTTCTAAGGAAAAACGGGGTTACGAGAGTACACGACAGAAAATAAGCAAGTGCGGTCAAATCAAATCGAAGATTACCCTACCCCAGACTAGAACGAAACATTGTCCTCAATGTTTAAAGCAAGGGTATCACGAAAATCTAAAAGCCGTTTATTAAGTATGCTCAAAGATAAACGTTAGTCGATAAGATTAAGGATATCGGATTTCCATCAGCATCGATCATGAAACTCGAGTAGAGAAAATGACAAACTTCGAGCACGAGAGTCTTCATATCGGGAACATCCTAAACACAACATCACAAACAACCAAACACGAGAAATCGAAGAGGCGGACCCCTTCGCGTCACTTATTAGAAAATAGAAAGAAGATAGATGGATAAGCATGGGGTGCCTCCCACGAAGCGCTACTGTTTTTGATTACCGAGTCGCTAGCTTGACTCGATCCCCGAATTCATGTGTCCATGGGGAAGAAAGTTTGGAGATCTGGGACAACCATAGATGGAATGTCCCCTCCGAAATAATGTTTCACACGATGACCATTCACCTTGAAATTAGGGCCATCGGGCTGAGAAAGCTCCATCGTTCCATACGGGAAAACTTGAGTGATGGTGAATGGTCCTGACCAACGGGATTTGAGTTTTCCCGAGAATATCTTCAATCGAGAGTTAAAGAGGAGAACTTGATCACCAACGTTAAAAACGCGGTTTTTGATTTTAGCATCATGAATCCTCTTAGTCTTCTCTTTGAAAATCAAAGAATTCTCGTAGGCCTGATCCCTAAGCTCGTTTAATTCATTCAATTGAACTTTTCGGTGATCACTCGCGGTCTTAAGAACGAAATTAGCATGTTTCACGGCCCAGAATGCCTTATGTTCGAGCTCGATGGGCAAGTGACAAGCTTTTCCATACACCAACTTAAATGGGGTGCACCCGATGGGTGTCTTGTATGCGGTGCGGAAAGCCCATAATGCATCATCTAACTTATCAGCCCATGAAGCTCGATTTTCTCCTACGGTTCTTTCTAAAATCCTTTTTAAACCACGATTCGAGACCTCAACTTGTCCGCTCGTTTGCGGGTGATACGCGGTAGAAAGACGATGGGTAACTCCATATTTAGCCATAACTTTTGCAAATTGTTCATTACAGAAATGGGTACCGCGATCACTGATGATAGCACGAGGTGCTCCGAATCGGGAAAACAAATTCTTTAAGAACTTAACAACCACTCGGGCGTCATTGGTGGGGAGCGCGTTCGCTTCAACCCATTTGGACAAGTAGTCGACGGCCACGAGGATATACTTATTTCCTCTAGATGATGGAAATGGCCCCATAAAATCGATGCCCCACACGTCAAAAATCTCACAGACTTGAATAGCATTTTGTGGCATTTCATCCTTCTGTGAAATTTTCCCTTGACGTTGGCAAGAATCACAAGATTTGACTAAATCATGGGCATCTCGATATATGGTCGGCCAATAGAATCCGGAATCAAAAACCTTCTTAGGGGTGTAACTTGCACCATGATGGCCACTAGTGGGTCCGTTATGGCAAGCATTGAGAATATCAATAGCCTCTTGGCCATGAACACACCGCCGGATTACTTGATCCGCACAGATCTTAAACAAGTAGGGGTCGTCCCAGAAATAATGCTTAACGTCTTTGAAAAACTTGTTCTTTTGTTGGGACGACATCCCTTTCACGATGAAATTGCCCGCATGGTAATTTGCAAAATCGGCAAACCATGGGGTGTTCGGGTCTTTCTTAGCAACCATCCCAAGTGTCTCAAGAGGAAATGTTTCCGTAATCTCCTTTTTCTCGAGCACACTTTGATGGGGATTCTCAAGTCTAGAAAGATGATCGGCAGCAAGGTTCTCCGCTCCTTTTTTGTCAAGAATAGTAACATCAAACTCTTGAAGGAGGAGAACCCACCGAAGTAATCGTGGCTTAGCATCTTGCTTTGCCAAAAGATACTTGAGGGCAGAATGGTCGGTATACACTATGGTCTTCGACAAGACAAGGTAGGGTCGAAATTTCTCAAAAGCATAAACAACGGCCAATAATTCCTTTTCAGTAGTCGTATAATTGTGTTGGGCCTCAGACAATGTCTTACTCGCATAGTGTATGGGTTGAAAATGGTTCGACTTACGTTGCCCCAAGACTGCCCCAATTGCGTAATCACTTGCATCACACATGAGTTCAAAGGGAAAATCCCAGTCGGGGGCAACTAAGATCGGTGCCTCAGTTAATTTCCTTTTAAGAATATTAAACGCTTCAACACATTCGTTGGTGAAGATAAACGGAGCATCCTTTTCAAGGAGATGGGTCAGAGGGCGGGCTATCTTAGAGAAATCTTGAATGAAACGGCGATAGAAACCGGCATGACCCAAAAAACTCCGAATACCTTTGACGGTAGTGGGATGAGGGAGTTTAGCTATAACGTCGACTTTAGCTCGGTCGACCTCAATCCCAGATTTTGAAATCTTATGGCCGAGGACAATGCCCTCTCGAACCATGAAATGGCACTTCTCCCAATTCAAAACCAAGTTGGTGTCTTCACACCTTTTGAGCATGTGGTCTAGATGAGAGAGGCAAGAAGTGAAAGAATCTCCATAAACCGAGAAATCATCCATAAAAACTTCCATGGACTTTTCGATCATGTCATGAAAAATAGCCATCATGCACCTTTGGAACGTACCGGGAGCATTGCATAAGCCAAATGGCATTCGTCGGTAAGCAAAAGTTCCATAAGGGCATGTGAAAGTGGTTCTGAGAATGAGGATGACAATGTTATTAGGAAGAAAAAAATGAGGGCATACAAGAAACAAAGTTAAGTGAGGCAGCACAAGTAGAGGACGAAATATATTTTTTCTGTGGTCAAACTTTTCTAACTGCAAAAGAAGTGAAAGATAAGATCTACCTGCTTTCAATAAAGACTAGGAGGAAATTGCAACTCATTAAGAATGACAAACAGAGAATTAGGGTTAGGTGTGTTGGAAAAATACATGTTTGTGGAATAACCGAAGGTGTTGTGTAACACCCCAACCAGACAAGGGTAAAGATATCATAAATACAGTTTCATATCAGAACTTTAAGTAATATACAAAAGCGAAAGTCTTTACGAAATTTTCAAAAGAAAACATAAATAACTTAATTACCAAAATAATTCTAAGATCTCTATGGTCAAATCTTGCTCTCCGTTTCTACTCTCAACCCAGATCAGCCATCCCAAGAGCTCATCTTGAATGCTTAATACCTGCCGCAGGAAAAGGAAATGCGGCTGAGCTTACAAAGCTCAGTGAACAGATATAACGAAACAAAAGCTAAACAAAACAAAACAAAATATACAAATGACGAAATCAAAATAAAATGATAATGAGGAATCTTTTAGGATTCTGCGGAAGCACAAATATACAGAAATCCAAACAACCACGTAACAATTTAAACATCTCATAGCACATTAATGACACAAACACAAACACATCAGAACAACCAAACACTTAACATATCTAGAATAAACAGATTACCTACAAACCAAACGAAAAGTCTAAGATTAACAGAAATACTTTCTAGAAAATAAACATGGCATTCAACAAATTAATTAACCTTCACTTAACACACTTATATCAATATTGCAGCAGCGGAAATAGCAGTCCAAAATATAGCAGTCTCACGAACAAATAGAAACATAGTAGACAACTATAATTAAATAGACCAAACAAAACATAGCATAACCATTAGCAATTATCAAAACAACTATCATAAGCTAAACCAGTTCTCAGATCAAATCCCAATATCATCAAAGTTAAAACATGGCAGGTTACATAGGCAAATAAAACATTAACGTATAATCAAACTCACAAAATTAACTGATCAAATTACACATACTAAACTTATAGAATACTCACTTCACACTAACACATTCATCCCACAGTTCAATGAATTCACATAACGAGAAACTAATCATGATATCAGATAACAGCATGCGAATCATATTAAAACATATTAATCATAACCTAGCATAGTAGACAGTAGTTACATAAACATACAAAAGCATACACATAGATAATAACATATAATAAACCCAGCACATAATTATTAACACTTGAACATACCGAATCATAATCAGAATACTTAACATAGAAATAACAAATAAAGATTTAGTTAACTACCACGAGCCCAGACATATCATATCAGAAACATCATACATATACAGGAATAATCTTAGAAAATAATTTGGAGTAGCTAGCTCCCAGAAGTTGTGAAGACGCGTATTGCACACGACATCATTCACTAGACAAATCATATCGAATAACAGATCAGATCTAGGATGCATCCATACGCCCCACAAACATATATTGGCCATATAATATAACTTGAGTTCATACTAGATAACAGATAAGGGACGTGGCAGAACTTCACTCTACTGCCCTAGAGTCATGTCAGAGGTGCATCACTGACACGGACATGGAAACCCCATGACTAGTTATTATTTTGGCTCGGGTGTCAAACTAACTTAGGTCAAACAGTTTATCGTAAATGACACAGATCATAATCAAACACAAAGTTCAACAGATAACATATCAGATAACTCATATCATAAGATTCATATTCAAATATTCAGAAGTCAAAAGTTCATATAACAGTCACAAATCATACATTCATAATTAGAAGTTCATAATTAAACATAGTAGAGTTCAACAAACGTGCATATCAAAGTCTTCCTAACATAAAGTTCAAATCAGACATTGCATGGTTCAATAAAACATAAGTTCAGATAAACAACAGGTCAAACAATCAGGAAAGGGTTCATAGCAATGGCATCGGAAACCCTAATAAGTAAAATAGGAAAGCTAACGAAAAGAACATCATAAGGAACCTTTACTGAAAAGGTCAGAATATCTGTACCTTAAAGCAAATGAGAGAAAAGCAAACGAATGAGTGAATCACGAAGATATAACGTCGCGTCTTCTTCAACGAATCTACACGGATTATGATTTATTTAATACTTATTAGCATCATTAAGGTTATAACGGATTCATCGCATTAACATTCTTAGAGTTATAAGTATATTCTCATTTTATAAGTTTCTTATGCATTTGTAAGTGTGTTACCTATTGATATCATATTTTATCTTTCAGCACTACAAAAAAGATGCCATTTAGTGGCACACAAAAAGTGCCACAAAAGATCAAATAAGTGCCACTAAAGGCTAGGTTGGGAATCGGTGGCAGAAAAAATAAGTGTCACTAGTTACGCTGCCACTAAAGAGTTTTTGTGGCACTTTTTTGTTGTGTTGTTGCAACCCTTTTAGGTTTTTGTGGCACTTTTTTATTGTGTTACTAAAGAATGGTAAAGATATTGTGGCACATAATGTGTACCAGTAACTTCGTGCAAAGGCAAATAATGGTTACAGGTTTTAGTGGGAAATATGCTTCATGCAATGGCAAATAATGTCCTACTGGTTTCATGGGAAATATTTTTGGAGCGAAAACAATGTAGCTTTTTTCACATTAACATTAATTATTTCTTAATCGAATTGTAACGAAACCAAAACAACCACAAAGATGATATGAACAATTTCATTATGTAAAATATACTTGAACAACGTTTTCGAACATACAACGACATAACATAATCGACCAAAAATATTGTGTGATACATAAAGATCCAAAAGGAAATCTCTAACTAATTATGAAAGAAGCCTAAAACTTCCGGAAGACTAGCTATTCCATCCAACTTAAACAGACTTGCTAGTAGCTCCCCTAAAACAACACCTGTAAATAACAAGAACAAAATGTAGGAAGTTAAATTATGAGACAAAGGCCAAAAAGAAATTCTTCGTCACTATAGCTCTTACTACTCGAGTCATAAGCTAAAGATACAACAACATTTTTTCTAATATCAGTTAGACAAAATGTGACAAGAGTGCATGAAATGTATTTATACCTTAATAAATTCAAGCATGATATGTTGAGGTACCTGAGTAAAAAGTAAAGTTGGTTGAAAAAAAGTGTCAGACTACTTTTTAGAAGAGTAAAACAAAGGATCATTATCAAGAGAATTATTCTAATAAACATGATTCATCCTTAATCAAAGACATTTATCCAAAAATCTGTGAAAGACATTCAACAAAAGATTACAAGAGTAAATCTTAAACTAAATTCAACATAAAAGATCTAAGAATATAAAATGACAATCACAACTTCAGTAAGTTGTAACGCGAGATAGGAAATAAGTACAATAAGAATGGTACCTATTGTAACCCATAAAACAAACGAATATGATACCTACAAGTAGAATCTTACTTGAACCAGCTGGGTCAATTTGGTTTGTTCTTTAATCCTTTAGTATGATATCTTGTTTATTAGATCTTAAGTGCAACATAACTGGAAATATTTGTAACGATAATAATGCAAGACAAACTATGACAAAGATTACACTCTATATTTACCGCACCATATTCATATGAAATAATTAACGTATTTGGTAACTAATGTATAAGTGAAATAGAATAAAACATGTATTGAGTGTCTATTTATCTCATGTGGTAAGTTATTTGTTTAACCGTCAACACGGTTTCATGTATCACTAGAAATCCAAAATCATAAGGCTGGGCACACATGTGACCCAAGTCACCAGGTGCCACATCAGCTTTCTTTCTCCTGCGACTAGACACGGCCAAGTTACCACAGTCGATGACCGAAGTTTTTTTTTTTTTTTTAATATCAAATGGTAATATATTTTTTGCATTTATGTGTTTCAAAGTATCAGTCGAAATTTCGACAGATTGTGTATTTTTTCCTTCGCTGACCGAGATTTGACCCATGCTCCGCAAAGGGATCGACCGATTTAAATATCGGTCAAATCCAATGACCAACCGATTTAATTTGTTCGACTGCGTCTAGCCTAAACAAAAATTTATCAATTTATTCAAACGTGAATTCATATAACTTCACATGGTCAAAGCCTTAACCAAAGGTAAAGAAAATTGACAACATTCTTGATTTTCGAAAAAAGATAGTACGTAGGTAATGATGTCTAACTAAATCTCATATATGAATTGAATATATGAATTGACGAATTCTTATTATGCTCTTACTCAAAACAATTATATAATTAAAATCAAACATGAAAATGATGAATGAAAAAATCTTACTCGAATAAAAAGATAAAACGATGGATCCATTGGAGGTTTGTCAGAGAGGGAGATGATGTGCGCCGTCATATTAGGTTATTATTAGGTTATTAGGGATTCTGATAGAACTAGCAAAACTAAATTGACGCATGAAAGGGAATTCCAAAACAAAAGCCCATCCAATTTTGGATGAATTTTAGGCATTAGTGGCACTTCTTTTAAAATATAAATATATGATAAAGAAACAATGTAATGGCAGAAATAGTATATGCGCCACAAATTCTACCTGCTTATAATGACAAATCAAGATTTGTGCCATAAAAAACTATGTACAATGGTGGTACAAAAAATAAAGTGTTACTAAATGTGTAACTTTTTGAGTGACATATATAAATCTGCCACTAGAAATGTGATATAGCGACACATAAATTTTTTGCCACTAATAGTGTGTGCCACTAAATGGCTGTTTTTTTGTAGTGCAGTTTCTTAAACTCATATTCGGACCAGACTTTAGCGATTTTTATAAAATACTTACTTAGCTCAAATGAAATCAAGCAAAATTCCAGTGATTCCCACATGAGTTAAAAGAGTCTCCAAAAATTGGTGGGTTCTATATCTATGCCAAATGGTCTATGGAAAATCACAAGTCCAGACCTGTCCAGAAAGTAATCAGAAAATACACCTTAAAAGTTTACACTTATTGGACCTGTTTAGACACCTTGGAAAAATTCCCAAAACTCCCAGAAATTCATTTATGTCATAAATATCACTCCTGAAAAAGGAGAGCTCCCAATTCCTTATGGTTTGAAAATGAAAAATCAAACAATCCAACTAAATTTCAGACCCGTTTTCTCAGCTTTGACACTTGATCTTGTAAAATTCAAAAATACGACTTAGACAACTCCAAATTCGACCAAACCACTTGGAAAACTTAACTAAGACATAAAATAAACTTTTGCCACAAAAACCCAGATTATTGCACTTATAAAATTCGATCTATGACCCGCACAAGTTCGACATATGATGCTGTCCAGTTTTAGGGTTTATTAAAACCATTGTAATCACATGTTTAGACCATTAATTACACTTAGGGTTCCATTCCAATTAGGGTTTCGAATGTATTAAGCGCGATAACATTTATATATATGTGATTCGGTTCTTATGCTCAACATATATCTATGATCCTATTCAATAATACGTATTACATACATGTTCTCTTAACAAGGTTCAATTCATTATGGTTTTGTTCTTGGTTTCATACGGTTCGGCCACAAAAGAAAAGCACAAGATTCGACTAAACGAAACATATTACAATATATATACGTAAGGTGTAACAAAGGAAGATGAATAAACACGTTATACCTTAGCTTTGTTGAACAAAACTCGCGACACTAAGAGGTCTAGGGTTCGGCCGAATAGAGAAGAAAGAAAAGAGAGAGGCAACAAAACTAGGGTTTCAATTTTGTGTTTATGTGTTGTATTTATAGCTAGTCATTTTCGGTTTAGGGCTTTTGAGTGGGTATGGGTTTCGGCATTGGGTCCAACCGAACAAACAACCCACGCCCTTTGGGCTCTCTTGGCTCTCGGCTCCATTGATCCAAACGAACAAAATAATCGGCCCAACATGGTTCACCAAATAACGAATGACAAGGCCCAACACTTTAGCGAAACGTTTAAATCTTCGTCGTAAAATATCGATCACGTACATATTTTAGTTAAATTCTAATTATTCGTAAGTTAGGTTTTAATTTTCGTTAAATGATTATAAACGTATTTTACGTATTTAATAGATGTTCGATTTCAAGGGTATTTTAGTCTCTTAACACGTTTCGTATTTTTAGGGTTTTACAACTCTCCCCTTCTAAAAAGAAATTTTCGTCCTCGAAATTGAACAAGGCGGAATAGGACAGCAAACAAATGCGGATTTCAGAATTTCAAGGAACATAGCGAACGCGAAACTTATCCTAGAACAAACGGATTCTTATCAGAACATTTAAACTCCTACTATTTAGAAATCAAAGCAACAATCAAACACTTACAACAAATAATCATATGCCTATCAAGTAATGGCAGAAAACAGATGAGATGCAGAAAATCAAACAACACGCTCTAACTTATTCGGATCTCTAATGATGAGAACAAACATATACATAGACAGAGTGAATCCTAACGGTCTTACTAATCACAGATAATCAAACTAAAAGGATCTAATGTTCCTCAAACACTTCACGAAAATCCTAGGACCATAATAAGGGTACACGGAGACGTACACATTTAGAGAAAACATAGCAATTCATAGTTCACACAAATCATAACAATTTCGGTCCAAAGCGCACAAAACTTACACGTAACATATATCGACGAAAATCTCACAATTAGGTACAAATTTCTAACAAACATGAGGAGCAACAAATAACAAATACAAGTCAAAGTCCATTCACGTATCAACCACAGGCATTTCCCCAGACGTCATATAATTTCAATAAGTTCAAATTATATGATCTCGGTATTATCACGTTGATCAGGCGTCATAATACTTGCATCACATAACAAGTTCTTATTGTCATCATATTCTATCTCGGGTCATGTCAAACCACATAACCAGAATCACAACAAAACATATCACATACAGATAACATATCAGATAGCAAGTAACATACTATAACAGACCAGATCACATACATACAGCATATACGACATCAAAACAACTTACCATACCACAAAAGAAAAGAAGGCCACCAATGCACAAAACAGTTCCTCATGACTCATTACTGTCGGTCCAGAAAGAAAAGCTGAGATATACCAGAATGCTAAACGATAAAACTTCACGACTCGAACCGAGTTCTGAACGAATCAAAGAAAAGTAATACAGATCAGAATCACTTAGCAGAATATCAAACCGTCACAAAACGCATGACAAACGAATCAGAGTAACACACGTCGCGCCCAAATCATATGAAGTAGATGAACCTTCCCAGCCACCGGTTGAATCATGTCTTCGTCGTTGCGTCTTTGGTTGATTCGTCCAGCTCCCTCCAGCAGCATCCTGATGTCTCCAGCAGCACGGCAGTTGAGTGTGGCTTCTGCTTCACGAACCTCTCCAGCACAGGAACTGTTGCAGCAACGCAGGGTCGACACCATCTTCTTCGGCTCCACGGGTAGTCTCCATCTAACGATCGACAAACGGACGAGCGAAAACAAAATAACAAAATTCGATGCGAAGAGAGGAGGGCCAACTCAGTGAAGACAAAAGAATATCGAAGTCAAATCTGAACGACAGTCAAAAGGAATCGAAAGATATCTGAACAGATGGAAACCTAATGTCTACCCAATTCTCACAGGTCATAGCCTAAGCTCTAAGGGTCCTAAAACCAGGTCTCTGATACCATAAATTGTAACACCCCAACCCGACAAGGGTAAAGATATCACAAATACAGTTTCATATCAGAACTTTAAGTACTATACAAAAGCGGAAGTCTTTACGAAATTTTCAAAAGAAAACATAAATAACTTAATAACCAAAATAATTCTAAGATCTCTATGGTCAAATCTTGCTCTCAGTTTCTACTCTCAACCCAGATCAGCCATCCCAAGAGCTCATCTTGAATGCTTAATACCTGCCGCAGGAAAAGGAAATGCGGCTGAGCTTACAAAGCTCAGTGAACAGATATAACGAAACAAAAGCTAAACAAAACAAAACAAAATATACAAATGACGAAATCAAAATAAAATGATAATGAGGAATCTTTTAGGATTCTGCGGAAGCACAAATATACAGAAATCCAAACAACCACGTAACAATTTAAACATCTCATAGCACATTAATGACACAAACACAAACACATCAGAACAACCAAACACTTAGCATATCTAGAATAAACAGATTACCTACAAACCAAACGAAAAGTCTAAGATTAACAGAAATACTTTCTAGAAAATAAACATGGCATTCAACAAATTAATTAACCTTCACTTAACACACTTATATCAATATTGCAGCAGCGGAAATAGCAGTCCAAAACATAGCAGTCTCACGAACAAATAGAAACATAGTAGACAACTATAATTAAATAGACCAAACAAAACATAGCATAACCATTAGCAATTATCAAAACAACTATCATAAGCTAAACCAGTTCTCAGATCAAATCCCAATATCATCAGAGTTAAAACATGGCAGGTCACATAGGCAAATAAAACATTAACGTATAATCAAACTCACAAAATTAACTGATCAAATTACACATACTAAACTTATAGAATACTCACTTCACACTAACACATTCATCCCACAGTTCAATGAATTCACATAACGAGAAACTAATCATGATATCAGATAACAGCATGCGAATCATATTAAAACATATTAATCATAACCTAGCATAGTAGACAGTAGTTACATAAACATACAAAAGCATACACATAGATAATAACATATAATAAACCCAGCACATAATTATTAACACTTGAACATACCGAATCATAATCAGAATACTTAACATAGAAATAACAAATAAAGATTTAGTTAACTACCACGAGCCCAGACATATCATATCAGAAACATCATACATATACAGGAATAATCTTAGAAAATAATTTGGAGTAGCTAGCTCCCAGAAGTTGTGAAGACGCGTATTGCACACGGCATCATTCACTAGACAAATCATATCGAATAACAGATCAGATCTAGGATGCATCCATACGCCCCACAAACATATATTGGCCATATAATATAACTTGAGTTCATACTAGATAACAGATAAGGGACGTGGCAGAACTTCACTCTACTGCCCTAGAGTCATGTCAGAGGTGCATCACTGACACGGACATGGAAACCCCATGACTAGTTATTATTTTGGCTCGGGTGTCAAACTAACTTAGGTCAAACAGTTTGTCGTAAATGACACAGATCATAATCAAACACAAAGTTCAACAGATAACATATCAGATAACTCATATCATAAGATTCATATTCAAATATTCAGAAGTCAAAAGTTCATATAACAGTCACAAATCATACATTCATAATTAGAAGTTCATAATTAAACATAGTAGAGTTCAACAAACGTGCATATCAAAGTCTTCCTAACATAAAGTTCAAATCAGACATTGCATGGTTCAATAAAACATAAGTTCAGATAAGCAACAGGTCAAACAATCAGGAAAGGGTTCATAGCAATGGCATCGGAAACCCTAATAAGTAAAATAGGAAAGCTAACGAAAAGAACATCATAAGGAACCTTTACTGAAAAGGTCAGAATATCTGTACCTTAAAGCAAATGAGAGAAAAGCAAACGAACGAGTGAATCACGAAGATATAACGTCGCGTCTTCTTCAACGAATCTACACGGATTATGATTTATTTAATACTTATTAGCATCATTAAGGTTATAACGGATTCATCGCATTAACATTCTTAGAGTTATAAGTATATTCTCATTTTATAAGTTTCTTATGCATTTGTAAGTGTGTTACCTATTGATATCATATTTTATCTTTCAGTTTCTTAAACTCATATTCGGACCAGACTTTAGCGATTTTTATAAAATACTTACTTAGCTCAAATGAAATCAAGCAAAATTCCAGTGATTCCCACATGAGTTAAAAGAGTCTCCAAAAATTGGTGGGTTCTATATCTATGCCAAATGGTCTATGGAAAATCACAAGTCCAGACCTGTCCAGAAAGTAATCAGAAAATACACCTTAAAAGTTTACACTTATTGGACCTGTTTAGACACCTTGGAAAAATTCCCAAAACTCCCAGAAATTCATTTATGTCATAAATATCACTCCTGAAAAAGGAGAGCTCCCAATTCCTTATGGTTTGCAAATGAAAAATCAAACAATCCAACTAAATTTCAGACCCGTTTTCTCAGCTTTGACACTTGATCTTGTAAAATTCAAAAATACGACTTAGACAACTCCAAATTCGACCAAACCACTTGGAAAACTTAACTAAGACATAAAATAAACTTTTGCCACAAAAACCCAGATTATTGCACTTGTAAAATTCGATCTATGACCCGCACAAGTTCGACATATGATGCTGTCCAGTTTTAGGGTTTATTAAAACCATTGTAATCACATGTTTAGACCATTAATTACACTTAGGGTTCCATTCCAATTAGGGTTTCGAATGTATTAAGCGCGATAACATTTATATATATGTGATTCGGTTCTTATGCTCAACATATATCTATGATCCTATTCAATAATACGTATTACATACATGTTCTCTTAACAAGGTTCAATTCATTATGGTTTTGTTCTTGGTTTCATACGGTTCGGCCACAAAAGAAAAACACAAGATTCGACTAAACGAAACATATTACAATATATATACGTAAGGTGTAACAAAGGAAGATGAATAAACACGTTATACCTTAGCTTTGTTGAACAAAACTCGCGACACTAAGAGGTCTAGGGTTCGGCCGAATAGAGAAGAAAGAAAAGAGAGAGGCAACAAAACTAGGGTTTCAATTTTGTGTTTATGTGTTGTATTTATAGCTAGTCATTTTCGGTTTAGGGATTTTGAGTGGGTATGGGCTTCGGCATTGGGTCCAACCGAACAAACAACCCACGCCCTTTGGGCTCTCTTGGCTCTCGGCTCCATTGATCCAAACGAACAAAATAATCGGCCCAACATGGTTCACCAAATAACGAATGACAAGGCCCAACACTTTAGCGAAACGTTTAAATCTTCGTCGTAAAATATCGATCACGTACATATTTTAGTTAAATTCTAATTATTCGTAAGTTAGGTTTTAATTTTCGTTAAATGATTATAAACGTATTTTACGTATTTAATAAATGTTCGATTTCAAGGGTATTTTAGTCTCTTAACACGTTTCGTATTTTTAGGGTTTTACATGTTGGGCTGGGAACAGCCCCAAAGAGGAAAACTAGTCCAATAACTAGAGGCCCTGGAAGGGATGTATATTTGCGATCACTAAAGGAGCAAGTAATAGATTGCCCATGGTTGTTGTATGTAGCCAAAAATATAGCTAAAGATGTATGGATTGTTCGAACTTTCAGGGATGAACACAAATGTTTGCAATCAAGAGAGATTAAAGCTTGTGACTACAAGTTTCTTTCAAAGCAAATAGTTGACCAAGTTCAAGTCAATCCAGATATTCCAATCAAGGCTGTTCAAGATCAGCTCAGTAAACAATTTAAAGTTCAAGTGTCTATGCAAAAGGCATTAAAGGCAAAAAAAACAAGGCAAAAAATGAGATTATGGGTGATCATAAGCAGCAATACACCCTTTTAAGAGACTATGTTGAAGAGTTGCAGAAAACAAACCCAAATACAACAGTTAGGATAAGTGCACAAACTACAACAGATGCAACAAGTCCAACCAGAGTTTTCAAGAGAATGTATGTATGCTTAGGTGCTTTGAAGGAAGGATATAAAACTTGTCAAAGAGAGTTGTTGGGGTTAGATGGTGCTTTTATGAGGGGTCCTTTTCCTGGCCAGCTTCTTTCGGCAGTCGGTATAGACCGCAACAATGGAATATACCCTTTAGCCTATGCGGTTGCAGAAGCAGAAATCAAAGACTCATGGATTTGGTTTCTTGAATGTCTAAGAGATGATCTTGGCTTGCAACAAAACTCAAACTACACTTTTATTAGCGACAGGCAAAGGTGATGTTACCTTTTAGTTGAGTATATTCACTTGTATTTTTGATAAATGCTAGTTTTATTAGTAACAAATTTATGTTTATTTGTTTAGGGTATCATTCCAGCATTAGCAACAGTATTCCCTAGTGCTGAACACAGATATTGTTTGAAGCACATCCATGATAATATGAAATTGCAATGGAATGCTAAAGCATACAAGGAACATTTGTGGAGATGTGCAGCAACAACAACCGTCCAACAATTTGAGGCAGCCATGCTAGCATTCAAGAGGTTTACCGAACCTGCCCATGCTTGGTTAAGTAAGATACCACCAACCCATTGGTCAAGGTCGCATTTTTCAGGTACTAACCAAATCTATGTCTAAGTGTACATCTTTTGTTCTACGACATTGTTCAACACTGTTGTTTGTATAACTCAAACATGTTGTATAAATGTGTAGGGAGGGCTCATTCTGATGTGTTACTTAATAACATGTGTGAGGTGTTCAATGGGAAACTATTGGAAGGTAGGCACCAACCCATCATTACTGCTTTAGAATACATTAGAGAATACTGTATGAAAAGAATAGTGAATGTTGTGAATGTGATTCACAAGTGTGCCGGACCATTAACACCAAAGGCAACACTCATGTTAGACTTGACAAAGAAAGTGGCTTATAAGTACACCGTTTTACGGGTTGAAGGAGATAAGTATCAGGTCAGTGGATGGGGAGATAAGTGTTTTGTGAATGTTGAAGTTAGGGCTTGTACATGTAGAATATGGGAGATTACAGGTATGTCATGTAAACATGATGTTGCTACCCATTGGTATATGAGGTTCAATGGAATGCAAGTAGGATCTGTTGAATCATGGGTTCATCCATGTTACTTGCTTAAGACTTGGGAAAAAAGTTATAAACACTACATCCAGCCAATAAATGGTTATCAACATTGGAATAAGTCACAAGTGGCCACAACCATTCTTCTACCTAAACATCATAAACCATTAGGTAGGCCACGAAAAAAAGAACTAAGGCTTTTACTGAAAATGATAATAGTGACAAAACCAGTAACTTGTTACAGTCTGGTAAGAGTGTGATTTGTGGTATATGTGGCAATGCTGGACACAACAAGAAAACATATCTTGGGCAAGGAGGTGTAACAGGAAGTCAAGGCAGTACACAACAGTCTCAAAAAACAGGTTCATCCCAGCCAAAAGTTACAGTAAAGAAGAAGGCAAAGGTTACAGGTCACAACTTTGAAGGAAATAAAAAACCTCAGTGTCAAACTGATGCTCAATCTCAAGGTGATTTTCAACCAAGTGTGGTCGAGTCTCAATCTTGAAGTCAAGTTGATGCTGCTTCTGGTGGGTCTCCAAAAAAATTTTGGACTAAGACCAAGATTATAGCAGCAAAGCTGTCTTCACCACAAAAAAATGTTGGTTAAGCATATGAAAGCCAATGTTTTCCATCGAATATGTATTCCACTAAACATTATTTGCTGTCTTCAAACAATGTCTGTTTCTGAACTTTCTAGACTACAAAATTTTATGCATTTGAAAATATATCCATTTGTATTATATATGAAATCATGTCATGTTTGTCTACGGGGTAAAATTGTGTTTTTATTGTATTGATTTGCCACTTTACCGTGCATTTCTACATATTATTACAAGTTCATAAGCATATTAACTGTTGACTTTTACAAAGTCAATTACTGTTCACCCATCTTTGAAACTTCATACGTCTTTGATACTTGGATATGTTTTTCTTGGATCTGTGTTTTGAGTTGGATACTGTTATTCTATTATCACAAACAACAATGAAGAATCAAAAATGGATGAACAACACCATATCAAGTTTATGTTGATACTCAAAAGTGGTGTCTGTTCATCCATCTCTGATCATTCATCCATCTTTGATAGTTGTATATGTATTATGAGTTTGATCATTTTACTAGTATTTGTGTGGCAAGTGAGGCGGATATATGAATTTTTGGGGCAAAGGACCTATTAGTAAAGGCAACACAATATAAGGACCATAGCATAAAAGAAATATAATATTACCACTGTATAAGGATCAAACATTATCAACCAAGAGACTATTCTTAGCCAACCTACACTAAAACTTATTAAACACAATTTACCCATTGCAGATCATCTACCACCGATCCGAAACAAAAAAACCAGTACCTTTCTAAACCCTATAGAAAAACCATAGAAAAACCAAGAAGATGGCCATCCAAGACAAGACACAAAAGTTCCTCAGACGACAAATTTTCTCCTTCTCAACAAGGAGATCAGCCAAGGCTGCTTGGTGAGCAGCCTCTAGCTCGTTTTCCCGGTCACCAGCGTTGACCTCCTCCATAGTCTCAGAAATGAGGGCGGCTTGGCATTCATGTAATGCCGCCTCATTCCTGTAGATTGTTCTCTGCAAGTAGATGATCACATCCCTTGATCTCCTTTGCATGGGTGGATCGTACCACCCATTGAACGGACATGTCGTAGGCTAAAATTGATAATCAAAATTTTAGCATCTGTTTGCAGCATAAACACCAACTAAACTCACTTGTATATAATCACAATTATAATAAAACATATATTACTATAAACAACACATTTAAGGTAAACCACTACAAATCAACTTTAAAATAAAATAAAATTAAGTGTCCCAACCTTTCTAGGACACGCATAGAACCTCCTTCCTGGGTTTCTGTGGTTCCAGCATGTTCGAAGGACAACCCTTCTGTTGCATGAACAAAGCACCATTTTTCAGATTTTACAGTCGGTGAAGAAGATAAGATTTTAGGGGATAGGAAATATTAAGGATGAGTGGTGATAAACTTTCCCTTTTATTAGCAAGGTTTTACTGTAGAGCCCACGGTAAACAAGTGGACTGACACGATAATATTAATTAATGGACAGTGGTAAAATGATAATTGTGCCCTTGGACTAAAGACAAAGCAAACGGCAATTGACGTCGTTGACTAACGAAAAAATGGTCAAAGGATCAGTTTAGATTATGAAACTTGGAAAAAGGAGTCCTGGCGATGAAAATCCTCACTCTTGGTTCAACGTAATGCGCAGGTATAAGTTTAGAGACGAACGGTGTATTTTACTCTAAATGTAATGTATGTGAAAAGATTGCCGTTGGAGAAGGTTGTATTTATGTGAGAAGTTTGTTGTTCTAAGAAAAGAATGACGATTTATTGATATAAGTTAAATTATTATTTTGTTTCTTATGTTAACTTTGATATTATATTAAAAGACGTTAAACTACAATATTATGTGAGATTAAAATGAGCTTGAGCCTCATAATTTCATGATCGTCAACATATACATTCATGTTCGAGCTTAAGCTAAACTTGACCTATTTGGACCTTGTTTTTTGAGTCCCAAGAACTAAGAACCATCATCAATCTCTTATATTATAAGAGTAGATAAGTATCCATGCATAGCTGGATTTTATAATGGCCGATAAAGATGACAATTTCTGACCTGGTATGAAACCTGACAATCGACACGCAAATTAACAGATTCGGATCGAGTCTATGATAGATTTCGGGTCAGGTTTGGGTCGACCCAACAAACCTGTTTATTAAACAGGTCAGGTTCGGATAGGGAACAAATTAAACGGGTCGACCCACCAACCCGTTTAAGATTTTTTACATAAACTAAAAACTATTAATATTTTATTATATGTGTTAAATGGGTTAAACGGGTCGATCCGCAAACCCGTTTATCCTTTTTAACTCATGTAATGAGCCTACTTTTATATATAAAACAGATTAAATTGGTCAATCCGAAACCTGTTTAAACTATTAACCCGCTAACGCAAAGTATGTATACTAGTTAAATGGGTCAGGTTCGGGTTATATGTAAACATGTTAGGGTTGACGTAGTTGACCTGATAATTTAAATGAGTCATGTTCGGGTTGGGGTTTTTTTTACTCGCCAACCTGTTAACTCGAACCCGACCCGAATAGCCTCCCCTAGCGACAGATAGTTGTATTGATATTTTGGTTATAAAAAATGACTTAATTTAAAAAAAATTATTTAACAAAAGCTAGAAAAGATAGACAAAATACTATAAAAACTTGTAGTTTCAACATTTCCTTTATTAGTTTAAGTTTTCACATTTTACATTCACTTTTTGATTTTTCCTTTATATAAAAATAAACAATCAAATTTTTAAAGAATTTTAAATTAGACTAATAAGAGAACTCGATTTTTACACACATATGTGCTATTAGCCAATAAAGGTCAAAATTGGCTTCAATTTTATCACTATATTAAATTTAATCCAGCAAAATAAATATGCATAAAATCTTATGTGTCGATTTGAAAAAAAAAAAAAAAAAAAAAAAAAAAAAAAACTTAAAAAATGAGAAGGCTAATTAATAAAATTTTAGTAGTTAAATTTTAAATAAATTATATAAACTTATCAGTTTTCATGGTTATTAAAAATACAGCACATATATTTTTCTTATTGATAAGTATTATTATCAGTATTCAGTATATATATTAAAGAGAAAACTGCAAAAAATATCCTTAAACTTTTCGATTTTTGCGAGTTATGTCCTGCAAAAAAAAAAATTGCGCGAAATGTCCCTAACGTTTCATTTTTTTTTGCGAGTTATGCCCTTGAACCGTTACTGTGGTTGCAAAAACCCGATTTTTGCTACCGCTCGTTAGATTTCTTCGTTAGTGGGTTATCACGTGCATTGCACGCGAGGGTAATTTCGTCACTTCACTTTTCCCGCCATCAAATCCACTTTACAGGCCCACTAGCACACCTACCTTTGTGTTGAGGGACATTTTTTGCAACAAAATTTCCTTCCTTCATTCTTATATAACACGATTTACATACCATAATTGCACACCAACTACCATCTACTCACTCACACACTTAAGAACACAACAATGGTGCCATGCGGTTGTGGTAATGTTGTTATCATCAAGACATCCTGGACGGACCGAAATCCAGAAAGAAGGTTCTTCTGCAGCCCCAACGTGGTAAGACTCATTATAATGAATTAGAGAGAGTTATTTACATTAAATGTTACACACCCATTTTTTGTATTTAACTCTTCAATCATTTCTGTAATATCTTCTGGCCTATCATCAAAGTATGTATCATGATCCAAATTTACTGCATTATCTTGCTGGAACATGTTGTCATGAAAATACTTCTCAGCTTGTTTACGCTTCGAAAACATAAAATCACCCATAGGGTCACAATCACAGTCTTGCATCAAATTTAAGTAACTGGATGCAGGGGATGAGGCTGGTAGCTCATTTTCATAATGCATGAATCCTACAATAGCAGCATTAACAGTACTTTCAACCAATGGATCGACGTTAGTGGTTGAAGCTTGCGTTTGTGTCATTTCATGATTATACCACTCTAACAACAACAATTTTCCTTTGTTTTTCTTAACAGGTGCACTGACCACATTATCCTCGTCAATTTCTTCAATCACTAGACGTTTTGAGGACTGAAAACCCCTAACCAGCAACATATATTTTTCTATCATATGTTTTTCAACCAAAGATACAGTAGTCTCTACATAACCATCTATTCCCTTATACCTAGGTACAAATTTTAACAATGTCAGCACGTCCTGATCCGAGATCAAGGGAACTAATCCATAATCTAAAGACAATCCTGTTACCCTAAAATGGGTAAACAACAACTGTTTATTATTACCCAAACCTAGTTCAGCTAATATTTTGACCATCTCGCACATGGAGAACTTGTTAGAATCAATTAGGTCTACATGATCAACCATAGCAAACTTATATACACTATCGGGTGGATAATAAAACTCACCATTGTGGTGGATTTGAATAGTGAAGAGTTTTTTGTACGAATCTGGGAAGATAAATCAACGAAACAAAAAACCAAAAATAAAAAAAACAACCACAACATTGTCATGAATCAAGGTAACATGTTTTAATTTCCAGATATACATTGCATGGTCAATCGAAACAAAAATACACAAAAAAAAAATATGGAACCGTACAATGTAGCAATATCCGGAATCGGAGAACTCCGAGCTCTAATTTACCATCCATCCATGTTGAATATAATGTTAATTGAGGTGATTTGGAGAATATAGAAATTGGAAGCAAGGGTTCGATCGAATATGTGTTTCGGTGTGGTAAGTGGTAAGATATGAAGGAAGGAAAACTTTATTGCAAAAAACGTCCCTCAACACAAAGGTATGTGCGCTAATGGGGTCGTCAGGTGGATTTGATGGCGGGAAAAGTGAAGTGACGAAAATACACTCATGTGCAACACACGTGATGACCCACTAACGAAGAAATCTAACGAGCGTTAGCAAAAATCGGGTTTTTGCAACTATAGTAACGGTTAAGGGCATAACTCGCAAAAAAATGAAACGTTAAGGACATTTCTCGCAAAAAAAAAGAAAGAAAAATTGAAAGACATTTCTCGCAAAAAAATAAAAGTTTAGAGATATTTTTTGCAGTTTTCTCTTTGTTAAATTAATTTATATACACAGAATTATAAATATCAAAATGAAATCACACGTTATTTTTTATATGTAAATAAATAAACAAAATTATACATATACAAACAACTCGTGCTATTTTTTTACTTGGTGTGCTTTTGGTAGCAGCAACCACACCAACAATCTATCTTTCGTAAATAAGCACGATCAAGTAAGGATATTCGCGCTTCCACGGGCTCAAAAGGTAGTTTGCAACTAAAATCAAATATCGTACAAAACCATTGTATTAGGGTAGATTTCTACTTTACAAATGGGAAAGAATATCCCTCCACCTCATAATACCTAATAATAACCTGGGCCCGTTTGGTTTGTTGCTAGGAATGACAATGGGAATCGGATTTGGTATGAGGTAGAATGACAATGGATATGAAAAAATGTATCATTACGATTGTTTATGTTTGGATGACAAAATGTGCTATGAAAAAGTGTATAGATATTTGAGTTTTGTAGTGAAAAAAAGAGGGGCCCACGGGAATGGATTTCATAGACCCAATTGGGTGTAATGAATCGATATGACTATGATATACTCATTTCATTACTGGACCCACAAAACAAACACATTTAATGACTTTTAAAATTATAGTCTCATTCTCATTAACCCCAACCAAACGGGCCCTTAATAAACTCTTAACAAAACAATTAAACTATAATCATATCTTATACTAGTACTAAACAGGTAGAACGAAGAGATATCCCTATTCATGCTACTCGAGCATTTTTACTATGATATACGCGGCCTGACCAGTATTTTCATACCCGGCTATCCCAAGATGTTCCCTAGCGAGGTTTGAACCCGGGTTTCAAAACTTCAATTAATACGAATCCTTTGATACTTGGTCTCAGTAGAAGACTCGGACCCGTCACAAAACCCTCTTTTCTTATCAAACAAATAACTCGCCACCGGGGCCACCACCACCGGCGGCGGCGGAATCCGGCTAACATCCACCGCCGGCGGCGGGTGGCGCCACAGTGGCATTGCTCCAGCCACCATCAAATTCTGCAACAAAGGCCCTGCTTTTATCACCGCCTCCAGAAACCTCCCATTTTCCGGCAACCCATTCACCGGAAAACCAAAATCTTGATCCGCCGGAAAAGGGTTTTCCGGCACCGGAGATGACACAATGGATTCTTCACAGTCAGAGGAAGAAAACCCATGATTTGTAATGGGTTCTTGTTCGTCGGAAATGCTTGATACGGCGGAGTACAGTGGTGCTACGGTGGTTGCTAATTTTAGAAGGTTTTTGTAGTGAGCTTGGGCTTCTGTTTTTTCGGTTATTGCTATTTTTAGAAGGTTTTTGAGATGGGTTAGTTCTTCGTTTTTGAGCTTTAGTTGTTGTTCTGCTTTGATTCTTGTTGATTCAAGCTCCATTGTTGTGATTAATAATGATTCTGTTAATTCTTCTGTACTCTGTTGCAAAAAAAGATTTTGTTAAATTTATAAGCTTTTTTTGGCCGACTAATCTACGGGGTTTGAGCTCACCGTCAAACAGACTAAAATCAGGTAAAGCCTAAGCTTATTAGATATATTTACAGAGTTTATTGAAAATTTGATAAGCTCGTAAGCATAGACGGAACTTGAACATTTTTTTGAGGGGGCCGGAATTTATTTTGGGAGGGCCGAATCGGAGATTTGTTTGTAACCTCAATTAAATTACCCCTAAAACCTATAATATTTACACCGAGTGCCGCAAATTTTGGGAGGGCCGTGGCCCCCCCGGGTCTCTATGAAGGTCCGTCCTTGCTCGTAAGCTCGACTTTTTGGGCCTATGAGCTTATACAATAAGCTTACAAACTTTATAAGCTAAGTAGATAAGCTAACAAATCCACAAAATTAAGCTTAAGTGGTTACCAAATATTAAATAAGCCCATTAACCCGTCAAATAAGCTTAGACAAACACCACTTAAATTATAATGCTCACATGTCATTAAAAAATAACCTTGAAAAAATAGCTTATGAAATAAGTGATAAAATGTGACATGTTTGAGATGGGTGGGATGAAATAAGTGATAAAAAAGGAAAGTTTTTTTTTACCTTTGCATGGCAGAAATAAGACCAATCATTGAGAAGATAATTGGTGTGCTGATCAGCTTCCATTAATGCTTTAAAATGGTGAATTCTAGTGTGATGGTTTGATTAAGAAATGAGTGAAGTGTGTGTGTGAGGGGGGTGGTTGATGTTTTGGGGTTATATGGTGTTGTCTTGGGGCTAGTCATGGTCTTGGCTACTGTATGTGAACAGTGTGTTTGTTTGTTTTTTATTTTATTTTATTTTGTGTTTTTTAATAAATTATGTTTGTTACAGTGTTTGTTTTGACTTGGAAGTGTGAGATAAAGAATGATAGACACAAAAAAGTCAAATATGAAACAAATTTTTTGTTTTTTTTTTCTTTTTTTTACGTTTATAGTAGAGTAGTATTTATATATTTTAGGGGGGGGGGGGGGGGGGGCGCTTCATTGAAGGGCATAAAAGGCAAGAGGTATCGTGGCTAAGCCACTCTTTTTTATTTGGGCTTCACATGTGTCACATCACTTCAACACACCCACTTAAAAATACCTCAATTCACAACTAACATCAACCTCTTCACTTGGGCATCACCCACTCAAACTACGCACACTCAATCAAACACAAAGGGAGGTGATACTCACACCATATTTTTTGATTAATGCACCACAAATTATGCATTACAGTATTGTACAGTACAAACTGTAATGCACGGATTGTGATGCATTAATCAAAAAATGTGGTATGAGTATCAATTCCTAAACACAAAACACAATTTAAAATTAAAAAAAATAATAAATTGTTTGTCTTTTTCTCTCACTTCCCCGGCGAGAAGAGAAACAGCGAGCCACCTTGGTATGGTGGCGAAGGGCGGCGGAATCCGGCGCGCACTCCACATCGGATTGGCGAGGTGATTTCGTTACGATACCCTTCACTCTAAGGCTTAATCAAATGGGAAAGGAAATGAAACATGATGTTTGGTTCGCTCCACTGCAATGACCCATTACTAAATAAATTGGAGGAATGACTTCTTTACTCTTTCCTTTTCCTTAATATTACTTTTGCTTTTGCGTTTCTCATTTTCTAGTTTGTGAATTGAAGGGCATAAGAGGCAAGAGGTATCGTGGCTAAGCCACTCTTTTTTATTTGGGCTCCACATGTGCCACATCATTTCAACACACCCACTTAAAAATACCCCAATTCACAACTAACATCAACCTATTCACTTGGGCCTCACCCACTCAAACTACGCACACTCAATCAAACACAAAGGGAGGTGATACTCACACCATATTTTTTGATTAATGCACCACAAATTATGCATTACAGTATTGTACAGTACAAACTGTAATGCACGGATTGTGATGCATTAATCAAAAAATATGGTATGAGTAAATTCCTAAACCCAACAAACACAATTTAAAATTAAAAAAAATAATAAACTGTTTGTCTTTTTCTCTATCACTTCCCCGGCGAGAAGAGAAACAGCGAGCCACCTTGGTATGGTGGCGAAGGGCGGCGGAATCCGGCGCGCACTCCACATCGGATTGGCGAGGTGATTTCGTTACGATACCCTTCACTCTAAGGCTTAATCAAATGGGAAAGGAAATGAAACATGATGTTTGGTTCGCTCCACTGCAATGACCCATTACTAAATAAATTGGAGGAATGACTTCTTTACTCTTTCCTTTTCCTTAATATTACTTTTGCTTTTGCGTTTCTCATTTTCTAGTTTGAACCAAGAGCACCCTTAGTGTAAAG
This sequence comes from Chrysanthemum makinoi, assembly GCA_910596185.1. Classification (NCBI taxonomy): domain Eukaryota; kingdom Viridiplantae; phylum Streptophyta; class Magnoliopsida; order Asterales; family Asteraceae; genus Chrysanthemum; species Chrysanthemum makinoi. The sequence continues at coordinate 268,631,389 of OU343217.1, forward strand.
ATTGTTTGCTCCTTTAGTTGTCCTATTGACATCATTTTTGTTTTAGGGTAATCTTATCTTTACTTTTCTATTTTAAGGTTTGCATATTTTTATTTTATTTTTTGTTAGTTTATTGAAGGAATAAGAGCTGCTAAGTATCTTTTACTGATAATTTGTTTTAGAAATTTGTTAGGATTTAGTAAATCCAGTTATTAAAGTGTCGGTCACCTCAAGTATATGTAATCGTTAGAAAGCTCGTAGTCGTAGTTATTTTATGTTAGATAGTATTTAGTTAAGTAACACCGTGGTGGACGGACGGGTCTTTACCCACTGTATGCCTGATCCACAGCCCGTAGGTGGCGTTTATGTAAGAAACTATAAATATCCTCTACCTCCCAAGGTAGAGGGTTGGAGCTCATAATAATACTTTTACTTTATCTCACTAAGTTCCCAAACCTCTAACTCTTTCTCTCTCTAAAACCTTATAGTAGACGCCATATTTGATCATGATTTGATGTGTTTGTGAAATCCAATATGTTACAAATGGTATCAAGAGCCTGGTTTGATCATCTCTCTTACATATCCTTGGATTTCTAGTGGTTTTATATGGTTTTGGGTTTGAAAAAGTTTAGTGGTTTTTGCATCATTTGGATCATTTCTTGTGTTAAAGTTTGAATTTTGAGTGTACTTTGTGTTTAGAATCATTGTAAGTGCTTGGGTTTGATTAGAAAGCTTGAATCACTGTGGTTGAGTTTGTTTTGGATTGAAAAGGGTTGTGTTTAAGTTTTCTTCCTAGCGACTTGGTTCTCGGATAAATTTTCTTCGTAGCGACTTGCTTCGTTAGTTGTAGCGACTTGTAGTTAAAGTGG
>OU343217.1:268632336-268764934 GCA_910596185.1 Chrysanthemum makinoi
AAAGTCTTCAAAAGGGGATAAACTTCGGATATTAAAAAATGGAAAGGAATTTGATGCAATAATTGTTGAAGTCAATGATTATGAGCAGAACTCAAAGATAATGAAATTGAAAGGAAGAACTTGCATATCTTAAATGAGAACTTAGTATTAAGTTGTGTGGCTTAAGATGTGTTTTTATCTTGTTACTAAGCATTCTAATGCTTCTCAATTTCATGAATTAAGCATTTGCTTTGAAAGTCTCCCATGATCGTGTCATTGAGCTTGAAAACAAAAACTCGAACTAAATGAGAAAATTGATCAGGATGATCACGATAATTTGGTAAAACACTTTTCTAAGCTAGAAGTTGAACATTTTGATTTGCAACTAAAATATCAACATCTCAAGGAAAATGTCAAAACCTCAAACATCAAGACATCCTCAAATGTTCCAGTGTTTGATGCACTTTTGAAATAAACAAGCGTGAGCGATTCAAGCTTATGTAACACGATCGAGAAAGTTGAAAGCTAAATTTCACAATTAAAGGGTGAAAAGAACAACATGAATGGCTCCCAAATTCCTCTCCTCGTTAGATTCTCGGTGTTCTCAAACTTTTCATCTTCAAAACTTGGTTAATGTTTTACAAAAGGAAAATGAGAGTTTTCTAGAAGAAAATGAAAAAGTTAAACGACACTTTAAAGAGTTATATGAATAAATGAAAGTCACTCGTGACAAGAACAACGAAAAAATAACGTCTTTACAATAGGAAATTGAGAATCGAAGTGGGAAAAGGGAAAATGTCACTTGTCTTTAATGAGAATGTTGCATCAAAGTCATCTGTGACTGCAAATATCTTGATTGTTAAATACATTCCTCCTCATCTTAGAAATAATGAACTTGTGTTTCATAACTATTGCTCACCTTAAGGATAGTCTAGAATGTCTCGGTGAGATTGTAGAAGAGGATTTCATAAATAAGCCACTTGATAGAGATATTAGGTTTGATTGCATTAGGGCCAAGCGATCTCGAGAGTTTGTTAGAATGTTTAATAGCAACATGTCTTAAATCCTTAGGTGCGAAAGATAAAGCTGTGATGCCTTGTTCTATGCCTAGTGCCAACTATGCAACCCATTCTATGCCCAGTATTAAGAAAGTGAACTCTAAAGTGCCTTCAAGTAGTTCTGATCCATGCACATCTAGTTCGGGAATGCAAAAGTAGCCCAACCAACTAATGTTCCCATAATTCCCCTACGAGTGTCGGTGACATAAAAGCAAGCGGGTCAAAGCCTCCAAGCAATACAAAGCAAGATAGGACCTCGCAAGCTAAGAATGTGCATTGGAAGAGAGTAGAAGATCACCCTAGGAACACTAAGTTTGATTTGAATAAAACGAATCGTGTTGATTCTAGTATTAGCTTTAAGCGTCGCATAATTAATTAATCACTACTATCACAAACCATGTAATGATGATGGCTTGTTTTACATTCTGCGATCATGAATGTGGTGTGAATGATTTGCTTAATCTTTGTTAAATGCCCAATTAAAATTATTAATGTAAAATCAAGCTAAGAAGGCAAAGGCTGAAAGAATGTTAGAAAATATTGGAAACCCGGGAAGAAAATTTAGTAATATTGGTTATCAATGGATACCTCGGCGTAAGTTTAATCCTAATGAGTTTTCCCTAAATTTAAGTCAATGCCTATTAGAAAATGGATGCCTCTTGGTAGAACTATTCCTTTAAGAAGTGAACATACTTTGAATAGGTCAAATAGGACATTAGCGCATCTATTCTGATGATTCCATTGTTTCTACTTCCGATGTGGGTGTTCCAATCATTGTTACTAACCAAATAGAACCCATTCTTGCATGGGGATCCCAACTATCCAGTTATCCATTCTTATGCGTGTTCAAGCTGCGGTCGTTCAAATCGTTACGTGGTACACGGACTCAGGTTGTTCCAAGCATATGGCCGGGATCGCTCATGACTCATGAACCGTGTGAAATAAATTCATGGGATAGATTAGGTCGAGCGACCATTTTGGAGCAATTATGGGTTATGGAGACTATGTTGTTGGCAATAGTGTAATCTCCAGGGTATATTATGTTGAAGGTCTTGGTCATAATTTGTTTTCTGTTGGTCAATTCTGTGATTACGATCTAGAAGTGGCATTTAGAAAACATACTTGTTTCGTTAGAGAACTTGATGGTGTGGAACTGTTAAGAGGAACTCGTTGTTTAAATCTATGCACCATCTCTATCGAAGACATGATGAAGTCCTCTCCAGTCTGCTTGTTGTCAAAGGCTTCAAAGACAAAATCATGGTTATGGCATTGTCGTCTCAATCACTTGAACTTCGGCACCATCAATAATCTTTCCAGAAAGGATCTTGTAAGAGGCTTACCCAGATTAAAGTATGAAAAAGATCATCTTTGTTCAGCATGCCAATTGGGAAAAAGCAAGAAATATGACCACAAACCCAAACCCACAAACTCAATAATGGAAGTTCTGCATACCCTTCATATGGATTTGTGCGGACCAATGAGACAAGCGATAAATGGGAAGAAATATATTTTAGTCGTAGTTGATGACTACTCTTGATTTACTTGGGTAAAGTTTTTGAGGACAAAGGATGAAACTCGGATGTCATCATCAAACTTATCAAGCGACTTCAAGTTGACTTAACAATACGGTTAGAATTGATCGGGCGGCAATGGCACGAGTTCGTTAACAAAGACTTAAGTAAATTTTATGAAAGTGTTGGAATCAGTCATCAAAGAAGTGTTCCATGAACTCCTCCAGCGATTGTAGTTGAAGGCAAATCGAACTCTTGTGGAGGCCGCAGAACAATGCTATTTTATTCAAAGGTTCCAATGTTTCTCAATTTGAAGCCATTGCCAGCGCTTGCTACACCCAAAATCGTTCCCTCATACACACATCTCATGAAAAAAAACTCCATATGAACTTGTCCATAAGCGAAAAACACGATCTCTCCTACCTTCGTGTGTTTGGTGCGTTGTGCTATCCAACAATGACGGTCAAGATTTAGGTAAATTAAGAGCTAAGGCGGACATTGGAGTTTTTTAGGTTATGCATCAAACAATAAGGGTTCCGATCTACAACAAAAGAACTTCGAGATATCAATGAAACTATTCACGTCACGTTGATGAGTCGTCGGCCAAATGGCTCCGGGACAATCGGTTCTGGACCCGCATCTCAACCTTCATCAAGTAGTCCCATCAGTTCTACTCTTGTACTAAATCCTCACCGCGAACTCACTTATGTTATGTACCTCCTTTGGAAGATGATTTGAAGAAATTATTTGATCCAATGTTTGATGAACACTATGAGCCAATTCGATAATCCATCAATTCCATCAACATGGTCGTTCCTATCCCTATCAATGAAGTTAACCTTTCGGTTTCTATGTCATTAAGTCAAGAAGCTTCACCGATCACTCTGTCTCATCAACAAATTATCAATCATCGAGTGTACATCATGGAATTATGTGCGGCACCTATGATGGAGATAATCCCTTTGCTACTCCCGAAGATGCCCCCTTTGAAAACATATTTGCTCCTGAATCATCATCAGAACCATTTTCATCAGGAGAAATTGACTCTGCTACTTTAGTTCCTCAACAACAACCACACGAACATCTTAGAAAATGGACACATGATCATCCATTGGACAACATCATTGGAAATCCCTCTCGTCCAGTATCCACTCGTAAACAAATTGCAACTGATGCCTTATGGTGCTTCTTCAACTCTGTACTATCCAAGGTCGAACCAAAAGACGTTAAAACTGCCATTCATGAATACAGTTGGTTCAATGCCATGCAAGAAGAAGTTCATGAGTTTGATCGACTAGATGTTTGATCGACTAGAGTTTGCTCTAAAGTGGATCTTCAAAGTAAAACTTGATAAGCATGGTGATGTATTAAAGAACAAGGCTCGATTGGTTGCAAAAGGATACCGTTAAGAGGAGGGTATTGACTTTGAAGAATCATTTGCTCCAGTTGCTCGTATCGAGGCAATCAGAATCTTCTTGGCTAATGCTGCAAGTAAGAACATGGTAGTCTATTAGATGGATGTAAAGACGGCTTTTCTTAACGGAGATCTTAAAGAAGTCGTATACGTTTGCCTACATGAAGGTTTTGTGAATCTAGAGCATCCTACTCATGTCTATCGCTTGAAGAAGGCTCTTTACGGTTTGAAGCAAGCTCCAAGGGCATGGTATGATACACTATCAAAGTTTCTTCTATCCATTGGATTCAGCAAAGGAAGCGATTGATCCGACATTGTTCACCGAGAAGTCGGGCAAACATTTAATTCACGTTTAAATTTATGTTGATGATATTATTTTTGCCTCGACTGACCCCAATGAATGTGACCATTTTTCTAAGGAAATGGGCTCCAAATTTCAAATGTCAATGATGGGACAAATGTCATTTTTCTTGTGATTACAAATTTCACAAAGTCCCGGAGGCATTTTTATAAATCAATCTAAATATGCAAATGAGATTTTAAAGAAATTTGGATTTGATTCTTGTGACCATGTTGACACTCCCATGATAGAGCGTACTAAATTGGATGAGGACCACTCAGGGATCATGATAGATCAAACAAAATATTGTAGTATGATTGGATCCCTGATGTACCTCATAACCGATGAAACCAGAGATATTACGTTATTGTATGCATATGTGCTAGATACCAGGCTAAGCCTACCAATAAGCACCTTGAAGCGGTTAAACGGGTCTTTCGGTATCTCCAAGGAACCATCAATATGGGACTTTGGTACCGAAGGACACCGGTATGTCACTAACGACCTATGCAGATGTTGATCATGCGGGGATGTCAAGATACGTCGAAGCACGTCAGGAGGTGCTCGATTTTGGGTGATAAGCTTGTGGTAGCTGTCTTCTAAGAAACAAATGAGTACTTCTATATCCTCTGAGAGGTTTGAATACATAGCCATGTCATCTTGTTGTGCTCAAATCCTATGGATGAGATCCCAATTATCCGACTATGGCTTTGAATTCAACAAAATCCCTCTGTATTGTGATAACAAAAGTGCCATTGCTCTCTCATGCAATAACGTACAACACTCAAGAGCAAAGCACATTGAAATTCGACATCATTTCATCAGGGAGCAAGTGGAAACGTGTGGTGGAACTCTATTTTGTGAGGACTGAATACCAGTTAGCAGACATCTTCATCAAAGCTCTTCCTAGAGAACGTTTTGAGTTTATCCTCCCACGACTTGGTCTAATGAGTCTACAACCGGAAACACTTAAACATTTTCAAGAGGAAGAAGAGGAGTAAAAGGTTTTCCCTACTATGTGCAAAACACTTTCAAATCTCTATGCACATATTGAGGGGGAGCAACTTTTTAAAAACCACATCCTTTCCAAAAATACCCTTAACAAAGTATGAAAAATGCTAATTTTGATCAGGAAAGTAATGTTGATATCTTTTAGAAAAATGGTAATCAAAGAAGTGAATCCTTCCTCTTGCCTCCGTGTGCCAAAACGATTTCAAATACATGATGCACATGTTGAGGGGGAGCTCTTTTTTCTAAAAATATCAAAACAATTCACGTACAAAATGCTTTGATAATATATCACAAGTATCTGGATTGATTCTCAAATGGTTTTCAATTGGTTCCAATGGCGGATGAACAATACCAAATAGACCGACCAAATTTACTTTATGTATGGTGATATAAGGATGGTTAGGTTAGGTATTCGTTCTCACGATCCCGCCAGAGCCGGAGGGATCTACCAAGGGACAATCCACTAGATAGTGTAGAGTCTTTAGGTATGATGAAAAAAGGAGAAAAGTGAGATATGGGAAGAGTGCGGACTGAGAAAGAGCTAGAACTGGAATAAACCTAATAAGGTTCTAGTTATGAATTCTCGGTAAGCACTGAAGGGGTTGAAGAATGAAAAAAAAATTGAATGAGAAAAGGGTGAAAATAAATAGCCCTCCATTTATTCAACCTTAGGGCAGAAACCGGGTTCAATACATATACTATTGGTTGTTACTAAGGTAACACCGGTATTGAAGACAAGACGTCATGGACCCAGGTGCGCCTTAGCACTACAACTTCCCAAGCTACTCAAGTTTCTCTTAAAAGGAACTTGTTTCATTCTCACAGGGAACCTACATAATCTATGAACTTTCTCTTAGAGATTGTTGATATTGAAGAAGGAGACCCTCTCCCTAGTCTCCGGCATAGGAACCAAAGGCGCACAATTGAGTCTAGAGCTATGAGATCATCAAATAAATCTCATTAGGACCTTGTCAATGAAGACTCTCGTTTCACACACGGTGTGGAAGAGATTATATCTTAAGAATCCTACGCATTATCCTTGTGGTATTGCCAGAACATCTGAGTGATATGCAAACATATTCACAATGAAGATGGAAAGCCTTCTAGAGCCAACATCAAACAAGCTCTTGGTAGGTGGCATGTGAGATCTATCATATAGATCAACCATGTGACAACTGAACGAGAAACAATGGGGGAGTCAAACTTATGAATCAATCCGGTTCAGGTTATGGATTGACGGATACCTTTGAAAAACCGGTCGTTGTGCTTAAAAATTCTTTTCTTTAGCACATCGACTGTGTATTAATATTTCAAATATAAAAGGTGTTTATGATTGATAATTGTTTTTTCTCAAAAACCCTCGTTATTAAAGTGTCGGTCACCTCAAGTATATGTAATCGTTAGAAAGCTCGTAGTCGTAGTTATTTTATGTTAGATAGTATTTAGTTAAGTAACACTGTGGAGGACGGACATGTCTTTACCCACTATATGCCTGATCCACAGCCCGTAGGTGGCGTTTATGTAAGAAACTGTAAATACCCTCTACCTCCCAAGGTAGAGGGTTGGAGCTCATAATAATACTTTTACTTTCTCTCACTAAGTTCCCAAACCTCTAACTCTTTCTCTCTCTAAAACCTTATAGTAGACGCCATATTTGATCATGATTTGATGTGTTTGTGAAATCCAATATGTTACAAAATTAAATTGTTTCGATCATTTTTGTTTTGTTTTTTTGTTTGTTGTGTTTTTCTGTCAGTTTGTTACAGGAATAACAGTCATTGGGAAAAAAAATCTTCCCCCAACTATTTAAAAAAAGGGAAAGGGAGGGGGGATACAAAATATGAAAAAGATAATAATATTTGTAACATCAGGGGTGCAAAATGTTGGAATTTTAGAACAAGTTAACCAATTAAACTCTACGAGTACGCAACGGATAAGGATATAGTAATCGCAATTAGGTTAAACACGTAATTAATAAACAATTAAATAAAAGGGATAAAAGAAAACCTAACCTTGCTTGGCAATTGGACTTTAATAACGGACAATAAACCAAACGAAACCCCAAGTATCTAAATTAGATACCTCAATGAGTATCACACACAAACCCGATAACGTATACGTTCGATATAGAAGCTAGTCGATAACGTAATAGTAAATCCATCAACAAGTGACCACTTGAATAAAACCATGAGCATGAAACCTCCAAGATACAAGTATCCTTACTGCCCTATCACACCTGTCCCAGAACAAAAACAAACAGCCATAGAAACTGTTTCCAGCTTTACCTGATATCGGACAAGGTACGTCCGATATCAATCTGCTTTGTTGCTATGTCGACAAGGAAACACAAGAACCAGAACTCTCCAATTTATCAACACTTAAACACTTGGATCAATCATAGATGCAAGTTTAGGTATCAATCTAATTACAAAACCTAAATAGTTTTAAGAATGAAAACTGATCAGGTATAAACCATGGAGGATCGAATTTTGTAGGTGAGTTTTAGAGATATCATATGTTGCATAACTTACAGCAAGATGTGTTTCGTTTTATAGCTTAAACAAATAAATGACCCAAATTATCATCTAACTTGGTCGACATGTTAAAAGCCCAAACAAATCCATCCTTTCCATTGCCTGATCATTTGGATGTTCTAGGCCCAAGGCAACACCAATTTTGACCTAAGTCCATGTCCAAGAACAGCCATGGGTCGAACTATAATCGGGTCAAGTTATTGCATATCGGGTATTATACATTCAAGTATTAAAATTACGTTCGACACGTATACTCGTGTTTATCGTGTGTGCCCCCATCGGCTCACACATTCTTAGCCGTTTTGTCGTGTTTATAACTCCCACAAACCAACAGCTCCCACTTGGGAGTTGGTGTGTCGAATGGTACACAAAACTAACGAAGGAACGCCTATAGAAACGCTTCTCACAGCTTTTGACTAAAAGTGTCCGAGAGAATAGTTTCGTAAAAGTTTCTCAGTAGCATGGTCATTCAATGTCTTGCTCTAATCATCATTTGTTATAGATACCGTTAAACCATGGATAATGGATCTCAAATCATTCCATATAGTTTAACCATTCAGAATCTCGTTATAGATTTTAATTCAGATATACCAAATATAATCAAGAATCATCTTGCATTACTCTTTGGGTTTGGCCAAAACAATTATCTGAATAAATCTGGAAAGGCACCATAGTATCTTTCTGCACATATCAAGTGGAGTAACAAATCCTTTATTGACTACAAGTGTTGTGGATGCTGCTTCACTTCACTCCGAAATATAGCTTTTATAACTACCTTGTTCAAATAGCGTTTTGCATATACTTACAAAAAATGATATCCACACATAACAGAACTTGCTTGCATCTCAAGTCTAAGGACGAAGATAACAAACCATTTTCAATATTTTACTTATGACAAGGATCCAAAAGTAAATGTTTGAAAGTTGGGGAATCCAATATGCATCTCTAGTGAATACATATGAGTTTGACGGGAACAATCCACATTCTAGTTAGAATATAACCAACACTCACATTTGCCTTACTTAATAATATTCCCATATTGTTAACCGACAATGGACATATTTAGAATAATAAAATTATTCAAGGAATAAACATGCAAATATAGTATAACAATTATTATATGAATGAATAACAAATACCAAGTATCTTTATTCATCATAAAGTAAAAATTGTCTATCAATCCCAATTATCCAAATACTAAAACAGATATGCATGAACTCATTTAGTAAGTTGAAGCCTAATGTTTCCAACATTCTCAAACTTTCTTTTTCAAAAAAAACTAAATAGTTATCTGAGTAAACTTTCCGAATACTTGTTTCAAATATCACATATAGTGCGTGATTTGAAATATAAGATGAGTGTCTTATCTCATATGCTCATACTATTGCAAGAGTTATAGTATGGAGATGTCGTCTTACCTTGCATGAGGTATTAGAAATCAACGACATACTGACAGTCATCTTTACAGTTTCTAAAAGTGTAAAGTATTCTCATTCATTAATGTGTAATGCAACAATGCTCTATGTTGAGCATAACTAGTTAGCAGATTTATCATAAAAGATAAAATTCTACCACAACTAGTATAAATAATCCTCTAGCTTCATTTGTACTTATACAACACTATGCTTTATAATTCGTAAACATTTATAAAAACAATAATCTAAACACTCTCAATTAGATATTGTTGTTGTGAGCTCATTTTGTTCTTGTACAAAAGCAACAACTAGTATTATACACAATATAATATATACATGATAAGCCCTTAGTTTAAAAACACAAGGTTTCCATCCATGTAAATTATTCTAAGTGAAATATACCATTTTAAAACTTGCTCAAATGATATATTGTATTTGTGTCAGACTTATGTTCCGCATTTATTTATTCCAGATAAACATTTATTCCAAGGTTGTTTGTTTTATTCCCTAAATTCCAAGTGAAGTTTCATTCCAAGCTTAACGATCAATATCTAGCTTAAATAGAATGATATCTTCAACATCTAAATTTTAAGGAAAAACACATTGCTCCCACTCAATGTCAGATGTACTTGATAACATCAAATTGTCCTGAGTTTTTAAGCGTTAATTTCCCCCTTTATCATTACATTTTTAGTAAATTATTAGTGAAAACATCCTTATTCCTTATTATTTCATTTCAGGACGCATTCGAAGTAAGGAAGCTGAAATTGGACGCTTTCAAGCCCTATTGATTCAACTGTCTCTTAATTACGGCGTAACCAAGTGATTAAGTTATGATGCAACTAAAGATTACGAAGGCTACGGCGTAACCCTCAGCTCAGATTACGCCGTAACTACTGATATATATTAAATCAACAAAGACTACGGCGTATCTCTCAGCTTAGGCTACGCCGTAACAAAGATTTGCACTGGATTACAGCAGCTACGGCGTAACACCAAACAAGGTTACGCCGTAGCCAATGGATAAGCACTGAATATTGAAGGAAGTTACGGTGTAACTACCTTATAAGGTTACGCCGTAACTATTTTGAAGCCTATAAATAGTCGATGGTTTCATCAGTATTAGATATCTCTCCTTTCCCAAACCTTCTAGAGTTTGGGGAGATCAAAACACAGAAGAAGAAGCATGGTTTAGGAGCATGAATAACGAAGTCCTCGTCTACGATTTCCTTTGTATTCGAGTTTGGATTCTTTTTATATTTTTATAGATCTTATATTATGAATTCATGTCATTAATTAAAGTTTGCATTTATGTTATTGTTATTCTCTATTATTCTTTATAGACATTTGCTAGTCTTTTCATAGATTGCTAACCTTGGTAGTATTATAATCTTGGTAGTATCTAAAGGGCTAGGAGATATGACCAACTGACCCCAGTCTGATAGATAGCTAAGTATGGGAGGAATTGACCATAGTACGACCACTCTGCGTGTGCGAATTGACCAAATGATCACTTATCAAGTGGAGGTATTTAAGAGGTTAGGGGGAATCTAAGTTCCTAACGGTCGGGTTCCCACCATCTAGATCTAGTAGATTTGGTTCTTAATGACTGCTATTAGGTTGCCGAATGATCCCGGGTGACCTGCTCATCTTGGTGAAGAATCTAAGAACCACAGGCCATGACGAATCGACCAAAGGAGTCTGGTGATAATTAACCACTATATTGAAACTTGGTATCGGGAATCAGTTCATATTTTTATTCTTTATTAAGCTTTGTTTATCTATCTCTTTTCCCTAAATTTCTAGTGTCTGTGTAAGTAGAATAATAGCATATCTATGGATTATATAAACTTTGTCTTACCCATATATTATCAATATATTATCTATCCATCTTAGTTCTTTCAAGGTCACAGCTCTCTTGGGACGACACTCGGATTTACCTAAGGCTTTACTACATCTGATCGGGTACCCTGCCCATTAGTATGTGTCTATCCTAAGTTATCTAAGTTTTATAAATATTAAAAGCATGATGAAGTAGCACATCAGCTTTTTGGGGCCGCTGCCGGGGAGCAGTTAATGAAAGATCTAAGGTATTTCGTATTCACCTCATTAAGAGATTTGAGCACTTCCATAAGGTACGTTTCTGAATCTCTCCTATTGCAATATTACATAATTAATATTCTGACGCTATTAGTTACGGCGTAACTACTTTCTTGAGTTACGATGTAACCGTATTACAATTTATTAAAATTATTATAAAATCTTTTTGACAAATTAATTACGACGTAACCCTTATTAGGATTACGACGTAACCCTTTTCACAGCCAATTAATATTCTAGAAATATTAGTTACGGCGTAACTAATTAAACGAATTACGCCATAACTATCTAGGCGGTATAAAAACCTTACGGAATAAAACTAGGTTTTACACATACTTTCACCGCCCACACAAACAGTAAAATTTTCTCTCCCAAAATTTTTTCGAGCTCTCTTCATTGTTATCAATCTTCATGGCTGGTAAGACCTATCTTTACTCTTTTTGATTTGTTTCTTTCGATTATTTCAATTAGGGTTATATTTTTATATTTTAGGGATCTTGCCTATTTGAATTGATTATTGATAATTGGTTTGATTTATTGATGATTTTGATGATTTCCCCATGTTATTTTAATTCGTGTCCTATCACTATGGTTCGATTTGGGTGTTTTGGCTTTATTTAAATGGGTTTTGGGTCAAACGCAAACTTAGTGGGTTAGGCGCGGTCCCTCAGCACTAATGGGTTAAAAATTTATCAAAACCTTTTACCTCTTGTTAAAAATTGATTGTTCCGGCGTAATCTATTGCGTAATTGAAACATCAGAGGTGCTGAGTTTCTGGGGAAGTTACAGCGTAACGGGGGGTTTAGTTTCGCCGTAACCATTATATCTGCAATTACGGCGTAGCAGTTTGTCATAGCTACGCCGTAACCTTTGAAATTTCCTAATTACGGCGTAACTCTTGTATTGGTTTTAGCCGTAACTTGACATTAGTAAGGTCCGCTCTTCTTGTTTCTTGTCTTATTTTCAGGTGCAAACAATCCCGCGAATTGGCCTAGGTTTTTGGCACACCCTAATGCTGGTATGAGGCAATTGTGCGTGGAAGAGTACGAAAAATTAAGGGGAAATAATATCAGTCAGCCCGAGGCACTTGATTTTGAAGCATTTGGTACTTTGGCAAACGGGAAAGCTGGTAGGAGGTTAAGGAAGTTTTGCAAAATTAATTTCACGTGTAATGCTGGGGAGTTCACGTGTAGTGCATGGTTGGGGCTATTCAGAATCACGGAGCCGGTCATTCCGGAGTACATCCGTGAATTCCTTGCTAGTGTGGAATTCCGTTATGATATTGGTGATGATGACACAGAGTCATTATTTTTCCAGCTTGGGGGCGTTTGGAGGAGTTTGACTCTTAAGCAGTTTACTATGAGGATGGGTTTGTATACTGAGGAGGAGATGGAAACAGAGGCTTTTAAACAGTTCTATAACACGTGTTAGAGAAGAATGGATGAGTCCCAAGACCTTGCTGCTTATTTTGACCAGATCGCTGTCACGGGTGGTTATGATCCTAAGAGCCCACCATAATACGTGATGGTGAGGAACCCTATCCATCGATTGGTGCACCACCTTCTTGCCTGCTCTATTCGAGCAAGGCACTCAGCCAAAGAGAAGATGACCATGGATGATCTTTATTTAATGCAGGGAATGGCAGGAAGGAACAACATTGATGTTCCTTACTATTTGGCTAGGTTTATGGCTGTGGGTGCTAAGGGGTTTTCCTCCAGGAGTCCTTTGCAGGGGGCTCATTTCATCGGGAGATTGGCTAGGAGTTTTGATCTTATGACCGATGCAGCTTTGGCCCGATTGACCCGTGGTAGGGATACTTATTTGATAGGCCTGCCTAAGCTAGTGGAGATAGGGATTTGCGTCCAGGATGTATATGGTGCGATTGAACTAGTTGGGACAGCCAGGGGAAGGGAAGAAGGGGAAGCTAGTGGTGCAGGTGGTGAGGCTGAGGAAGAAGCCGAGGAGCAGGTGCCCAGGGGACGAAGAAGGGTACATGTAAATGTTAGGGAGAGGTTGCAGATCATTGATGAGAGGCTTGAGGGAATGTCATCCCACTTCAACGAGGAAATTGAAAGCCTCGAAGTGGGTCTTTATGGTCTTAGTAACCAGTTTGAGGGTTTTTCAGGTACATTGGATCAGGTGCAGCAGCTCTAGCAGGATTTCTTTCATTGGAGTACGGATCGGACTAGCCAAATGCTACAGCACATGCATTTGAGCCACCCTAGGTGGGAAGGTCCGGAGTATGTATACCAGCCCAACATCTCCGATATCGGAGTCCAACGAGGAGTGACCTTCATGCAATCCGGCACCACTCCTGGAAGCACCACGAGCACTCCATATGAGCCATCCCAATTCCACTCCATGGATCATGATCTTCCTGGGGACAAGTGATTTCCCCATTTGATGAAACAATTTTAAAACAATTTGAAACTCATGTCTGTAATAACTTAACTATGTGGATATTTGCTTGTTCTATCGTTAATTGTACCCTTCGGGTACAAAATTTTCTGATATGTTGTGCGGGTTTTGGTTCGTGATGCGATTACGGCATAACCTTATGATTAGTTACGTCGTAACCCCTGCTGCAGTAGGCAATTTTTGAAGCAACACAAATAGTTAAGGCCCGTCCCCGGAAATTATACGCATTAGCCACCCCATGACCCACATTCAACCTTTAGTGAGACATCTTGAGCAACCATTAGAGGGATTTTAGATTATTTTTCATTTCTATTTTATTTTTCCTTTTTCTTCGTACAAATGGGACTTTGTACACTTCAAGTGGGGGGATAGGAATAGAAATGAAGTGTATGATTACTTAGCTTTAGGGTTGTAAACGAACTGAACGTTCAGTGAACATTTCATGAACGGTTCGGTAAAAAGTTCGTTTATGTTCGTTTATTTATTAAATGAACGAACATGAACAATATTTTACGATCGTTTAGTTAAATGAATGAACATGAACAAACGTCACGTCCGTTTATTTATGTCCGTGAACGTCCGATTATGTGTTCGTTAACGTTCGTTTATGTTCATTTATTTATTTATGGGATCTTTTAATTGTATAATTTTTAAATTAGTTTGTTTAAACAAAACGATTCGATAAAACTACATACATAATTTAATAAAGTTTATGATTATTTTTCTATGTTCATTTATGTTCGATCGTTTATGTTCGTTTAGTGTCTTAATGAACTTACATATGAACAACTTTTTTTAATAAACGAACATGAACAAGAAATTTCGTCGTTTAAGCGTTCGTTTGTTATTTGTGTTAAAATTAAATGAACGAACATGAACAACTACTTAGCTTACTTGCCCTAATTTTCTAGTTGGTTTCAAAATTTTAAGCTTATTTGAAAATTTTTTGTCATATTTTTTAACCAATCTAGAATCACATAAAGCCGAGCACACTATAACCCTTATTGTCATTGGTAAGATTTAGCCTTTCCATTTCCCATTTTACCAAAATCTACCATAAATTGAGTGTGCCGATAGTATTGTAAACTTTAGAACTTGGCTTTTACATCACTTCGAGACCATAAACGAGTAGTGTATCAAGTTAGCTTGGTGCATTTGGAAAAGGCATTTTTGAAAAAAGTAAATGTTTTAGGATTTAGCCCAAAAAGCCCATATGTGTTTACTTGTGTGCGTTTATCGATTAGTTTCATTGGCTTTTCGACCCCCGTGTTAACCCTTTTTGTTGCACTCTCCTTTAGTGAAAAATACCCCTAGTTACACCCTTTTTGAGCTTATCCTTTCATTTTCTTACCCTTATTTTTGTTACAACCTTACACCTTAGCCTACCGTGTAGTTTTACCTTTTTACCTAGAAGCCATTGTTCACTCTAGTTTGAGGTTCAAATAAAGAAGCGTATCTCGACATCTCACTAAAGATCGTCAAAGACCCAAGTAATCACCTTATGCTCAGTTCAAGTGGGGGGAAATATATCATTGCATCTTAAGCACATTGTTGCATATGC
This sequence comes from Chrysanthemum makinoi, assembly GCA_910596185.1. Lineage (NCBI taxonomy): Eukaryota > Viridiplantae > Streptophyta > Magnoliopsida > Asterales > Asteraceae > Chrysanthemum > Chrysanthemum makinoi. The sequence continues at coordinate 268,647,678 of OU343217.1, forward strand.
AAAAAAAATAAATAATTTTTTTTTGAAGTATGATTGTTAACAGTGCGAAAAAGTATAAGCACTGCATGAAGAAATTGGCATTGAGAATAATCTTCTCGATCACATACAAAGGTTGGAAGAATAAGTTCAAGAATAAATAATGGTGGATTCCGGAGGCATGTACTGACCATATGAAGACGAACCTTGAATTATTGGTTGGACGATGGCAACTCGGTTTTAAGCTAAAACTATTTGTTTTCTTTTTCCTTTTCACCCATTAAATATCCCATGCCTATCCTTACCCTTTTTGTCGTGAAGCGTGTCTAGGTGATGCGGCGAGCAATCCTTGATGTCTTGGCCATGGATTTGGTCATGTATCATTGATTTTGTCCACTTCGCCGTGACATATTAGTAATAACACCACCCCTTAAGCCTTTGAAACTCAACCTAGCATTGCTTTCTAAAATTTGTCTTAACCTTAGCTCTAGTGGTGGAGTTGTGTGTAATTGCCAAGCTTATGATAGAATACTTACTATGTCCGTGCAATTGAGTGATCACCCCAATATTAACACTTAGAATAGGATGAGTGAGAGTGTTTTCGTTCCCATTTCGTGAGGTGTTCGGCTCTTATTACTATTCTAGCATGGAAATTAAAACTGCGCATTCTTCAAGGATGTATCTTTTGCAGTCTAAATTGGTTTACTTGAGGGCAAGTAGAGTTTAAGTGGGGGGATATTTGATAACATCAAATTGTCCTGAGTTTCTAAGCGTTAATTTCCCCCTTTATCATCACATTTTGAGTAAATTATTAGTGAAAACATCCTTATTCCTTATTATTTCATTTCAGGACGCATTCGAAGTAAGGAAGCTGCAATTGGACGTTTTCAAGCCCTATTGATTCAACTGTCTCTTAATTACGGCGTAACCAAGTGATGAAGTTACGACGCAACTAAAGATTACGAAGGCTACGGCGTAACCCTCAGCTTAGGCTACGCCGTAACAAAGATTTGCACTGGATTACAGCAGCTACGGCGTAACACCAAACAAGGTTACGCTGTAGCCAATGGATAAGCACTGAAGATTGAAGGAAGTTACGGCGTAACTACCGAATAAGGTTACGCCGTAACTATTATGAAGCCTATAAATAGTCGATGGTTTCATCAGTATTAGATATCTCTCCTTTCCCAAACCTTCTAGAGTTTGGTGAGATCAAACATAGAAGAAGAAGCATGGTTTAGGAGCATGAATAACGAAGTCCTCGTCTACGATTTTCTTTGTATTCGAGTTTGGATTCTTTTTATATTTTTCTAGATCTTATATTATGAATTCATGTCATTAATTAAAGTTTGCATTTATGTTATTGTTATTCTCTATAATTCTTTATAGACAATTGCTAGTCTTTTCATATATCGCTAGCCTTGGTAGTATTATAAGCTTGGTAGTATCTAAAGGGCTGGGAGATATGACCAACTGACCCCAGTCTGATAGATAGCGAAGTATGGGAGGAATTGGCCATAGTACGACCACTCTTCGTGTACGAATTGACCAAATGATCACTTATCAAGTGGAGGTAATTAAGAGGTTACGGGAAATCTAAGTTCCTAAAGGTCGGGTTCCCACCATCTAAATCTAGTAGATTTGGTGCTTAATGACTGCTATTAGGTTGCCGAATGATCTCGGGTGACCTGCTCATCTTGGTGAGGAATCTAAGAACCATAGGCCATGACGAATCGACCAAAGGAGTCTGGTGATAATTAACCACTATATTGAATTTTGGTTTCTGGAATCAATTCATATTTGTATTATTTATTAAGCTTCGTTTATCTATCTCATTTCCCTAAATTTCTGGTGTCTGTGTAAGTAGGATAATAGCATATCTATGGATTATATAAACTTTGTCTTACATATATATTATCAATATATTATCTAATCATCTTAGTTCTTTCAAGGTCACAGCTCTCTTGGGACTACACTCGATTTACCTAAGGCTTTACTACATCTGATCGGGTACTCTGCCCGTTAGTATGTGTCTATCCTAAGTTATCTAAGTTTTATAAATATTAAAAGCAGGATGAAATAGCACATCAGTACTCAAGAGTTATCTTAATTCAATCAGAATCATATTGTAATTAAATTCAAGATCTCAGCTTCTAGATGCATGATTCAATCCAAAACTTGGATTGCTTAAATTTGTATATTACATAAAGATTATGTAGATTCATAACCCTTTTGATTACACACCGTCCTCGCTAAAGGTAATCATAAAGAAAGAGTTATAAAATCTTAATTGTCATATTTTTCATACAAGGAACATTTATGACAATTCAACATCTTTATATAATTAATGCGTGTATATATAAGAAAATTTAATCACAGTCAATTGCTTAAGTATGATTAAAAACTTCTTATAAAATGTCATGCATTAATATGTATACAATTTTTTCCTTGTGAGTCTTTCTTCAAAAGAAACTCATTCCAACCTCATAGGTTAACTGTTAGGCGAAATAACAATCAATCACAAAACTTGATTTGCCTTTTAAGGATTGCATCTTGTCATTCATAGTTCTAAAATATTTATCAGATTCAAGATGTGATAATGTATTTTAGTAGTTAGCAGATTTACAAAAATCTTCTAACTTATATACCTCAGCATTGATATAAAATATCACTCAAGTGATGGGGCATCCTTGCGGATTTATGAATGAGAGTAATCATTATACTTCGGTCAACATTTTCATGTTTAACCTTAGTATGACATTAATAAGTGGATTCTAGAAGGTTAAGTATTTTGTTCTCAAAAACTTTTAGAGATATATATATATACTCCCACTTACTTTTGTAAGTTGAGACAACTCTCTAAATACTAAGTATTTAAGCAACAATAAATTGTTCTTTATGGAGAACCACAAAATACATTTTAAGTTCTCATCTCAAGATTTGTTAATAAAATGCTTCATAAGATTTTAACAAATTCAGAACTTAAATCAAGACATAATAGAATTCCTTCCAACAACTCAAATTAGGGTTTATTGAAAAACTCTAATTCAATATCACTCTTTAACCAAAAGTTCTAACAACAGCTTTGTGTTTCGTCAAGCTAGGAAGAACATCAAAACTACAATCTTCAAGCTAGGAATTGTAGAAAAAGCAAAATTCCAAAAGGGTTTATGATTCAATTGGTTTGAGTAGTAAAACCTCAAATCCCTAATGAATTAGGGTTTTCAGTTATGGTTTATCTTGAATACCTTCTAGGTTTGAACTATATTGAGTGTATCCTTGACACACGTAATTTCTAACCTTGATATGTTTTGGAGGTAGAGCAATTAAAGCTATCATGAACCAAACAATACGAATAAGGTTTGATCCAACACATTAGACATACCATAATGAAGTGGTATCCTATGAGTTATTAGAATTGTGAAACTATATCAGAATTCTATAGATATCTTAATTCTCTTTGGACCAAATACTTGTCAATTGGGTCGAGCCAAATTGCATATAAAGTATTCATGAACCAAGTGCATGCAATAATGTATATTCATTGGACAATACAAGAACCTTATGTTCACGTGTTCACAAGAAGACATAACTGTTCAAGGATTATATGTTCATGTGTTAACAAGAAAACATAACATTTCAGTAATACATTATAAGTCTTTGAATAATTCAAAGGCCTTATGTTTATGTGTTAACTAGAAGACATAACACATTTACTATATATACTTTAGGTTATAAGTCATTGATTAATTCAACGACTTTATAATTATGCCTTAACATGTAAGTATAATTATACTAACAAAAATAATTACAAACGCAAACACTTGAGTTCTATAGTAATTTCAAGTTAATTTTATACTTCAAAATTATGATCATTATTATATAACCATAATTATGTTGACTAAAACATGTAGGCAAATGTTGAAGTATCTTTACACTATATCATGACATTTGAATGTAGTAGGGCAACAAACATCTAGCGTGTTAACGTCCTTGTAGAATCATTATTAGAATGTAGTAGGGCAATAAACATCTCATGTGTTTAAGTCCTAGTAGAATTCTTAGTTACATGTAGTAGGGCATTAAACATCTAAAGTGTTTAAGTCCTAGTAGATTTATTAGTTTTCTTACCTTGCGGTCAAGAGATACCAATAATATTTTTGTTCCTTGCACACACTTTGAGATTTCTCCCACTTGTGTAAGGTACAATATCATATTATGAAAACAAACAAAACGTGATTGATTGTTCAAACAATATGATAATTTCATAGATATCATAAGTAGTTTTTAGAACCATAACCTTTAATAAGGAATTGTGGATTATTATTCTATAGATAACGCTTCAGGAAGCGACAGCAGGAAGGCAACGAGTTATCTGATAAAATAAAATGCAATTTTCCTTTAAGCAATGGTTGTTCATATTCGAAATGTAATGAATTATTTCAAAGCTAGTTTGAAATGATATGGGTGACTAACAGGAAATAAATCCTGTAGCTCCCACTGAAATTGACAACATTACATGAATGATATTTCAGTAATAAAATGCAACTGCTCCCACTGGATTTGTCAACATTGTAAATGTTACATTTTCAGTCGAAAGCATATAGCAGTTTTATATACTTTCCTATTCTCTTCAAATGCCTACGAGTAGCATGTACTTAGGTATTGAACAAAGTATATGAAGTTTTACTTATGTAGACAATGGACTAGCCATTCTTTTATTCAATTAACTTGAATCTTTAGCATGCAATTCCTCCTTTATCGTCTACATAGCCCCAAGGGTAATTAGCACTTTAGGAATAATAAGAGTCCAAGAAGATTACCTAGAAAATATGCTAGTAATTCCTTTACTCTTTGCGGTTTAAACTCATACATCGTGACAAGTACATGATGTTATTTATTTTGGTAGCTCTAAACACAATGTTTCCAGTTACACAAAATATTATATCTTTCAATTAAGTCTAGACCATGAAAGGGTAATGAAAGATCATAAACGAGTTTATCAATTTTGGAATCCTATCTTAGTTAGTCAACTAAGGAGCAAAGATAGGAATAAGTCTCACTCTTCTTACTAGGAAAAGAGACAAAGTTTGTCTTTCGAAGAAAAACAACTTTGTTTATGAATTATGTTGCAATAACACAATTAATCAGAACATAAAAAGTTCAATTCTAGTATTTTCGATAATTACATTCTTAAAAGAATTAACTACCCAATTAATTACTAATTAAGAGTAAGATCCATCTTGCAACCCCACTTAATTACCATAGGTCTGACCAGTTCATAAAAAATGGTTGCTCATATGTACACGGATACTATTTATTTGCACACAGAAAATCAAACTGAAAAAGACGAATATACCCTCCACATTAATACAGTAGTATACATACATTTTTTGGCCTGTTACGTTCAAAGTTTGGCCTGTTATTTTCTTGTTGAACTTTATGGCTGCCTCCATGCTAACGGTGATTCCTTTTCCGACCAACCCTTTTGCAGCATCGTCTTATTTTCCTTCCGCCCAATTTCTACGTATCAATAAACAAACAACAATCATCACCGAGATTAGATCTTAATTATGTCCACACAAAAATAAATAAAACCCTCACACACCCTCTATGTTAGTTCCCTTGGTTGGACAACCCATACCTACCATCTCAGACACCTTGGCGCTAGCCTAACCCAGTAACCCACCTTCAACGACCAGCATAACCCATATTCATTAACATCATCTGCATATCAGCTCTGCTGTCATCGTAACCAACTGACGAAAAACCAAGCTATCGGCGCCTCCACTTCCGGCCACTTCCATTCTAACCATCTTATTTCTGGCCACCTCCATTTTAACGACATCTCAATCCTACCTCACTGTTTTTGGAGTGATGCTACTCTGCCATTTAATTTTTGAAAGGATGATAATCTATTGTTTACTAAAGTTAAAACTTATTAACGAACTAAGAAAGAACACCATTTGTGATGATGCCATAATTTACATAGTTTTTACTTGTTCATTTAAATTTGTGTATGTTACATGACAAGTGAGAGGTGACCTTTGGATGTTTCTAAATTGTTACAAAGAAATTGGTCCATTATCATATATATTTTGAAAACTCAAGAAAGATCATCGATTATGATATTCCATCGCTGTTCCAATTTGAGGTAGCAGTTGTGGATCGAGAGAGGTATTGGGATTCGGCGGTAGAAGATAATATTGTGGCTGGTTATATTGGTTAACATGGCATGCCGGATGAAGAGAATATATGTGGTTGGGTTATGGAGTTTTTTTGGTTTTAGACTATAGATTGTGAAATAGTATGAGGGTATATTTTTCTAGTCATATTAAATTTCCGTGTGCGTATAAAAAGTGTCCGTGTAAATATCAATCCCCTAAAACAATAGGACAAGAGGTAAGCGACGAGCGTTAATTGCATAATGCAACTCTTAGATTTATGAGACTGTTTAAGGCATTAGTATCAAGTAATAATGTCAAAAGCATGTTTAGTTCTCATCTTATGCCTCGAGTTCAAGGTCTGACCAAGCTAACTCGAGATAAGTCGACCAAGTATGAACTTGTAAAAATAACCATAGGTCTGACTAATGAGAAATAATTACCATGGGTTGGAAAGGCCCTTAGGTCTGACCAGAGAAGTCAATCCAAATGCACATGTTCATAGTTGGATGACATAGACTTAAAATTAACAAATAGGTATGCACATATAAATGTGGTAAAAGTCGTGTACAAAGAAGCATGCAAAACAACTTTGTAACACTAATTTTAAAAACTTTGGTAATGACACTGTAGTGATCATCATGGTTCACGGTAGCTCCAATCGAACGCACAAGGAGGCAGAGGACCAGGTAAGCGCTGAAGCATAACCTAGACATCCTTTCGGTGCGACTGTGCACACCTCTTTGAAACCCCTTTTGAGTTTGTTCTAGTGGGTGAGCCGTACATCCCAAGTGTCCATAGCGTCTAGTTTTTAAATTCTTGAAAACGTGTTTCATATATTAGGTTTCTTTATTTAACAAAAACGATTTTTCACGAATCAAATAGCAGGTCACAATGAGCATGATATTTAGGCGTGTAAATAAAGACCCATATTAATGTTATGGTTACGATATGTATTATTCCATATTGCATACAATTAGGTGTCAAAGCAAGTAACAATAATGCACATAATGGAATCACAAACATATAAACATAAACATCAATACATATAACCACATATTGTTTCGAGTTCTCTTGCGAGTCTTCCCCAAACGGAGAATCATAAGACCGTCACTAGGATACAATACCTAGATAGCCCCATACATCGCAAAAGCAATTGAGTGGGTCTTGTGGCCGGAAAACATATAAAAATGCATGGCAATATCAATTAAAAAGTAATTACGCAATTTTATGTATTTAATGAACAATATGTATGTAACCACGGGTAAAAATCCGCCTTTATATTAACTAATAATAATTCATTTTCTACGTATAATTTTTTTTATTTACAACAAATATGCTGCACTCACAAACTGCTCTTTTGCATAGTCAATGCCTTTTGATATACACACTCTTATATGACAATGGAAGTCTCACAACATCACTTCTATGTTTTACTTGAAACTTCCCGGCATAGTCACCCATGCCAGTTGTGTCCTCACACGAGACACGTGATGTCTGGCATATATTATCCCTATACCATTAGCGTCATTTCCAATAGAATGCTTACTATATATATTAGGGTTTTTCCTAAAGCTTTGATTTATAATAATTTTGATATTATGTCATAAACCCTAAAGTACAAACCCTTAAACTTAATGTACAAACTTACAAGGCATAAAACCCTAACTTTAGAGTATTTCCCGGTTTAAACCCTAATTTTCAAACCCTATGATTTTATGTAAATGAAATCACAAACTAAAATTAAAAATACACATGAAACTTTTACAAATTACCAAAGTACAAGTCTATCAAGCCAATGTACAAGTCATTGATGCATAAGAGCATACTACTAACATAAAACTCATTATAAACCATGGTGTATTTATTTTAAAACACATTATACAAACCTTTCAAGCGCAAGCCCTAAAAATTTTTTTCTTTTAAGTAAGTATAACAAATCAATGCCAATGTACAAGTGTTAATGCACCAACCTAAAATATTTACTTTTATTTACACTTAAACTAAACCAAACTAACATTTATTTAAAACAAACCAGAAACCATAACTAAGTATCTTACACCTCTACACTCTAGGTACAACACACTAAGGCCTAGGTACAATCCTTTAAAGCATAACGCCCCCTTGTTACCCTTAGTTCGAAAAGAACTAGGTCCTAACCACTTAATTTCCTACCTATTACTTGTAAATCCCCTAACCACAAATGCTTACTTGCTCCATGAATTTACACATCACTTTGTTACCATGAGGTTTTACCCAAGTCAAAGGTCGTGGGTAAAACTCTTGGCTAGGGTTTTACCACACCATCCCATGTCCCCCTAAAGCCACATGAAGCCTCCATATGTCTTGCAACACCTCAACTTGTCCCCTCTTTTACTAGACAAGGTGACTAAGCACCTTGTGAACTCTTGCCTTCCCACACCTATAAATAATGACCCCTCCCCCTCCTCAAGCCTCATCCATCACACGCACCATATAACATTTCCCATACTCACATACATTCTAAAATTTGACCCTAAGTAGTGTAAAGAAAGGCTAATCTAGAGCTTCGAAGGTGTGGAATTATCTTGGAGATTATTAGTAGCCATTAGAGGCTTTTCCTGGTTTAAGCAACTCATTACTTGTAAGTATTCCCACTCTTTTTATTTAACCATTTTTACACATCTAATATCACTTATTTAGGTTAATAAACTCATAACATGTAGAATTAAAGCTAGAATATGATTTTTGTATACTTTCTGTAAAAAAACGCACATACATGATAACCTTTTTGTTTTGTGGTATTGGCTAAGGAAAAAACTATAAAGATTAACCATTAAGTAAGTTACATGATCAGTAATAAAAACCTAAACCTAAGTCTTGGTCCTCACAAAGTTTAAAATACTTTTTCTGCTTTCTGGTCTTGACGCCAAAACAGGCCCAACACCCTTACTTGCGCCCCATTTTTCTACATCGGGTAAAAGGTATTAGGGCCAACCAAAGGACCTTTGTAATCACCACCTAGGACACTCTAAAACGCCCCTAACCTGGTTGAAAAGCCTTAGTATCATGCATAAAAACTTCCCTACTTTAGAGCCATATGTCCTAAAAACCAAAAGACCCTATACATCAGGTCTTTGGGAAAACTTGTGATTTTTAATAAATTAGATCTTGAACTATCCTATAGACATTGAAAATGAGTTAAATAACATGTCACAAGGTTGCATGCAAAAGTTATAAAGTTTTAAGGTTTGAAAACGAGATTTTCAATTTGTCGAAACTAGCCTAAGTAGCCATTTTCAATAATTAATATCTCGCTAATTAAAGGATTGTAAAATATGAGAGTTACACCATTTTAAAAATCTCGCTACAAGGATTTTAAAACCCCAAGAACATATTTAAAAACCTTTATGGTCTCTTTTATAATCGATCAAAAAGAAGGTGACTCGTAAAGATTTTCATAAATAACTCTTGCATGCACTTTTCAAAATTTGAGTCTTATGAGTTATAGGATGTTAGAGAATGACTTAAAATGAGTTAATTAACTATTACGATGTCCCTAGATTACACCGTAAAAGTTAATGGGTAAAAAATGAATTTTCCTTAAAATGCGACGTGGCCAAGTAGCCATGTTCACGGGCTTGTTTCTCTCTAACCAAAGATAACTAGAATGTGAGACCTATACCATTTTGAAGAGCTTACAACAAAGAGTTTAAAGGATCAATTGTGTCATAAAAATATTGGCTTGCCTCATGTAAAATTTGTCCTCATTTGGGCTTGTTGTCGCCAAAGCCAACACTTTTTAAATAAGGCACCCAACCCCCTAATTTGGGAAATCATTGCGACTAAACCATAAGAGCTTAAGACTTCTAGTTTGAAACAATAGAAAGACCACCCGAAAAACTCTTGAAGGGATCAGGAATGTAGTAAAAACCTCTTAAGGCCTCGCTTATATTTACCCTTACTTTTGTCGATTTAGGCCTAATACAAGTAAAATTTTCTTATAAAACTACAAGGATACAAATTGTAATTTCTGAAAAATAAAGTTTTCTTGGGCTAAAAATGCAATTTCTTCAAAGTTAACTATAAAAGGGCTGATTTTGTCAATAACCCATAGTTGAGGATATAAAGTGTCATTTTTGAAAGTGCAAGGGTAAAACCAGAATATTCAAAATTGTAAAATATAACATTTTTGGAAACATATCATATTTAACAATTTGGGTTTCGATAAAACTTATAAACAATCAACCGAGCCATAAAAATAAGTATGATATGTATTACTAATTTTTGAAGAGACTTCATGTTCACCCGACCATCGATAAAGCATTATATACTTGAATTCCAATACTAAACACATGACATACTAACTTAGGTCTCAAGTCGGAGCAGTTTATTCACATTACTTAATTTATTTTCCATCCAGACTACGGTAACACCGAGGTGAGTTCAAGTCCCACTCTTACATAATCTTTTCAAACTCCTGGGGAGATACATGCTACAAACCCGAACACAAGTATTTTTCTGTATGCTATCCTGACTGATATTGCCTAAGTACCTACTTTTGCCACTAAAAGTCCCTCATATCATGAACCATTAATCACTTGCGAGTGAACGCGAATATAGTGAATAGATCTATTGGCAGTTGACGCCCCATTTGTGTTAGCCGGATAGGTAACCAAATGCACTTTATTTGAGAATACTAGGAGAATGGCAAACTCCTACCAGAGGGCATTGTTTCTCACATCATTACTATGATGTTTGTAACTTACGTCATTATTATGACGCGTTCGTGTTAAGGTTTGCGTGTCATGAGACTTAGGGCAATATACTATACTACTATATTACTGATTTTACTACTGTTTATCTTGTGTTCAACTGATTATTATACAAACACTATGGATTCACTCAACCTTTGTGTTGAATTTTTAGCATGTTTTATCTCAGGTAACTAAAGCACGACTTGGCACGGAGTGGCTATGGACTTTCTTATAAAAGGGGTGTGCATTTTGCTATCATTCACAAGAATAAAACTATGTATTTCAGTATTTCTGTTGGGACCTTTTATTTTGTAAAACTCTGATTTAAATAAATGAATGATAACTATTTTATCTAAAACGTCTCTTTTGAGCCGTTTATCTATTATTATGACTGTGATCCATGAAGTAATACCCCAACCTTAATTTCGCTGCGTATATCGAATTTGGGGGTGTTACAGATTGGTATCAGAGCCGTAGTTATAGAGAACAGAGTACAAAACGAAACTATAACTCTTTTTCACACTTAAATAAAGTCCTCCGTGCCACTACACCGTTCAGACACTGTTCATGCATGTTTATACTGATTTTTTATATACATAATAAGATATTTATAATTACCGGGTTGTTACAGAGCTATGTCTTTCTCTACCACCCCTATTACTAACTTACCGGAGTTCGTACCCAAGGAAACCTATCCTACTACGAATTCGCCGATCCACTCCCCAACACCTAGACGCGCTACCTCAGATATGGAGTCTGACCCTTCGGAGGAACCATTCGAGGAGTTCGCAGTAGTACCTGATGTTGATCTGTCATCCAGGCATACTACGGAGTCGGAGGACGTTCCAGTGGTACTTGATATCACTCCATTTCCTGATGATCCGTACATGGTTGCTAGGAGGGAACATGGTACATTTTCAGAGACTGAGCCATCTGACCCAGATTCCTTATCCTCTGAGTCACTGCCTGCATCACCCTCACCGATTATACGAAGGAGATTTCGAGTGCTAGAGCCTTACGAACCAGAACCATTCATGGAGGCATACCGTTATCATCCTTATGGTACAACCTGCATAAACACACCCCGAAAAAGGGTACACCCTGTTCGATCATGTGTCCCCATGTCATCGACACCACTAACACCTTCAGACCCACCACCACCGTCAAACACACCATAGGACCGCCCTAGGGGAACCTTTGAGAGAGCACGGATAAGGACAATTCATGTGCCTTCACCACACTCGTACATGTTACCTACACCACCTCCCACATTTTCACCACCCCCTTCATCACCACATATGGATGCCATTACTGAGCAGGTGATATCACCACAAGAGGAAACTGATTATGATCCACCCTCAGCTACAGATTTTACTCCCCCATCCCAGCCATATGACCTTGAAGAGGAGGCGAGAGCTATAGTTTCCCGGTACAATGCTTTACGATCACCTACTCCTGATTACCCTACTCCACCACGGGTATTCGAGACGGGGGAGAGTTCGCAAGCAGCAATGGACCGACCTCCTACCCTTCCTACCCTCGTAGCACGTATGGAAAGACATGAGGAACAGATTGATACTGCTTTAGGACACCTCGATGAGTTACCTCTTGAGTGCATAGAAGGAATCGAGGGAGAAGTGGAGGAGTTAATTACTAAGCAAGCAACCGTGGCAAAAGTTAGACACCTTAACAACAGAGTTACAAGAGACTCGTGGAAAGGCACATAGTCTGGAGCAACATAACAGACAGATGAATCAAGACATCCCTTTGTTATATCACAACGATCTGACAATGTCACATATAATGATAATTCAAAGTGATGATATGATGAGGACTCACTCCATAATTGCCACACTAGAGACAATAATGGAAGATACTCGGGTCCGAAAATGGGAGTATATACATAACCTTCACAACAAGATCAGAGAACTTGAGAGCCGTCTTGGAGGAGCATCTGGAAGCTACTAGACTAGACCTTTACCTATCAGCTTTTGTATTATGTCTTAGCCATGGAGTATGTAGCACAAATAAGACACTTGTATCTATTTTGTTGTACAACAAATTAACAAGTTACTTATGGCTATATGTGGTTGTGATATTATGCTATGCTATGGTATCGGTAAAGCTTTTATAAGAATTTATTTGTTGTGGTTATGTTGTTATGATTTCTACACATTTACCTTGTTATTTGTTATAACATAACATGATCATTCTAAATATATATTCTTGTGACATTAATAGAAATATGGCTCGAACAAGAAAATCAACCGAAACTCCAAAGACCCGCCATGTCCCAAGCTGCTATCCAAAAACTAGTTGCAGACAGTGTTGCTGCAGCATTCGAGAGACAAGCAGCAGCAATGGCCCACTCTGGAAGTACTAGCAGGCCTAACGGAGAGAGCGAGACAGATATAGCTCGCAGGTTTACTTACAAAGATTTCATGAACTGTAAACCAACCTTTTTCAAAGGAACAGAAGGAGCAACTGAGTTGGCTCGTTGGTTTGAGCGAACAGAGACAGTATTCATGAGGAGCGGTTGTTCTGACGACTGCAAGGTCACTTTTGCTACGGGGACTCTATTGGATGATGCCCTATCTTGGTGGAATGTTTCTGCCCAAACTATGGGTATTGAAGAAGCTTATCAACTCACGTGGGCTGACTTCAAGAAAAAGATGCTAAAGAAGTATTATCCCCGCACCGAGATTAAGAAGTTGGAAGATGAGTTTCACCAGCTGGTGGTGAAAGGAACTGATCTCAAGACCTACAACCGAAGGTTCCAGGAACTAGCAATGCTATGCCCAACTGTAGTGCCTGATCTTGAGAAGACATTGGAGAAGTACACTGAAGGCTTACCCCACAGTATCGAGGGGAATGTCACCTCATCAAAACCACAGTCACTAGAGGAAGCAATTTCTATTGCTCAAACATTAATGGATCGGGAAGTCAAGCGTGGTTTCACCCTAGGAAGTAATGATCACAAAAGGAAGCTTGATCACAAAAGGACAACCCACCATCACAACAACTACCCCAACAATAACACCTACTACAACAACAACAACCGAAACAACAACCATCATTACCAACAGAATCAAAACAACCATCACCAACAACAGAACCGAAGGCAGGAAGCTGCCAAAGCTTATGTAGCCGCACCTGCTGGAGGCGGTGGCTATGCTGGAAATCTGCCCCTATGCAACCGATGCAAGATGCATTACAATGGGCTATGCTTTATTAAGTGTGGAAATTTCACAGAACCAGCCATAAAAACAAAGACTGTAGGGCCTCGGGTGCTAATTTACAGCCCGTAGAAGTGATATGCCACGGGTGTGGTGAGAAAGGACAATACAAAAATCGGTGTCCAAAATAGAATGGCAACCAGAACAACACAGCTCGTGCAAGAGCTTACGTGCTAGGAGATGCAAACACTCAGCACAACCCGGATGTGGTCACGGGTACGTTTTCTCTCAATCGACATTTAGCTAAAGTATTATTTTATACTGGAGCCGATAAAAGCTTTATATCCATTACTTTCGCTTCCTTACTTAAACTCACCCCAACTGCCCTAGACAACACCTACGAAATAGAACTAGCTAACTGAAAACTAGTAAGCACTAATACTCTAATCCAGGGTTGCACTCTGACTTTACTAAACCACCTTTCAACATAGACCTTATGCCTATTGAACTTGGTAGTTTCGATGTTGTTATTAGTATGGATTGGCTGTCTAAGTACCATGTGAGAATAATATGTGACGAGAAGGTGGTTCACATCCCTTACAAGGGGGAAACGTTGATCATCTGAGGTGATCGAAGTAGGACTAAATTAAGCATTATCTCATGCCTCAAAACCATAAAGTATATCGACAAAGGATGTCACGCGTTCTTAGCTCAGGTGACGGAGAAAAAGACGGACAAAAAATAGCTTGAAGATGTACCAATAGTAAGGGATTTTCCAGAAGTTTTTCCGGAAGAATTGCCTGGATTACCACCTGTTCGTCAGGTAGAGTTCCAGATTGATTTAGTTCCAGGAGCAGCGCCAGTAGCAAGACCACCCTACCGTTTAGCTCCATCTAAAATGCAGGAACTATCCAACCAACTGCATGAGTTATTAGATAGAGGTTTCATTCGACCAAGCTCTTCACCTTGGGGAGCTCCGGTCCTGTTCGTCAAAAAGAAGGACGGATCTTTTCGGATGTGTATTGATTACCGAGAGTTTAATAAACTTACGGTAAAGAATCGATACCCATTACCGAGGATTGATGACTTGTTCAACCAACTACAAGGGTCGAGTGTTTATTCAAAGATTGATTTGAGATCGGGTTATCATCAATTACGAGTAAGGGAAAAAGATATTCCTAAAACGGCGTTCAGGACGAGATACGGTCATTACGAATTTCAGGTGATGCCATTTGGGTTGACCAATGCACCAACCGTGTTTATGGATCTCATGAACAGGGTGTGCAAACCTTATCTAGACAAATTTGTGATAGTGTTCATTGATGATATTCTCATTTACTCCCGCAACGAAGAAAAGCATAGGGAGCATTTGAGAACTATTTTGGAACTACTCAAGAAAGAGAAACTGTACACAAAGTTCTCCAAGTGTGATTTTTGGATTCGCACTGTACAGTTTCTTGGACACGTAATCGATCAATATGGAATTCACGTAGATAAATTGAAGCAGTCAAGAATTGGCCGACACCTACCACACCTACGGAGGTACGTCAATTCTTACGACTTGCTGGATATTACCGGAGATTCATAGAAGGATTTTCAAAGATTGCCAAATCTTTGACTGAATTAACCCAAAAGAACAAGAAGTACATCTGGGGAAAAGATCAGGAGGAAGCATTTCAGCTACTAAAGCAAAAGCTTTGCGAAGCTCCAATTCTAGCACTACCTGAAGCGAGTAGCGATTTCGTTGTTTACTGCGACGCATCACATCAAGGTCTGAGCGATGTATTAATGCAAAGAGAGAAGGTCATCGCTTATGCATCCCGACGTACTCAAGCCACATGAGAAGAATTACACAACACATGATCTGGAGCTGGGAGCAGTAGTATTTGCTCTTAAGATCTGGAGGCATTACTTGTACGGCACAAAGTGTATAGTGTTCACTGATCACAAGAGCCTTCAGCATATTCTTGATTAGAAAGAATTAAACATGAGGCAACGACGTTGGTTAGAGTTGCTAAGTGACTACGATTGTGAAATTCGTTACCATCCTGGAAAAGCAAATGTGGTAGCAGATGCTTTGAGCAGGAAAGAACGAATTAAGCCTCTTCGAGTCAGAGCCCTAGTCATGACCATTAATTTGAATTTACCATCTCAAATTATCCAGGCACAGTCTGAGGCAATAAAAGAAGAGAATATTCAGGCTGAGAATTTACGAGGTATGGACAAGATGTTTGAAATTCGTTCCGATGGAACTCGTTGCATAAAGAACAGAAACTGGGTACCACATTATGGTGATTTGCGAAATGTGATTATGCATGAGTCACACAAGTAGAAGTACTCCATTCACCCGGGTTCTGAAAAGATGTATCAGGACCTTAAAAAGTTTTACTGGTGGCCGAACATGAAGGCTAATTTTGCTGAGTATGTTAGTAAATATTTGACGTGGTCACGAGTAAAGGGGGAACATCAAAAGCCGTCCGGCTTGTTGATTCAACCAGAGATTCCTGTGTGGAAGTGGGAGAGAATAAAAATGGATTTTATCACCAAGTTGCCTAAGACGTCAAATGGGTATGACACAATTTGGGTCATCATCGATCGTCTCACGAAATCAGCGCATTTCTTGCCAATCAAGGAGACTGATGAGATGGAAACTCTCACGAGGTTGTATCTAAAGGAGATAGTTTCACGACACGGAGTGCCAATTTCCATTATCTCGGATCGTGATGGTTGTTTCACATCCCGATTTTGGCAATCACTCCAAAATTCTTTAGGTACTAAATTAGACATGAGTACTGCTTACCACCCTCAGACTGACGGGAAAAGCGAAAGAACCATTCAAACATTGGAAGATATGCTCAGGGCGTGCGTAATAGATTTTGGAAAAGGATGGGATAGATACTTGCCTTTGGCAGAATTCTCATATAACAATAGTTACCATGCCAGCATCAAGGCCGCACCATTCGAAGCACTTTATGGACGAAAGTTCCGATCACCCGTGTGTTGGGCCAAGGTAGGAGAAGCCCAACTCACTGGACCTGAAATAATCCAGGAAACCATTGATAAGATAGTACAAATCCGACAACATTTACAAGCTGCACGGGATAGAAAAAAGAGTTACGTTGACGTAAGACGAAAGCCTATGGAATTTGAAGTTTGAGACAGGGTCATGCTAAAAGTATCACCATGGAAAGGTACAGTTAGGTTTAGAAAACGGGGGAAATTGAATCCTAGATACATAGGACCATTCAAGATTCTGGAAAGAATCGGTCCAGTAGCCTATAAACTCGAGCTTCCTATAGAGCTCAGTAACATATACCCTACCTTCCATGTTTCCAACCTAAAGAGGTGTTTGTCGGATGAAACACTTGTCATTCCGATGAAAGAACTTCAGCTCAACGATAAGCTCAATTTCTTGGAAGAACCCGTGGACATCATGGATAGGGATGATAAGCAGTTAAAACGAAGCCGAATCCCTATCATTAAGGTTAGATGGAATTCTAAGATAGGACCAGAATTTACTTGGGAACGGGAAGATCAATTCCGTAAGAAGTACCCACACCTATTCTCCAACACTGAAATCAACACCGAGTGAATCTCGAGGACGAGATTCCATTTAAGGAGGGGAGACTGTAACCACCGGTAAAAATCCGCCTTTATATTAACTAATAATAATTCATTTTCTACGTATAATTTTTTTTATTTGATTACAACAAATATGCTGCACTCACAAACTGCGCTTTTGCATAATCAATGCCTTTTGATATATACACTCTTATATGACAATGGAAGTCTCACAACTTTACTTCTATGTCTTACTTGAAACTTCCCGGCATGGTCACCCATGCTAGTTGTGTCCTCACAAGAGACACGTGATGTCTGGCATATATTATCCCTATACCATTAGCGTCATTTCCCATAGAATGCTTACTATATATATTAGGGTTTTTCCTAAAGCTTTGATTTATAATAATTTTGATATTAAGTCATAAACCCAAAAGTACAAACCCTTAAACTTAATGTACAAACTTACAAGGCATAAAACCCTAACTTTAGAGTATTTCCCGGTTTAAACCCTAATTTGCAAACCCTATGATTTTATGTAAATGAAATCACAAACTAAAATTAAAAATACACATGAAACTTTTACAAATTACCAAAGTACAAGTCTATCAAGCCAATGTACAAGTCATTGATGCATAGGAGCATACTACTAACATAAAACTCATTATAAACCATGGTGTATTTTTTTTAAAACACATTATACAAAACTTTCAAGCACAAGCCCTAAAAATGTTTTTCTTTTAAGTAAGTACAACAAATCAATGCCAATGTACAAGTGTTAATGCACCAACCTAAAATCTTTACTTTTATTTACACTTAAACTAAACCAAACTAACATTTATTTAAAACAAACTAGAAACCCTAATTAAGTATCTTACACCTCTACACTCTAGGTACAACACACTAAGGCCTAGGTACAACCCTTTTAAGCATAACGCCCCCCCTTGTTACCCTTAGTTCGAAATGAACTAGGTCCCAACCACTTAGTTTCCTACCTATTACTTGTAAATCCCCTAACCACAAATGCTTACTTGCCCCATGAATTTACACATCACTTTGTTACCATGAGGTTTTACCCAAGTCAAAGGTTGTGGGTAAAACTCTTGGCTAGGGTTTTACCACACCATCCCATATCCCCCTAAAGCCACATGAAGCCTCCATATGTCTTGCAACACCTTAACTTGTCCCCTCTTTTACTAGACAAGGTGACTTAGCACCTTGTGAACTCTTGCCTTCCCACACCTATAAATAATGACCCCTCCCCCTCCTCAAGCCTCATCCATCACACGCACCATATAACATTGCCCATACTCACATACATTCTGAAATTTGACCCTAAGTAGTGTAAAGAAAGGCTAATCTAGAGCTTAGAAGGTGTGAAATTATCTTGGAAATTATTAGCAGCCATTAGAGGCTTTTCCTGGTTTAAGCAACTCATCACTTGTAAGTATTCCCACTCTTTTTCTTTAACCATTTTTACACATCTAATATCACTTATTTAGGGTAATAAACTCATAAAATGTAAAATTAAAGTTAGAATATGGTTTTTGTATACTTTCTGTAAAATACGCACATACATGATGACCTTTTTGTTTTGTGGTATTGGCTAAGGCAAAAACTATAAAGATTAACCATTAAGTAAGTTACATGATCAGTAATAAAAACCTAAACTTAAGTCTTGGTCCTCACAAAGTTTAAAATACTTTTTCTGCTTTCTGGTCTTGACGCCAAAACAGGCCCAACACCCCTACTTGCGCCCCATTTTTCTACATCGGGTTAAAGGTATTAGGGCCAACCAAAGGACCTTTGTAATCACCACCTAGGACACTCTAAAATGCCCCCTAACCTGGTTGAAAAGCCTTAGTGTCATGCATAAAAACTGCCCTACTTTAGAGCCATATGTCCTAAAAACCAAAAGCCCCTATACATCAGGTCTTTGGGAAAACTTGTGATTTTTAATAAATTCGATCTTGAACTATCCTAGAAACATTGAAAATGAGTTAAATAACATGTCACAAGGTTGCATGCAAAAGTTATAAAGTTTTAAGGTTTGAAAACGAGATTTTCAATTTGTCGAAACTAGCCTAAGTAGCCCTTTTCAATAATTAATATCTCGCTAATTAAAGGATTGTAAAATATGAGAGTTACACCGTTTTAAAAAGCTCGCTGCAAGGATTTTAAAACCCCAATAACGTCTTTAAAAACCTTTATGGTCTCTTTTATAATCGATCAAAAAGAAGGTGACTCGTAAAGATTTTCATAAATAACTCTTGCATGCACTTTTCAAAATTAGAGTCTTATGAGTTATAGGATGTTATAAAATGACTTAAAATGAGTTAATTAACTATTACGATGTCCCTAGGTTACACCGTAAAAGTTAATGGGTCAAAAATGAATTTTCCTTAAAACGCGACGTGGCCAAGTGGCCATGTTCACGGGCTTGTTTCTCTATAACCAAAGATAACTAGAATGTGAGACCTATACCATTTTGAAGATCTTACAGCAAAGTGTTTAAAGGATCAATTGCGTCGTAAAAATATTGGCTTGGGACCAAACCGTAAGAGCTTAAGACTTCTAGTTTGAACCATTAGAAAGACCACCCGACAAACTCTTGAAGGGATCAAGAATGTAGTAAAAACCTCTTAAGGCCTCGCTTATATTTACCCTTACTGTTGTCGATTTAGGCCTAAAACAAGAAAAATTTTCTTATAAAACTACAAGGATACAAATTGTAATTTTTGAAAAAATAAAGTTTTCTTTGGCTAAAAATGCAATTTCTTCAAAGTTAACTATTAAAGGGCTGATTTTTTCAATAACCCATAGTTGAGGGTATAAAGTGTCATTTTTGAAAGTACAAGGGTAAAAACCGTAAATATTCAAAATTGTAAAATATAAATTTTTTCGAAAAATATCATATTTAACAAATTTGGTTTTTGATAAAACTTAAAATCAATCAACCGAGCCATAAAAATAAGTATGATAAGTATTACTAAGTTTTGAAGAGACTTCATGTTCACCCGACCATCGATAAAGCATTATCATCGCATATACTTGAATTCCAATACTAAACACATGACATACCAACTCAGGTCTCGATTCGGAGCAGTTTATTCACATTACTTAATTTATTTTCCATCCAGACTACGGTAACACCGAGGTGAGTTCATAGTCCCACTCTTACATAATCTTTTCAAACTCGTGGGGTGATACAAGCTACAAACCCGAACACAAGTATTTTTCTGTATGCTATCCTGACTGATATTTCCTAAGTACCTACTGTTGCCACTAAAATTCCCTCATATCATGAACCATTAATCACTTGCGAGTGAACGCGAATATAGTGAATATATCTATTGGCAGTTGACGCCCCATTTGTGTTAGCCAAATAGGTAACCAAATGCACTTTATTTGAGAATACTAGGAGAATGGCAAACTCCTACCAGAGGGCATTGTTGCTCACATCATTACTATGATGTTTGTAACTTACGTCATTATTATGACGCGTTCGTGTTAAGGTTTGCGTGTCATGAGACTTAGGGCAATATACTGTACTGCAATATTACTTATTTTACTACTGTTTATCTTGTGTTCAACTGATTATTATACAAACACTATGGATTCACTCAACCTTTGTGTTGAATTTTTAGCAAGTTTTATCTCAGGTAACTAAAGCACGACTTGGCACGGAGTGGCTATGGACTTTCTTATAAAAGGGGTGTCCATTTTGTTATCATTCACAAGAATAAAACTATTTATTTCAGTATTTCCGTTGGGACTTTTTTTTGTAAAACTCTGATTTAAATAAATGAATGATAACTATTTTATCTAAAACGTCTCTTTTGAGCCGTTTATCTATTATTTGTTGGTGTGTATCTCCCATAACAGGGTTAAGACAATCAGTAGCAACTGAAATACCACTTTGATGGTTACCGGATATCACTTGGAATCGTGTAATCACTTTCCAAAGTAAACTATTCGACCCTAATGCCTGGGTTACATGAATATCTACTTGGGATAAGACCAAATGTTAGTTATTGAAATAGGAACAAATCAATAACTCTTGCGCAAATAAGTGTTTAAGCTTTTGTTTTTTTTCCTGATTTCAGTATGTTTTTCAGTGTGTTTCTCAGTGTCTTCATGCTGATGAAAACCATCTCTATTTATAGTAGAGAATACTCACTCCTAGTTAATGGACATTATGGATGATTAACGGCCAATTAATCACTCATAATAAGCCTCCATTATCATAGGAATAGTGGTTACATGACCAATTAAACGTGGTCATAAAGCAGTCATAACAGCCAATTGAATGAGTCAAAGATGTTACAAATTAATCACTGCAACACTACCAGTAGGAACCATTACACTAGCAGCAGGAACCAAACACTACCAGCAGGAACCATCAGCAGGAACCATTACACTAGCAGCAGGAACCATAACACTACCAGTAGGAACCATCAGTTACTACACTAGAAGTAGTAACCAATACACTAGCAGTACAAACCACTATTGAGTCGAGTCAGGGTGTTCAGGGACCTCATGTGTGTACACTCCGTACCTCCTAACCCAAAACCAGGTGTGAACTAATCCCACAAGTGCACTAAATTTAACAGGGAGTCTTACAACAGCCCTACAACCGCAAACCCTGAGATAGTTCAGGTTGGGTTTCCTTTTAGTCCAGAGTTCTTAAGGGGTAACCTTGTTCTTTTTGTTGGGAACCCTATTTAATAAATAGCAAGTTGTTAACATAGCTTCACCCCAGAACCCTTGACTCAGTCCTGAATAGGACAACATGGTATTAACCATCTCCTTCAGCTCCCTGTTTTTCCTTTCAGAAATACCATTTTGCTGAGGAGTATAGGGAGTAGTCGTTTCATGGATAATACCAACAGACTGAAAATACAGAGTATCCATGTACTCACCTCCCCTATCAGTCCTTAATCTTTTGATCAAAGACCCAAGTTGTAATTCAACTTCAGTTTTAAACACTTTGAATTTATCTAATGCTTCATCCTTAGTATGTAACAGATAGACATAACAAAACCTAGAAGCATCATCAATAAATGTCACAAAGTACCTCTTGTTCCCCAAAGTGGGAGTGGCATGCAAATCACACAGGTCACTGTGTATTACCTCCAAGAGCTTAGTCTCACGTTTAACACCCTGAAAAGGTTTCTTGGTTATCTTGGTCAACATGCAAGTTTTACACTTTTCAGTGTCCATGTCAAATGCTGGGATTAACCCATCTTTAGACATATCTTGCATCCTTTTATAGTATACATGGCCAAGTCTAGCATGCCAAAGGATAGAGTCAGTCAGGTCATAGGTGGTTACAAAGGCTGAATTAACACTATCAGAGACATTATTAAGCCTGGACATTTGGTTACACAAATAGCCAAAACCAATAAAAATACCTCTTTTAGACAAGACAAATTTATCAGACTCAATAACTTGTTTATATCCATGATTATTCAAAGCACTACTTGAAACCAATTTTTTCCTTATATCAGGAACATGAATAACATTAAACAAAGTTACAATCTTTCCAGAACTAAATCTAAGATCTACACAACCACGACCATGCACTAAGGTTGTTGACTCATTTCCTATTTGAAGAATAGAACCATCATTCAGTGACTCATAAGTCTTGAACCATCTTCTATCTTTACACACATGAACTGTTGCACCAGAGTCAACCCACAACGCAACATCATCATCCTGCACATAATAAGATTCAGATACATATGTAACATAATAAATCTGAAAAGACTTATTAAACATATTCTGACCTTTCAGTGAGTTGGTAGAACCACCACTCCCTGAACCATTAGTGCCTGATCCATTGGCTTTACCACCAACCTTAACACCTTTGCAATCCCTTTTAATGTGACCAGATTTGCCACATTTCCAACAAGTAGGTGTTGCCTTCTTGTTAGGATATGCCTTTGTGTTGTCATGATATTTGCATTTGGCTTTATTGTCATTGTACCTGGTGGAGTTGTTATGCTCCACCATATTGACAACAGAAGCACCAGTAGCATTGCTACTCTTTGGCTTGTCATTATCCTGCCCCTTGAGAGATTCCTCAATGCACAGATGACTGCCCAACTCAACCAGAGTTAATTCCTCTTTCTTATGTTTCAAGGTATGCTTGAAATCTTTCCAAGAAGGTGGAAGTTTATCAATAACACAAGAGACTGAAATAGCCTCATCCATGTGCATATTGTGTTGTGTAAACCTTCCAAGTATTCCAAAAAGTTCATTGTATTGTTCCATGACTGGTCTTGAATCAGTCATTTTGTAATTTGTGAAATTACTTACAAGAAACTTCTTACTTGATGCATCCTCAACCATATATTTGGCATCCAAGGAATTCCACAGTTCTTTGGAAGATTCAAAGTTCTGATAAATGTCAAATAGAGAATCAGACATACCATTGAGAATTAGACCTCTGCAAATGTAGTCATCATTCTCCCATTTGCTCCTCCTCCTGATCTTCTCCACAGTAGCATCATCCCCATCATCAGGAATAGGAGTGGTTAGCACATACACCACACTCATGCTGGAAAGCAAGAAGTGCATCTTCTTCTGCCATCTCCTAAAGTCCACTCCTTCAAACTTATCAAGCTTGGCAAAGTTTGAAGCCATGTGTTTCATTGCAGCAGCAGCCATTGATTATCACAAATAGTTTACTTTGATTGTTGGTGTGTATCTCCCATAACAGGGTTAAGACAATCAGTAGCAACTGCAATACCACTAGGTGGTTACCGGATATCACTTGGAATCGTGTAATCACTTTCCAAAGTAAACTATTCGACCCTAATGCCTGGGTTACACGAATATCTACTTGGGATAAGACCAAATGTTAGGTATTGAAATAGGCACAAATCAATAACTCTTGCGCAAATAAATGTTTAAGATTTTGTTTGTTTCTCCTGATTTCTGTATGTTTTTCAGTGTGTTTCTCAGTGTCTTCATGCTGATGAAAACCATCTCTATTTATAGTAGAGAATAGTCACTCCTAGTTAATGGATATTATGGATGATTAACGGCCAATTAATCACTCATAATAAGCCTCATTTATCATAGAAATAGTGGTTACATGACCAATTAAACGTGGTCATAAAGCAGTCATAACGTACCAATTGAATGAGTCAAAGCTGTTACAAATTAATCACTGCAACACTACCAGTAGGAACCATTACACTAGTAGCAGGAACCATACACTACCAGCAGGAACCATTACACTATGTTAGGTTCCTAAATATGCAACACAAGTAACAATAGAAGAAATAGAGAGGCGGATGAACAATAATCAAACACACACACACGTTAGACTTGACCGGTTATGCGTAAGGTATATGTGAAAGAAGTAAATTGAACAACCAACCCTCAAGTGAGGGTTATTACAAAGTATTTATAGGAGGGAAGCTAGGGCAACACTCCTAGTTCCCATCCTTTTCCTTATTGGACTAGGCCTAGGCTTATGGGCCTTCTACATAAGCCTAAGGCTAATTACTAACATAAAGGCCATATTAAGCTAACTATTACATATAAATTACTAACACCTGAATTAAGGTTTAGGAGTGATTCCAACAATCTCCCCCTCAAGTGTTGGTGATGAATACAAGCGGTGAAAGTGCTGATGTAATAGTAGCTTTGTCGTCTTCTGACATTCTTCTTTCTTGTGAGAAGAATTGCCTTGATTTGAACAATCTCCCTAGTGTAGAGAAATTGTTTTCTTTAAACAGTTCTGCTTTGACGTCATCTTAATCTTTGTTCTTTGATCATTGTTCTTTGTGATGGTAGTGAGAGTATGTTGTTGTTTTCTCGCATCAAGTCCGCCTCAGTCTGCTTGCCAGTGTCTCCACGTCATTCTTCAACATGCTCACACGCTCTTTGACGTTGGATTTCAGTACTGATGAAGTTCTTTAAGTCTTTAACTTTGTAGATTCTTTGGTTTGACGAAGAATCATTCTGACTTTTGTGTTGCTTTTAGTTAGAACTTCCATTAGTGATGATGTTGGCATGAGCAAGTGAAGAATCTGCACGATCAGTCCGCTCCAGAGCTTCCATAAGAAGTAAACATAAGAAAGGTTAGTAATAAGCGGATTCCGGCACTTACAAGTTCGAACTTCGAGAGTGTTAACAGCATAGTGTGAAAACACAACTCTAATTCTCACAAAGGCCGTTCTGAACCGGAGTCCCACAAGTGAGATAACACGATGTACCGAAGTACATCTACGGTTCAGATGAGTCGCTGAGGTACACCGAAGCATCACCTCACGACTGCAGACCGTTTGAGACATACTAAGCGTAATCCACGGGGAGTTACCGAAGTGACCTGCTGTCAAGGCTGTTAGATGTTGACCCTGGCAGGAGTTTCCATTTAATCACTGAGGATCACAATTGTAAACCTCTCATAAATGTTCTCGACAGATTGCTAAGATCTGTGAAGGACTCGATAACGTACCACTGATGTTCTTATTGTTGAACATCAAATGATGAAATTTCAAGTGTACCTAAGAGATCTTTTGATGAATCTCGTGGCTCTAGACTCAATAGTGCGTTTTGGTTTTTCCTGAGCGGAGACTAGGGAGAGGGTCTCCTTCTTCAATACCAGCAATCTCTAAGAGAAAGCTGATAGTTTACGTAGGGTTCCCTGTGAGAATGAAACAAGCTTCTGTTGAGAGAAACTTGAGTGGCTAAGAAGATTTAGTGCATGCGTCACTGGGTCCATGACGACTTTTAATCTTCAATACCAGCGTCATCAAGTGACAACCAGTAGCATATGAATTGAACCCGGTGTCTGCCCTAAGTTGAATAATTTGGAGGGCTATTTCTTTTCACCCTTTTCTTTGCATTTCTTTTTAATTCTTCAACTCCTTCTTTCTCCGATTCTCATTTTCTCCTTTTTATAATCATACCTAAGGACTTCTAATTCTAACTATTGGTGGTGTCCTTGGGTAGATCCCTCCGGCTCTGGCGGATCATAGAACGGTTATTCCTAACCTTAATCTCCTTATAACTCCATTGCCATAAAACCATTTTTCAAGAAAATCTCTCATAGTATTTGTGAATGAAAAACATTTTGTATCACTGTGAGAGTTTTATCTTTTAGCATAAATACTCCCCCTCAACATGTGCTTAAGAGTTTTGACAGAAATCTGCACAGTGAGGAAAGAGCGCGCACTTTTGAATTGATCGACTCAAGATAGACAATTCCTTGCGAGACACGATTACGTTGTATAGTTAAAGAGATACATTGTCAGCTTTTAGGTGACAACTAGCTCTAATAACTATCTTGATGGTGTGGACAAACCTCGAAAGGTTGTCAAACCCGTCAAAGATCATGTCTACCAGGAGTTTCTCGAATGGTACATTCTACTCGGACAAGTCCTTTGTGAGACACGTTTACATCACTAGCGAACTAGCTTGAAATTATTACCCGTCCAGGACAAGTCTTTTCGAGTTACTAACAGTTAAGATCTCGTCAATTCGTTGGTTAAGTCTATAGCACAAAGATTCATTTGCAGTTACACAACATATTTCTTATCACATAAATTTTCTCCCCCTCAAAAATGGCATATAAGTGTTATTTTTTAAGAAATGTTGAGAATAAATATGACCATTTTGAGTTTTGTGGGAAGATGACCACTGTGAACAATTAGTGAACAAATTTTTAAAGTCAAATACTCCCCCTCAACAAGTGATATAAACGGTTGAGGTTTTGAAAATCGTAAGGGGAAGTACTTGTTCTTTTGAGCAAAACTTTGAAAAGTGAAAGGTTTGATAGGTTTTATTCAAAAGTAAGAAGCTTTCGCTCCTTTTATAAGGATTGTGGCACTGAAGCGTACCACATGGTCCTTTCTTGACAAGTACGGGTTGTACACTGTTATGTGTGCACAAGCCATTGACATATAAATCACGCATCCAAAATATTATGAAATAGAAGTAGTTCAAGGGGTACCAGGAAGTCCATCAATGTTTCCAGGAATGCGAACTGGGCGTTGATAGCTAGCGAGAGAAATCCTGGGACGACCGCCTACAAAGCTTTCCAGTGTCCTGAACTGATCCCTTCGATACAACCTTTCATCAATCATGGTGATGATCCTCTTCACATCCCTTCTTTCTTTAGAATTCCATCGCTTTTTAGACCCAATTCCTTCATGAGTATCCTTCAACCTATAAGCTAATCTGTCCCTAACCTTCTTCAATGTGTGATCCCCAAACTTGTGAAGATCGCTACACGCCATCAAGCAGTTGCGTAGTGTTTCACTAAGGTAAACCACTTTGAATGGTTTGCTGATGATTGTGTATTGTGAAAGCTGGTTGATGTCGGGAAGATCTAGCTGAGGTGGAGTGAAGTTGACACGGGTCTGATATGATTCAACTGCGAGTTGGAGATCTTCTACACGTTCTTTGATGACTATGCGTCTGATGAAGATAAGCAAGGACTTGATGAATTCATGTTGTACTTCAGTCGAAAATTGTCTCATGCGACCCTGTACTTTGGCAAGGTACATGTCTTCAATGTCGTTGAGAGACAAATTCTCAAAGTCCGCTTCAGAGAATGCATAATCTCTTTCGTCTTGCCTTTTGACCACAATATTCTTGAGAAAAGTGTAGTCCCATTTGGACGAAAGGTCAACATGTTTGATGGCAACGATATTCTTAGTACTGAACACTTCATGTTGAGACTTCTGAACCTGGCAGCTTCTATAGTAGATTCTTCGTCGTTCCGGCCAATGGTGAATCCCATACAGTGCATCACGGTCATACTCTTCCACATTGTTGGAGAACATGTGGTTAGCTCTTTCCTCGATGGCTATGCAGTTAGAGTATATGGCTGCCGGGAATGGAAGTGTCCGTGATGTAGCGTATTTCCTTGAACCATCGCCACCGTGAAGAAGAAATTCCAAGTCTTTGTTGAAGAAATATCTGAATGGAATCCTAGGCTGATCCGGTTGGCCAATTGTTGGTAGAGGTTTGGACCGGTCGGTGTAATATGGAGGATTGTCCCGTTTGGTGAAGTCGATGTTTGCTTCTGGGTTGAGCCAATCCATGTTGTTAGACATGGCTCGTGCTATATTATCAAGGTGATACTCAACTTCTATAGCATTTTCCGAGCTGTCTTTGAGAAGTTGAAATGCTTCATTCTTGATTCGCTTCAACTCGGATTTCGTCATCTTCTTCACATGGAATTTTTCTTGCAGAAGTTTCGCATGCTCCAATGTACTACATTCTTTAACCTCTTGACCTTCAGATGGGTAGGGAGTGGAATCAACAAGCTTCGAGAACCATTCAAATTCAGTATCATCCTCGTCCAACCATGATAAGACGTCGGTCATAGGCGCCTTTTTCTTCTTTTTCTTTGGCCTGGTTGAAGATTATGGTTTCTTAGCTGTGTCAGGAGAGATGGGTTGTTGTTGTGGCTCATGGATTTCCTCATCGTCACCACCCGTATACTCAAAGTGATCACCGGTTTTTCGAGTGGGGTGGTGTCTCGAATCCTGAGGTTTTTCAGTTGAAGAGCGAGGAGGGATCGTTGTTGAGTGGAGTCCTTTGGGTGGAGGCTGCATTGAGTACTGAATGGAGGATGATTCACCAGACTTCTTCGTGCGTTTGGGCTCGTTATCCTTATCCCGATCTTTGTCTTCGTCGTCTCTTGAACGTTTAGGCCTTAAAGCTTCTTCTCTGTATGCTGACCTGAGTTGGTATTCCAGCAATGCTTCAAACAATTAAGCTTCGTGGGAGGCAAACGTTGCAGAGCGTTTCGACATTTGAGCTACTAGCCGGTTCACCAATTCATCATATGAGAAGATTGTGAGTTCAGCTGGATTGATGCTCAAATTCATTGGAGTTGATTTCATGGCTTGCTTGGCTAGATGTAAGAGATTCGGATAAAGTTGTCTGGTATACATCTCCTTTGTCAGTTTAGGAACGACCTCCATAAGGAACTTGTGAGAGTATCCTTTGATCATCTCGTCCATGCTCCCTTGAAGATCATCTTTCATGAGCTTCTGGACATACTCCCTTTCAACTTGCATCTTGTCATTCTCATTATGAAGATACGTTATCCGATCACGAGAAAATTCACTTTTGTAGAGTATGTCTTTCTTTCTCGACCGCTTGACAGCTTTGACGATTCGAGTCTTTGCATGAGAGATCCAAGATGCAGTTGGCTTCTTCACGATCGGATGTGGATCTGGTTGTTCTTTTTGATGGTGGTGGTGAAGAGTGAGAAGATGAATCCGATGATGATGAGAT
Organism: Chrysanthemum makinoi; assembly: GCA_910596185.1. Lineage (NCBI taxonomy): Eukaryota > Viridiplantae > Streptophyta > Magnoliopsida > Asterales > Asteraceae > Chrysanthemum > Chrysanthemum makinoi. The sequence goes on from OU343217.1 coordinate 268,677,561, forward strand.
GTGAGGAGACTCCGGGTCCTTTGGTGGCTCAGAAGTTTCTTCCTTTGACCGTGTAGGACTATCTAGAAGAAACTTATCATACTCAACATCTTCTTCATTTCCAGACTTAGCTTTTTCATCAGCTTTGGCTATGGCTGCAGCTTCTTCATCGCCTTTTACCTTCTAACTTCTCAGATTCTGGTTCCTCAATGTTGTAATAAATAGAATCTTCCACGCGCTTTTGTTGTTGCTCAAGAGTGGTGGCACCAGATCCCTTATCGGGTTGATTAACCGCATCAGGACCTGGTGAAGATTGAACTCCACCACTCGATCCTCCGGGGCCACCCATTTTATCTTTAGCAAATTCTTTTGCAACATGTTGGAGTCTAAGGAATTTGAACTTTTTCCTGTATGTATCATCTTGTTGCTCTTCATCTGATTCTTCTTCCTTTTGTTGCTCAATGACTGGAGTCTTCCCTTTGCCGTGTTCAGCTGGTGGACTGGGAGGTTTAGGTACCATTGTAGTGTCATCTTTAGCAGTTTCAGAGTAGAAAATCTCCTCATCTGATGCAGTACCCCCCGAGTCCTCGTCAATAAGCTTTCTTTGCGGTTCAGGCTTAGGTACGGGAATAGGAACAGCTTCCTTGGAAGGAACTTTCCTCTTAAGTGGAGGATTCCTCTTGGGAAACTTCCTCTGACTCTCAGTGCTTGCAGCACTTCCTCCACTTCCTCTTCTGGTTTTCCTGGTAGGTGTACAAGTAGATTTATCATCTAGAAAACCAACTTTGTTCTCTTCCACAGCTTTCAGATACCTTTTGTAAGAGTAGAGCTGTTTGATTTCGTCTGAGAGAAGGTGATCTGGCAATACAGCACCTTGTTTCTTAGTCGTTGACTCCTTAAATCTGACAGTTAGGGTAGGTTCAGACAACATGTCGTGATTGTTAGGGTCATTGATTCTTCGGGAATGTCGGGTTATACCCAAGTGCTCTCTGGATCAACAGTTTAGTGTATCCGATGTAAGGAATCTTTGAGCCAAGCTTTTTGAGGAATGTCATCATGTCATCCCAAATCCGAGCTTCAACTTCGATGTGCTTCATGTTGATCAGAGCCCAAAAGATTTGAAGTTCCATGAGCTTGGGATGCTCATAGCCGCTGTCACGACCAGAAATGGATTTTGTGATGACGATATAAAGGGTTCTCCAAGGTTGAGGGATGTTCTTGAGATCCACGTGAGAATGCTTAATGATAACCCCTGAAGCCTCGTCGTACCCAATATTGATCAAGAATTGCAGAACCGTCTCTTCAGTAGGTGCAGCAGAGAATTCAGTTGGTATGATGTCGGGAATGAGGAGAACAGCCCTTAAGTCTGCAGGAGTGATGGTGAGTTGCTTGTGATTGAGCGTCACCGTCACAGCATTTTGACCTTTGACCATCTGCATTGTATTCTAGAATTGCTGTATGTAGATCTCCGAAACAGTGGCAGAGTTGGTGAGCATGTTCTCGATAGGGATGATTCTTCAGAATATCCACTGCAATGAGACAAGAAGATTCCGAACAGGTGAGAGTTTCAAAGTCAACTATGAGATTGTTCTTTCCAATCTTCATTGGATAGCCATGTGGGAAGATATCAGCAATGGTGAGAACATTTGGTGCATCCACATTCATTTGAGCTTCCATGTCGTGATCTGAAACACATTTAGCCAAAAGAACCAACATATCGAAAAACATAATGTTAGTCAATAGATGGTTTTATTGTCTATTTATTGAATGAGATATGTCAATAATTGTTACGAGTCCAAAGTCACTTGTTTGTTCAATAGTCTAATGACGTCGAGAAAAGTTTCGTGAGTTAGTTAACTTTAAGTTTTAAAGTTTATGTTATCACTTATTTTCCACAACATATTAAACGTTTAAGCTTATTAGTGACATTTATTGGTTTCGTGACGTTATGATTTATTTATTTACAAGTATGCACGCGTAACAATTCATAATGAAGGTTTGATCAAGGCTTAGGCGTAGAAATGGTAGCTTATGCGTAAACAGGAGTTATACGCGTAGACACAAGCTTATGCGTAGGAACCTGACTTATGCGTAAGAAATATTACGCGTAAGAAAAAGGGGACCTTATGCGTAAAGCTTACGCGTAGGCGTATATAAAACCTTACGCGTAAGGCTTACTCGTAAGAGTAGACCTTATGCGTAGTGGTCACTGTTTACGCATATCCTTCACAGGATACGCGTAGTCCCTTTGTAGAACCTTACGCGTAAGATTTCTCTTACGCATAACATGCTACGCGTAAGGTGATCCTTATGCGTAGATGGTTAACAACCTTGATTCTGAGTTTTACGAGTAGCAAGCCTGAAATAACATCACCATAACATCAATATTAACATTAACATTCATTCTACAACATATCATGGCATGAAACTCATCAAACAGTTTATGCGTAAAAAGTCTTATACGTAAACCAAAACCCTAATAGTTCAAAGATTACGCGTAAGATTTTTAGCCATAGGATTTGCACCAAAGTTTTTCTGGTAAATCTAGGAAGCCTATAGAGTTGTTTTATCCAAGTTTTAACATCAAACAAGTCATGAATCAAAAATACCCAAACCATATGAACATAAACCCTAAATTTCAATTCTTTCATTGTTTATGTTTCTGGGCAAGTTCTGGGTTTTAATATGATCAATTCAACTTTATAACAACCTATTACAACAATCTTTATTACCAAAAACGTTCTCATTTGAAAATACCCAAAACGACTCATGAACCCTAATTTTGAAAAACAATCAATTCGTGTTTCTGGGTGGATTTTGAGGATAAACATAATATCATTGATGTTATTGAAACGTTTTGACATACATATTTTAACCACAAACACACACCAATGATTGTGTGTTCATACGCTTATGCGTAGAACACATAATCATTCATATCTCACGTTTTAGCCGTTGGATTTGCATAAAAAACAAAACCCTTGCTTGTAATTACGTTTAGATTACGAAAACACTTACAATTTGATGATCAAAAACACGGAATTGAAGCTTGAGTATTAGGTGTAGGATGAGTTTGGTATGAGTAACAAATGTGAAGTGAAAGTAAGGTGGAGGTGTTTTTATTAAAATAACTTTAAGCTTTTGGCAGTTTTAGTCCCTCCACATTTTTTATTTTCATCCAAAGCCTTTTGACTTCCATTTTAGTTACCAAACGAATAATTCATGGAAATAACTTTGATGACACTCCCCCTCGACTTTAGAAATAAAGAAAGGTTATGAATTTTAGTCTGAGGAGTGTCATTGAACCAGATATAATTACCACCATTGATAAAAAGAAACAACCAGGATAGTAAAATCATGCAAGTACACAGTTGTTTTGAAACATTTAAGTATATATTTTCTCCCCCTCAACACTTGATCGGAAAAATACTGAATTTTGAAAGATTAGAGTGTTGACGGAAGAAATGTACTTGCCATGTTAAAAGAAATATAGATAGAAGAATATTTTTGTTGTTTTATCTGATTTTATATTTTTGTATTTTGTTTTTGAAAAATATTTACAAAAGAGGTTTTGGTGTTTGACTGGTTTTTAAGAATGTTTTAAGAGTTCATCCAGTTCCTCTTGAGTCAAACACCGCATACCAATTCGGTGGACCAACTCATTAAACCTAGCGGGAGCTAAGGCTTTGGTGAGAAGATCTGCCAATTGGTATTCTGTACCCACGAAATATAATTCAACAGTACCCTGTTCCACGTGGTCCTTGATGAAGTGATATCGAAGATCGATGTGCTTTGACTTTGAGTGTTGAACTGAGTTGCACGAGATCGCAATAGCACTCCGATTGTCACAGTACATCGGGATTCTCTCAAATACGTAACCATAGTCTTTGAGTTGTGTTCTCATCCAAATGACTTGAGCACAACACACCGACATGGCTACATATTCTGCTTCGGTTGATGACAGCGATGTACAATCCTGCTTCTTCGATTGCCAAGATACCAGTTTGTCACCAAGAAATTGTAGTGCTCTTGAAGTACTTTTTCGAGAGTCTAAGCAACCTGCGTGATCAGCGTCTGAAAAAGCTATTAGTTCAAAACCCGAATCCTTCGGATACCAGATCCCCAAATTAATGGTTCCCTTGATGTATCGGAGGATTCTTTTAGCCTCTGAGAGGTGGGTTTCAGTTGGTCGCGACTGATAACGGGAGCAAAGATAAACGGCAAAGACAATATCAGGTCTGCTGGCTGTTAGATACATGAGAGACCCAATAATACTACGGTATTTGGTAGGGTCAACCAATTTCCCATGCAAATCAGCCTCCAGCTTCTTGGTATGTGCTATTGGTGTGGCATAAGTATCACAAGTATTCATTCCGAATTTGTGTAGAATTTCAAGGGCATATTTGGACTGACTAAAGAAAATACCACGGGGTGATTGATGAACTTGCAGTCCTAGAAAGAACGTAAGTTCACCCATCATGGACATTTCAAAATATTTCTTCATTAGTTTTGCAAAAGCGATTGAGTACTTTTTATGAGTTGACCCAAAAATGATGTCATCCACATAAATTTGAACAATTAAAATATGTTCCCCGTGATATTGTATGAAAAGAGTTGGGTCGACCGAACCTTTGGTAAAATTATTGGCAATGAGGAAAGATGATAGCTTATCATACCATGCCCGAGGAGCTTGTTTGAGACCATACAGAGCTTTGTTCAGTTTGTAGACATGGTTCGGAAGCGCGGTATCAACGAATCCTTCGGTGGCCGACATAAACTGTTTCTTTCAGTTGACCATTCAGAAAAGCAGTTTTGACGTCCATTTGAAAGACCGTTATATTCATATGAGCCGCGAACGCCAGAAATATCCGAACAACCTCAAGACGAGCAACCGGAGCAAATGATTCTTCAAAGTCAATACCCTCTTCCTGTCTATAACCCTTAGCCACCGACGTGACTTGTTTCTGATGACATTCCCTTCAGCATCCAATTTGTTCTTCCAAATCCATTTTAGACCAATGACGTAGACCCATGATGGTCTTTCAACCAGTTCCCATACTTCAAGACGTTTGAATTGGTTGAGTTCTTCTTGCATGGATTCAATCCAGTTGTCTTTTGTCATTGCGTCTTTAATGTTTTAGGCTCAGATTGGCAGACAGTGAGTGCATAAATGCAATGTTCACCATTTGTGTGAAGACGTTGTCTCGTAACGACTGGTTGATTCGGGTTGCCAATAATATTTTCCAGAGGATGGTCTTTTGTCCATCTATGTGTAGAGGGTTGATGTTGGTATACATTATGCAGATTCTGAGGATTCAAATGGCTTGTAGATGATTCCGAGACATCAGGTGCAGCAGTTTCATTAGCAAACGGATTGAAGAACGCATTTGGATCAAAATCTGCAGGTGGGGGTACTTCATTAAGAACATCATCAGCCGGTTCATCATTGTTGGAAGCGGTTTGTTCAACTGTTGTGTTGGAGTCAACTGGTGGTGCATCTTCAACATTAGTTGTTGTAGCAGGTGTATCAGGTATTAGAGTATTATCGAGGTTGAGCGGAAACAGAGGATACACCTGGAGCACGTTCATCAATATCGTCACTGAACAGAGGAGCAAATAGTCTTTCCATTTGTTGACGAGTAAGCCGAGGGCTTGTATCAGCTGATGATGGGGTTTGGGGAAAGTTTAAGCGGTTGTGACCGGGTTCCAAGCTGTTATACTCAGAAGCCATTTCAGTGAGTTCATCAAAATTAGCATGAATCGTTTCCATAACCTGCTTTGTCCGACGATTCCAGATCCGGTAACCTTTAGAATTTTCACAATATCCAATAAAGACTCCAATGTCAGCTTTGGCTTTGAGCTTTCCAAAGTCATCACGATCATTATTCGGATAGCAAAGAGATCCAAAGACATGAAAGTGTTTGAGATTCGGTTTACGGTTGTGGAGAAGCTCAAATGGTGTTTTGTTGTGGCGTTTAGTAATCATTGAGCGGTTCTGAGTGTAGCATGCAGTGGAGACAGCTTCAGCCCACAAGTAATCTGGAAGTTTAGCATTGATTAACATCGTTCTGGCAGCTTCCACTAAAGTACGGTTTCGTCTTTCAACAACTCCGTTTTGTTCTGGTGTGCGGGCAATAGATGTTTGATGCTCAATTCCCACTTTCTCATAATATTCCCGAAGAGTTTGATTCACAAATTCAGTTCCTTTGTCTGTTCAAATTTGTCTAACGGTGTTCCGGAGCTGAATTTGAATTTTCGTGAGAAAGGTGATGATCATCTGTGGAGCTTGATCTTTACTTCAAGAAAATAAACCCAAGTCCATCTTGAGTAGTCATCAACAATTACCAAAATGTAGCGTTTGCCATTGATCGTCTGCACGCGCATCGGGCCACACAAATCCATGTGAAGAAGATGAAGTACATGCTGAGAGTTATGTTCCACCTTTGAAGGAAAATGAGCACGAGTGCTTTTCCCTTGTTCACAAGCTGAGCATAGGTGATCTTTAGAATACCAGAATCTTGGGAGACCTTCAACAAGTTTGTGTCGAGCAAGGTTGGTGATGGTTTGAAAGTTTAGATGTGAGAGACGATGGTGCCATAGCCAAGATTTTGTAGATGTAGCCTTTGAGAGTAAACAAATGGGAGATGAAGCGATCATGTCTTGCATGGAGATAGTGTAGAGACTGGATGAGCGTTGGCCAGACATAAGATCATTTCCTTGAAGATCACGAATGAAACAAGTTTTCTCCCTGAAAGAGACTTCCAAGTCTCCATCACAAAATTGACCAACAGAAAAAAGATTGTGACCGAGTCTTCCACATAATAAACCCTGCTAATTTTGATGTTGCCATTAATGTAATCTCCGTAGCCCATCATAGCTGCGAAGTGATCATTCCCGAATCCGACAGTGCCAATGAACTTTGAAACAAAGTTTGATAACAGTTTAAGGTTGCCTGTCATGTGTCGGGAACATCCGCTATCAACAATCCAGAGGATGATCAGTATCACCTGCATTAGACACAGACGACACAGATGGAATAGAAGTAGATGTGGAACCCGAAGTGTTAGAGGGTTCCAAAGCAGTTATAGTAGAAATACACACATCAATAACTTTAGGCATCCATTTAAATCCTAGTGTATTATGTATCCATTTCTGCCATCTCCAACTAGTCTTAGCTTTAGTCTTAGTAAATGCACTAGGTGGTACAACAATCCTTGGAGGTGATACTGGAACTACAGGGACATCAATGTGGTTCTTAGAATCTAAAGAGTGCGGTCTACCAAGCAAGACTTAGAAGCATAGTGGGCCTAGAGGTATTCCGAGTCTTAGGATTCCTTAAACGAGACAAGATAGCCTTAGCAACACATTTATCATGACAATCAGAACGCATACTTTTACGACATATAACACAAGATGCATCAGACTGAATATCAAAAGTACTTAAAGGTTCAATATTAGTTACAACACTTTTTCCATTACATTTGCCAGACGCAATATCTAAAGTGGGTGCAACAGAAGTCTTATTCAAAATCCTACGGTGTTCTTCTACTTCAACATTCTTTATTTGTCTTTTCTTAGGTCGCAACTTCCTATTCTTCCTTGTATTGCTCCTAGGCTGTGAAGTGCGGACGTTTGGAAAAGAGGCAACTAGTCCTGTTTCAGTAGAAGGAAGCACATTAGTAACTTGTGTTTTGTCAGTAGGTATTCTGGGGACATGATTGCTAAGTGTTACAGGTGCAACTCTCTTAATGATGCTAGGCTGAACTTGTTCATACTTTCCTAACATTTCCCTTAACTTAGTGATAGTGTGCACCAAATCTTGATTTTCAGAACTAAGATTTCCAAAGCAAAATTCATGACTTCTTTAGTGTGTGCAAGATAATGATCAAGTTCGTTTGATGCTTCATCACGAGTCTGTTTGAGTAAATCAAATATGACACCATATTCCTTTTAACTTTTGCAAGTTCTTGTTCATATTTTGAGATTTGACACTTAAAAGACACGCTTTGATCATCCAGTTGCTCAATTTTAGGATCAGAATATTTTGCACGCAACTGGGCGATTTTGTGTTGAAAAACAAGTTGTTGATCGTGAATATCTTTTTGACACCAATTAAGACGACGTATTGCATTTGAAAGCTCATTTGACAATCGTTTATTTTGAATTGTTAAAGACTCGATCGATGCATCATATCGTATTCACAACATTATCAACGTAATCATAATCGCAGAGATATCATCGATGCATATGGCAAAGAATGTAATAACACAGCATGATGGATATCAGCACGATAACATCTTCCAAGAGTCGATCAACATCTTTTCTCAACAGTTTCTTTTTACGTTTAGTGTTTGAAATCGATGTTTCTGTTTTCTCAAAAATTGTTTTCATGAGACCAAGTTCCTTGTGAAAATCCTTTTCCCAATATAGTGCACAATTTTTCAAATTTTTGACATGGGGTAAAATTCTTTTCTAAAGAATATCTCTATGTTCTCGCGCCATTGGCGAGGTAAAATGTTGAACTTTTATTTCAGAATGAAATTCAATCTCACGTTCCAAAATTTTGAGGTTAGATAAGAAAGTGTCAAAGTATTTGATAACGCGACAACTTTCGGCATTAGTTTTACTTCACTAAGTGAAGGTAAAGGACCATTAATTTGTGCACCTTTTGGTTGAGGACTGACTTCATAAACTGGTGTGATAACCAAAGGGTTGTTAGAAGTATCTTGTTGTGTGACAAAAGTTACGGCTTTTGAATAGTTAAATGGTTTGTTGTAAATGACATTTTCCATTTTGACCGACTCTCGTCATCAGCATCTAATTCCTCCATCCGATTATATTCAACAACAGTCATAATAGAATCATCAATTCTATGTTCTCGTGACTGTAAACTTCGGATTTGGTTTGAATGCTCGTGTGATAACTTACGTTTATAATCAGCAAGATTCGGTCCATATCCATTTGGATTTGGTTTGAAAGAGAACTTTTGAATCGTTGTGATTGATTCACCATGTTTATAAACAACAATTTTAAACTCTTTGATTTTGTGTTGTAAGTCGACAATTTCCTCAAGATAGTCATCTATTCATTTCGTTGAATGCTTTTTGTACTCGGAGAACTGTTTTTGACAAGTTAACAACTCAGCCTTGGCTTTTGAGTTTCCAAAGTAAGAGCGTTAAGTTGTTGTTTATGTTCATGTTTCATTTGTTCTATTTGAGACAACAAAGCATTCTTCGAAGCGGCTAGATCACAAATCTGTCGCTCCAAATATTTTTCATTTTGGTGTGATTTGGTAAAAGCGGCTTCAAAACCTTTTTCACGGTTTTCTTGAGTTTTGAAAAAGTTGAGTTGTCGAATTAAGCATTCATTATCCCTGGTTAACAGTGCATTTTTCTCTTTTAATTTCGAGCAAATTTCCAAACGAGAATGTTGGTCTTTAATTAAGGTTAAGAGCTCAGTTTCTCTATCAGACAAAAGCTCATCTTGTTCAACGTGATTCTCAACATGATCATTCTTTAGATCCTCAAATATAATGACGGAGTCAACTTGATTGTCAATATTAACCATAAGGTCATTTTGATCATCAAATATAACTACGGGATCTATTTGATAATCATCGGAATGAGATGTGGAAGACTCATGTTGAACACTCTGATCCTTGTCAGATAGAGAAAGTGGCGGAGATATCAGCTCATTAATGATAATTGTTTGTTCAGTACCGAGACAAGCCGTCAGTGTCATACACTAGGCCTGTGTCACTCATGTGTAGAGCTTGCATTTGTGCCATCAACATCACTGCTGCATTAGCCTGCAAGTCCTCCATATCATCATCAGAATCTGCATCCGCCATAAAGCTCTGTTCCTTGTTGGTAAGAGTTCCACCAGCTTCATCCTTAAGAGCCAAGAGCAAAGCCTCTTTGAAATAAGCACCGCCTCTTGTCCTTGGTTTAGGACATGCATTAGCTAGATGACCCTTCTCATTACACTTATAGCATCGAAGACCATTAACCCCATTCTGAGCATTTCCTTGTTCAACCACTTGAGCCCTTTGTTGCTGCGGAGCACCCATGTTATTCCTTCCCATAGCATTGAACCCTTGACCACCTCCCATCTCACGACCATAACCACGATTTTGAACTTCAACGCGTCCATTGTTCACAAATGTACCGATTTCTTGTATTAGAAGAGGAACGAATGCGATTGTTGGATTTGTTTGTATAACGGCCAAATGCTTTAGCAATCATAACAAATCCTTGTTGCAATTCATCGAAGGAATTGGAGTCCTCATCGCCTTCACTGTAAAGAGCTTGAGCAGTGTTGTTGTTGTATGGAACCAATTGATTTTGTTGAGGTTGTAGTTGTGACGGATCGAAGGTTTGATGGTTGCAGTTGTTTGAGGAGCGGGTTGAGGAGCTTGTTGAGGAGGAATATTTGTTTGAGCCCACAAAGCAAGTTGTTGATTGTCCGGAAGTGATGGTGAAACAGTTTGACCACGGAGAATCCTTTCCTTATCAACTTCTTTTTGGTGAGGCTTCAGATAGTCGTACAACAATCCGTAGGTAGCGTGATGCATATCTTTAGCTTGACGGAGAAAAATGACATACTTCTCCCATTTCGGACCAAGACTACTTAGGAACTTTGTGTTGACAGCAATTCGTGGCATAATGATATTGTGTTTGTCCAAATCATTAATGATGTCTGAAAAGCAATGATGATAAGATTCTAATGACTCTCCTAGTTCAATCATGAAGTGTTCATAAGCCAAGTAGATTTTGGATTCCATGTCTTCCTGATTGAGTGTTGTGCCTTGTATAAAAAGATGAATCTGTCCCACATTGCTTTGGCGTCTTTTGAGCATCAACACTTTGAAGGATTGGATTGGGTAATCCTAAAAGGATGTATTGCATTGCAAGTTCTTCGGCTTCAAAGTGTAGAAGTTGATCACCCGTGAGTTCTGCAACAGTTGCAATGTTGGTGACATCATCTCTTGGTGGAACGGCATTAGGATCTCGGGTGTAACGATAGTAGGCATCTGAAATGGACCTTCCATAATGACCTTCTTTAAAACTTTCCATGTGGCTTCTTTAGATCACAAAACCTAAAGAACCTAATCACCCATTGATCATAATTACCGGGAGTGAGCATTGGAGGTCTATCAAGTGAGCCACCTTCATGAATTGATTGTTGGCTACTCAAGGCTTCACACATCTTGCCAAACCATGCTAGTTCCTTCATAGTATTCCTGGATGGATGTTGATTGTAGAAGTTTGTGTAAGGTTGTACTTGAAGACTAGGTGGTGGTTGAATCATTTGAGGTTGTGGAATTGTTGCAAGTAGTGGAGTATGTTGTTGATTGAATTGTTGTTGATAAACTGCTTGTTGTTGATTCCATTGTTGATGTTGTGGACTTAGTTGTTGTTGTTGTTGTTGATTATAAGTCTAAGGAAAATAGTTAGAGTATGGTGGTTGTGACATGTTGAAAACTTGTGTTGGTAAAATGGATCTTTGTAGTCGAATGAACCTTTGTTGATGAAGTATCCTTAGGCGTAGAAATCACAATAGCCAAGTAGCACTTATGCGTAAAAACACCAAAGTTACACGTAACAACAAGAGTTACGCGTAGTTTTAGTTTACGCGTAAGAATGGAACAAACTCTAAAGTTATGCGTAAAACAAGAAGTTAGGCGTAGAAAACTTAGGCGTAGCATTACCTTATGCGTAAGACTAAGCTTAGGCGTAAGATAAATCTTATGTGTAGGATTTTCTACGCGTAAGCTTTATGCTTATGCGTAATTTTAGGGTTATTGCCCAAATGATCTTTTACACTATCACAGTGCAAAAGATATCCAAAGTCGACGTGTTTTCAGGCTTATCCAAGCAAGAAACCATGGAGTAAACAACGAAACTGAAGATCAAACCAAGGAGTGAGTTACGCGTAGAACTAGGGTTTTGATACGCGTAGTTCTACTCGTAAGGTGACTTTTTCCCAAAGATGTTTCTAAACCAGATTTTTGTGATGAAATAGCTTCAATAACACCAAAATAACACAAAAGTGTGAAACTTGATGATCCAAAGCTTCTAAAACAGTTATGCGTAGAATGAAACCCTCGTTCAAAACCAAGTTCAAAAACAAAGATTTACGCGTAAAGTTTGAAACTTTATGCCAAATACAGTTATTTTAACACCTTAAAACATTGAAAGTACAAGAATCTTGGATTAAAAAGTGAAAAAAATGCGTTTTTAAACAAACCAAAGTATCAAACCACGAGTCGTATGTTCTACGCGTATGACCAAAACCCACTTCAAGAACAATAACGATTCACCCAACTATTTGGCGATTGATACCATGTTAGGTTCCCAAATATGCAACACAAGTAACAATAGAAGAAATAGAGAGGCGGATGAACAATAATCAAACACACACACACGTTAGACTTGACCGGTTATGCGTAAGGTATATGTGAAAGAAGTAAATTGAACAACCAACCCCCAAGTGAGGGTTATCACAAAGTATTTATAGGAGGGAAGCTAGGGCAACACTCCTAGTTCCCATCCTTTTCCTTATTGGACTAGGCCTAGGCTTATGGGCCTTCTACATAAGCCTAAGGCTAATTACTAACATAAAGGTCATATTAAGCTAACTATTACATATAAATTACTAACACTTGAATTAAGGTTTAGGAGTGATTCCAACACACTAGCAGCAGGAACCATAACACTACTAGTAGGAACCATCAGTTACTACACTAGCAGTAGTAACCAATACACTAGCAGTACAAACCACTATTGAGTCGAGTCAGGGTGTTCAGGGACCTCATGGGTGTACACTCCGTACCTCCTAACCCAAAACCAGGTGTGAACTAATCCCACAAGTGCACTAAATTTACCAACATTATTATGACTGTGATCCATGAAGTAATACCCCAACCTTAATTCCGCTGCGTATATCGAATTTGGAGGTGTTATAACTCCCACAAACCAACACAAAAAATGTAAGAGGGTATGGATAGCAGTTAGCACCACCTTTTGTGTTATTTTATTTGATTATGTTAGACGAAGTTAATTCACAGAAATAAACATGGACATCTTTAAATCAGAATATAAAAATACATGGATCAGGGTGCTTTAAAGTGTTCAATTAATCAGATTATGCGGACAAGAGACTCACTTCCAAAATACTTTTTTTTATAATACAAAATAGAAAAGAGGTAACCTTAATTTTTGATAACTCACGGGTCAGCTTGGCATGGAGACTCACCTTACCCTTACCACTCACCTTACCACTCACCTTACCCTTGCCATCGAGTCTAAGAGGGATGACACCACCCTTTGTGTTATTTTATTTGATCATGTTAGACAAAGTTAATTAACAGAAATAAACATGGACATCTTTAAATCATTTTGTTATATATTAAACACGTAATTTAAGTTTTTCTTTTCAAAAATGTGTATACTTGAGGTTCGCTCGTAGCTTAGCAAGTTTAAACGCTTGACGCTACGACACAGCTTCACCTGGAGACTTGACTATGCATGCACAAATATGGTTTCTGTATGTTTATACAGACTTAGAACTTTCATTCATACTTATATTTGTGAGAGCCCATGTTTGGTTTGGACCAAAATGTCATATACATGTAATCAAACATAAGATTTAATATAAAATTACAAGTAAATTACTTCTACAGTTCTGCCCCGTGGATGTCTAAAAAGACTATTGAAATGCATTTTCATAAGATACGCCATGATCTATCTTTGTCCTTACACATGATGTAGTCTAGCAAAAGCGCCGTATTGAAAAAGCTTGGTTTCAATAGTCAAACTTACTAATCCACTAAGCTAAAGCAGGTCATATAATCGAGTTAACAAGGTCACATGTGCCTATAATTTCAATATACATTTTTTGTTTGAAAATATTAGCCTTAAGTAGTACTTGTGATATGCGAACTGCAATGTTATAGTCGACCAAATTGTACAAGTACTTGAACGGAGGCACATGCAGAATCGGAAATAATATACCTGGTTTGAGTTTGTGTGATGATGAGTTTAAACCTTGTCAATTAGCCGGTTAAGAGGTTAATTATAGTTATCTGATAAGTTGATATTTCGGTTTCTTTCCATAACGTTTTCTCAAATTGAAGCCACAATTTGTCATCCAATTAAAATTGCATAGAAATATCGTCAGTCTGGCTTTATGATAGTTCAACTATCTTTATAGTACAATGTAATCGATCGCCGCTGGAGCGATCGATGACTTGTCGACCAGGTAAGATGTCCAACCGAAGCTGCGATAGAAACAAAAGAAACTTTGGCCCTTTTTCTTTTTAATACAAACAAAACAAAAGTTACCGCTTGGTTTTATTAAAACCATCCTATAAATAAGAAGTTATTTAACACAATCCTCACAAATCTTAATCCTCTACACAATCCTCTTTATCAAAATGTCTAAGAAAACACCACCAACCAAAGGCGAAAATCCCGTTTGTCAATTCAAGAGATTTTAACACCGGTTGAATTTCCGGTTAAGTGTCTCACCAATAATCAATTTTGATTTATATCCATCCCAACAAGCTAACAATATAGTTTGCCCATTTGTTCCGCAACAAAAATCCACTACCAACAACAAGCGCAGCTATCCGTCGAAGCAACCAATCTATGTTATGGGTCACCTAATCGTAAGTCCAACAATGGATTCATCAACGTCTTCATATTCTGAAATTATCAAACATATTCTCCTGCTAACCGTATCAATCTTGAGGGTTTGACATTTTGATGAGCAACTATACAAACAATCCTAATTTTATGTTTACCGATCGGGTTATCCGCTCGAGTATCACCGGTTGCTCATGGATCGTCACGATTCGATCAACCTTGATGACGAGAAGAAGAAGAATGTCGAGTAGAGACGTCATCTAAAAACGAGCTACAAAGGCAAAGAAGAAGGTGGAGAAAGAAGGCAGAATGATATGCCTTGGACCAAAGAAGAAGAGACTACGGTTGGTGTGATGTATCAGAATAGTGTAAGAAACAACCAAAGCGCAGAGGTTTTAGCGAAGTCATTGAATAAGAGAATGAGGTTGGTTCGATGTAACTCTATCATTACAAAGTGGAAAAATAGGTCCGCCCTAGATTTGGTCATTTTGTGCCATTTACAACAATGCTTTCTACTGAAGTGGTGAGAATGAAGTTTATACACGAGCTTGTGATGAATACCAACTAGTGTGTGGTCATCCGTTTGTTTTGGAGCATTGTTGGCAATTTTGAGGAGCATTCTCGCATGGAAGGATAATGAGATTTTAACCCAA
Source organism: Chrysanthemum makinoi (assembly GCA_910596185.1). Lineage (NCBI taxonomy): Eukaryota > Viridiplantae > Streptophyta > Magnoliopsida > Asterales > Asteraceae > Chrysanthemum > Chrysanthemum makinoi. Next base: position 268,692,841 of record OU343217.1, read on the forward strand.
GAGGATGGTCGCAAAAGCAAGGACTTCAACCTGACTTGATGTGCGATGGATGTGCCTTCTCATGTTAATAGACCAATTGGTCGTGATATAAAAGAATAAAAAGAAATCTTAGTTTTCTATGGAAGGTGTTGCAGACATGGGGCAAGATCAAGTCCAAGGCATTAGAAGAAGGAGCCCTGACTATGGTTTGAAGAAGAAAGATAGAACAACTTGCAAATAATTGGAGCTACAACAACAAAGAGCTAGGAAGACAAAAATTGGCACTAGAAGAACGAATTTTAACTTGCCAATTGGAGGCTCAAAAGAACATATGATGTTACAACTACACGCCTAATCGACCCATCTTGCAATAGAACTGCCTACAATGCAGAAACTCAAAGAGGCGATCACGAACCTACATTTTGAATAAGTGTTGTAATGTTTTAATAAGTTTTGTAATGTTTTAATTTTATTTGAATTATTAACGTTTTAATATATTAATGAAATTTTATTTTTGTTAAATTTTTTTTAAATTAAAAAAAAAAAAAAAAAATGAGCCAACTTTGACCAAGTCTTTTGGAAGGGCATGAACTGACTAGTCTCTGTTGGGAAATAAAATCCATTTGACCTTATAGTTGTAAAAGGTAACCATGTCAAACCGAACTGCATGTGTTTGCTTTTTACAAATTAAAAATTAAAAGAGAGGGAAAGGAGGTGAAAAGGGCCAAAAGTGAGAGCAAAATGGTCAATTCAAGAGAGTAGGGGTTGAATTAGGTTAGTAGTCTTATCTATGTCTTTTTTTTGGATTTATTTGCTTATTTTCTATGCCTCATGTTTTTTTAAGTCTTTTTTCTTAGGCTTTTAAATACTTTTGTTTGTGTTATATAATACTTGATTAAAATTATATCAATGAAAATACATTTAAACCCCCATTTTATTCATATATTTTTGCATCTAGTGTTATATAACACAAATAAAAATATTCAAAGTTGAAAAATAAAGACTTTGGAAGGGCATGAACTGACTACTAGTCTCTGTTGGGAAATAAAATTGGTTTCCATTTGACCATTTCTAGAATTGCTCAACCAATACTCATTCAATACTCCAAAACAATTTTAATCCATAGATATCTTCATGTGAGTCAGGGCCGTCCCGTGGATTTTGGGGGCCCTGTGCTACTTTGATAACGAAAGGATCTTGAACATTACGATTTTAGTTATATGCTAAATAAATATATAAAATTGGGTAAACATAAAAACCTGTATCTAATATATCCAAATTTATCGCAATATTTTTTTTAGACCAATCATAAAACCTTGTCAAATAAAAGATGTATTAAACAATTGTTTAAAACAAATTGGGTTGATTATGAGAATTTTTCTACACTTGGGTTGAAAGTGTAAATTTTGTATATCCATTTGTTCTTATATTTAAAAATTAAACTAAAAGATAAAGATGAAAGAGAAAAGTCTATATACCTTCAGGGGTATAAAGTGAAAATCTCCTATAGTCATCATCTTCCTCAGGCCATATATCAGGTCTACGACTCTGTTATCTATTTTTTCTTTAAAATGCATGAAACTATTGTTCCACTTATATAACGCAAAAATCTTAAGTTCCTGACTATATTTTCATCGGTATTACGTTAAACCCTAAACAAAATCAGACCTCTACTTATAACATCGGGGCCCCCAAAAATTAGAAGGCCCTGTGCGGTTGATCACCCCGCACACCCTAAAATCCGGCCCTGATGTGAGTATGTGAGGGCTAGCCATTGTTTTGAAAACCGGGTCTCTAATTATCCTGGTTAAATCATTGAATTATCAGTTCAACCAGTTCGATCATCGGGTATTACTTTTTTCATCAATACGAAAAAATAATATATATTTAAATCATTACTAATCCACATATTGAGTCTAGAAAAATATTTAACAACAAAGATAACGTTTAAAAATAAAATTACGTCGCAAATATATATAATTAATTTGTTTTATTAAAAAAAATGTATGAAAAGAACCAAACCCGGTCGGGCTTCGAGAACCGAGTTGACTCGAGTCACTTAAAACCCGGATGGTCTAACTGGGTTTAGAGAACTAAAAACCCGGTTTAATATGACCTATTTTTTTGACCGAAATCGATTCAACCGGTTGACCCGGCCGGATCAAACGTGGTTTCAAAACATTGGTGCTAAGAGCAAAAGGTACGATGGAGCCGTTGGCCCGCGCCGTCCTTCTAGCCCAAAAAGTTTATCGACGCACTATAACGCCTCTGGCGCCGTCGGCCCTCAAGGCCATCACTACCACACCACGCCATAGGTTTTTTCTTTTCTTTTTCTTTTTATTTTTTTTTAATTTTTTTTGAAATTCAAACGTTGGGTAACGGCTATAATGCCAAAGGTCTTAGAAGCTCAATTCAAAAGACGTGATCATAAATACCCAACTTTTATGTTAGAAGCAGTTGCGGATCAAAAGTTAAGGATTTGGCATGCATAATTGCATATTTTGGGGTTCCGAGGGCAAATAATGATCTTAATGTGTTATATGGTTCCTCGATATTTGATGATGAACTTTTCGGTACAGCTCCGGAGTGTCCTTTTGATGTAAATGGACATACATACAAGAAAGGTTATTATTTAGCTGACGACATTTATCCAACATGGTCCGTGTTTGTCAAAACGTATTCTGTTGCAAGGGGTAAAAACGTTAAAATTTAAAAGAGTTCAAGAAAGTTCTGGAAAAAATATTGTAATGTGGTTTTTTAATTAAATGAAGTTTATTTTAGAAATGTTGTGTATAATTTTTTTTCATAAAAAAGGGGAAAAAAATGTTCTATGGCATTACATTTTCTGATGCTAACAGTAACGGCCAGAATGTAGTGTCATAAAATTTATGATGCCATACAGGATTTTGCTGACGTGGTAATATTTTTTTCTTGTGGCACGAGCCCTACAGCTCAACGGTACTCGGCGCTCTAAATGCTAAGGCGAATATATTCACACACCAATGTCTCAAGGTCAAATTTAAAATTATTTGGTTGATTAAACACCTATATAAGTTAAAAGGCTATAGTTTAAAAATACCTATACTTTTGTCACCTTGCAAAATTGTAATGGCTTTTCGTTACTTAGAACTATATAAGAAGTATATTATTGGGTTTGGTGTATAAACAAAACCGTACACTTTGTATATATTCTGTGAATTTGTCCTAAGAAAAGATTAAAAAAAAAAAGAAAAAAAAAAGCCACGGAGCCACCTATAATTTGGTCATAAACTCGTAAATAATTTCTACTTATTTGGGCCCAATACTTTTCTTCATTTGGGCTAAAACAGCCCAAATTTTAGAGTAAGATTATTGGCTTCTTTGCATGTTTTATACTTCTATGGAACCGATAAACAAAATCTAAAATTTTGAAATCACTGACCGGAGGTCTCCTGGAAGCAATATCTCTATGTCGGGTTTATCCTAATGATAAGGACAGAATATGTCTACATTTCACCTCCCACTTAACCTCTTCCGGCGGGATTGGGTTTGTTATAAAATTTTGAAATCAAGTTTAACAAAAAGGAATCTTGTCTTGACAAAATTACATTTAACTTATGCATAATCTTTTTCGCAATATGTATATTGGCATCCATATATATGTGCTTACCACTATTAATAGTTGTTATCGAATATCTTAACATGATACAGTGTTTTACATCAAGCGTAACCGAATCAAGAAACTTCGGACTTGGCCTCCATTCTTTGCTCTTTGAATTTTTTATAAATATCGCCAACATAGAACTCTCTTGTTCTAGCCACCAATACAAGTGTAGCCAAGGCTCCAAAGCCACATACACCAGCCAACACCATAAACGATTGCCTATAACATTGTTTACCTATACAAACCAACTCTTTCACCGATGATCGATCCAAACCACTACTTTTCAATACCTTGATTGCCTCCCTATCGTACATTGGCCCCGTTATCTTCACATTCAAAACATAGGATCCAAGTGGGCTTCCTAATTGTGCACAATTGAACAATGTCGTGAAGTGTTTGAGCCCGAATAGCTCAGAAACAATAGCGAATAGTAATGGGAGTTGTGCACCAAATGAGAACCCAATGATTATAGACGCAATATAAACAGACCCAGAGAAAGGAAAAGCGATTAAGATGTGGCCAATGCATGAAAGGAAAAGTACTAATGTCATCATAAGCGGCCTAGGGAATTTATACTTATGTAAAAGATGTTCGGACACAAACCCTGAGAAAATCCGTCCGAAATAGTTCCAAATACTTAAGAGGGACACGAATGTGCTTATGGATTTTCGAGGGTACCCTAAAGACTCCCCAATTTGACCAAGGTTATCAACGGCGGTAAAGCTTGTTCCAAGCCCACAAAATGTTGCTATGTAAAGAATCATCATATCTGTGCTAAACAAAGCTTGCAGAATCGAATAGTCTTCACCTCTTTTAGGCTTATTCGTAATGTTATCAAAACAAGAGGGTTCTTCATCATGTTCCAAAGTCTCAGCTTTAACCTCACAAACCGTAATTATTTCTTGATTGGTTTTCTTCATGATTTCAAGTTCTTGTTTGATACAAATAAATAGAGGAACAAAGAGTAGAAAACACACTACGGATAAGCTTCCTGCATAACCCACGTGCGTAAAAGCCACCATCTTCTGAGCTATGATCATGGCCATAATAAACAACCCTAAAACAATGGACACATACAAGAAATTATAAAAAACCTTAATCTCATTTGATTGTGTGACTTTCACTCCTTTAATCTCTCGAATCGTGTAAACAAAAACAACTGATACAACCGCAGGAAGCCATGCAATAAGAAGAATAAGATCTTTTGAATCACCATCAACTCCATAAACCGCCAAATAAACTTGAGCGAATATAGCACCACTTAATCCAGTGAAACCTTTTAACAAACCCAACACCACCCCTCTATTTTCAGGGAAATTTCTTATTGTTGTCACAAGAACACCCGTGTTTTCGAAGTTTTGAGCATTGGCTGCAATGCACATGTACATACACATTTGCCATACTCGTGGCTCAGGAATTCGGTGGGTGACGGAAAGCCACATCATGAAGTAACCAGTGAAGTTTACGACTGCACCGATGAGGAGGAGACACCAGGTTGGTGTGACTTCTGCGATGAGGCCGGAGATGACACCGATGTTTGCACCCAAGTCTTTGAAAAAGCCTATGAGGTTCAGTGTGGTTTGGTCGTACCTATATATTAAGCAAAGGAACAATACAAGTTTACATAATTATGTTATTTTCTTATAGGGGAAAAAACTACTCATCTACTCTCCTCCGTTCCAATTTATTTGTCTTGTTTTTTACTTTTTAAAATCATTTTTTTTTAAACTTTCGCCTTAAGTATTTTTGTTTGTGTTACATAAATTTTTGTTTCTGTTATATAATATGACGAGTAACAAAAAAGCGTACGTACCCGAGTGTGTTTTTGATGTCTTTGGAGTAGATACCAAATAAGTAAGTTGCACCAGCCGCGGCCATAACTAGAAAGGAGGCAAAGAGCGAGAACCATCGTCCTTGGAGGACTTGGACTGCTGTCAAGTAAGTCCGAGTTACTCTACTGTTGCCATTACTTCGGTCAGCGATGGTGGTGGATTCGGACACTATTGGCGCGTCATTCATTTTCCTTGCTTGTGTTAATCTTAACCAAAAACTATGTACTAATATGATTTGCTAGGATGGCAACAAAATAGTTGCAACTTTTATATTTTGCAGGCGTTGTAGTATTTAAAATATGTGAACAAATAAAGACAGTATTTTGATGTGGACGAACAGAAAAATAATTTGTTAATTGTTTGAGCGGCTTTAATAATCACTAACGAGTTAAATACATATTATTAAAGGGTTTTACTACTAAAAATCGTTATTTGGAATTTTGGATACTCCCAATAGAATAAGACGATGAAAAAGGCTTTGTAATTTTTGCGATCTAATTTAACATAATTTTTTGCTTCTTGCAAATAAATGATAAGAGGGGAGGATTACATGACCTCATTTTTCCAGCCCATAACTCTCACCCATGGGCTTGAACTTTTAAGAACCCAACATTCTGATGCATTAAGTGATTAAACATAGAAACGTCGAATTACTTTGAATACATAGAGCATTCTGAAAAAGATATACTCCCTCGGGGTCAGAATAAGTGTTTACTAAAAAGCTACACACATTTTTAGGATATTTATTTACTACACTCTGGTTCTTTTTGGGAGTGGCTCTCACAAAAAACCAATCATCCGGCTCCACCTCAGCGTATGAGATTCTTTTGTGGATGAATTTGAGTGGGTGTATCACTCCTCCTTCATAAATCAAACATCATCTCTATCCACTAAAGTTTTTTCTCGTTGGTTGAAGTATAAATTGAACACTTATTTTATGACATCTTAAAATAGCAATGTAAATGTTGTTTAAATGTGAGTTAGATAACATAAGTTAGTATAATGCATAGTCGACCACTTATTGATAAGGAGTTCACTCGGTGTTGAAAGCTTTGTTTAGGTCGTAACACTAATGGGGCTTCAAGATTTAGATCTACTCATATTTGCGTCTACCAAAAGACAAGACCTATATGGTCAATGATAACTTGATGTCCGAGCAATTAACGATATATAGCCGTGTTTTTGGCTTATGTATTATGAACACACCATAGAGAACACGTTTAACCAACTTATATGATGTTTCGGTCAAAATGACTAAATAAGACAATCTGCCCTATCGGCATCGAGGTGAAAATGACTAAATAAGACAATTTGCCCTACCCAACCACGAAAGATTCAAAGCTCACGAAAGTTGAAAGAATTGATTATTAATCTTTAGATTTATGCTAGTAAAGTTATTTATTTATTTATTATTATTTTATTTTTTATTTTTTGCGAAAGTGAAAATATTATATTAAACTCCTAAAGCTTTACAACATAAGAATAGGAAACAAGATTTGGATATCACCCAAATCTAAAACAGACCGAACCATACACTAAGGTGGTGTTTGTTTTTTATAAAAAAAGTTCTTAACATCCTCTTAATCTGAACCGTTCAGACGCGGTCAGACATTTTGGTCGTTCAGACCGTTTGTTTTTTCTCTCGTTGACGCCGCTCGAGGCGATAAGATCTTAATGGTCTAGACTTGAGAGGGTGTCGAATGCCTCTTGTTGCCTCTGGCGACACAAAACCCAAAACAATTATGTACGAGCAAGCAAATGTGTGGTTCAAACACGAGTTTTTTTTCCCGTTCAGATGCGGTCAGATTCAGACATTTACGCCTCAGATTCAGATTCAGATGTGCGGTTCAGATTTAGAGCCTCTTAAAAAACAAACACCACCTAAACATACTCAAACTAACCAATTATGCACTATCCGATATCAGACATAATAATATCTATATCTGATAGACTAAACTCTGACAGCCAAAACAGAGCAAATCTTAACTTCACCTTATCATTCTTAAGCAGCCATATTCTTTATATCAAATCACCTTTAAAAGCACTTACCATCTAGCTACATTTCCACTTCTCCATTCTACCAAGCCACTCAACCTGCTACCATAGTAGAACTCCGAGATACAAGGCCAAATTGAACAATCAAGAGGTTACCATAGGTACAGCCATACCAGTTAGAACTCCGAGATACAAGGTATCACTCCATCGTAATGGTCTGAAAACAGAATCAGTGATAACTATTTTTGACTTATTCCCTCTGATAATCAAAGAACCAAACACCCTCTTAGACAGCAGGGACATTCAGAAAATTGTTACAGTGGTCCAGAACAACTTAGGACCCTCTACATATAACCAAGATTCCACTATCAACTCAACCATCACTATCCCAAACACTCTTTATCCTTCTCCAAAAATTATCAGCACTTCTTAACAAACTTGACATTCCAAATATTTTCAGCATTCAATACATTAGCAGTTTACTTAACTCTTAGTGAAACCATCTTAGCTCTGACATCATCACAAATGGCACTAAAAACATCATTTGTGCTTCTTTTAAGGTCATTAAACAGTCTATTGTTCCTTTCAATCCAGATATAGTAGACTGTTGTCATCAGACTGAATTTTGGCAATCTTACAAATTAACTTCCAAATCTGCTTTGCAAATTCACACTTAAAGAACAAATGGTCATGTGAGACTGCTTCTTTACCACACATATTGCATTCATATAATCTGTTTGGGTACCACTTTTGCAGCCTATTATGAGTACATAGTTTTTTCCTAACAACCAGCCATAAGATAAATGCATGTTTTGGAACACATTGAGTGTACCAAACAAGATTTTTCTAGCATACCTGACTAATATCTTCCCTCACATCTTTCCAAACTATACTAATAGAGTATTTCTTTTCACTACCATTATTGTCCACCCACACAGCTTTATCAGGACTATCTTTTAGCACAAGGGAAGTAATATTACTTAATTGAGGGAACTTAAAAAATCATTGCACTGACCATTTCCATCCAAAGATCATCAATCAAATCTGCTAACTTTGAGTCATCTTGCAAACCAGCATAAAAAACACCTTTTTTGCTAATAAAAGTTGATAATGGAACTTCACTTTGCCACTTATCATGCCACACATTTATTGTCTTGCCATCCCCAATTTGAAATATCATATGCTTACCTACCCAGTCTCTAAGACTTAAAATACATTTCCAAAACCAACTATCATTCTTTTCAGCCACCACATCCCAAACACTCCTATTTTTTAGTTTGACCACATTAATCCATTTGAGCCAAAGAGATTCTTTTCTAGATGCCACATTTCAAAGATGTTTAGAAAGCAAAGTTCTATTCCACAATTCCCATGATTTAAATCCCAACCTTCCTTGATCTCTTGGCTTGCACACATCTTTCCAAGCAACTCTGGCCTTACCTTTACAGCTATCACCACTGTTCCATAAATTTTTTTTGAACAAAGCCTCAATATCATTAATCACAGACTTAGGAAGTAAGAACACAAACCCCCAATATAGTTGCATAGATGAGAGGACAGATGCAATTAATTGGGCTCTTCCTGCATATGAAAGACTTTTATTTTTCCAATCATTTAGCTTGTTTTGAACTTTGTCCACCAACAGTTTACAATGAGCAACTCCAATTTTCTTAGTCACCAATGGAACACCTAAATACCTGACAGCGAGTTTACCTTCTTTAAATGGCATGATGCCACTTATAGCTCCTATGGTTTCCTCATCAATAATACCACAAAACATAGTACACTTCCCTAGACTAGGATGTAGACCTGAAACATAACTGAACTTATTTAGAGCTGATTTGAGGGTACAAACAGACTCCACTCCACCATGGCACAACAAGATTAAATCATCGGCAAAACAAAGATGGGTAATCTTTAATTGTTTGCATCCAAAGTGGTACTTGAAGTTCCTGTTTTTTCTGATTTCATCCTTCACTATCAAATTTAACATCTCCATGACCAGTGTGAATATATATGGTGAAATTGGGTCACCTTGCCTCAACCCTCTACCACCATTGAAATAACCATACCTCTCTCCATTGACACAGATGGTGAACTTAGCATTGGTGATGCATGTCATGACCCAGTCAACCATTTGTTTAGGAAAGCCAAACTTGAGCATGATCACTCCAATAAATTTCCAGTTGACAGTATCATAGGCTTTTTGTATGTCAATCTTGAATGCCACTATTTTCTTAGTTCAAAGTAATGTTATAAATATCGAGACGTGACGTCATTGCTAAGCCTCACGTTTTAGGAGATATGGCAAAGCCGTAACGTTTTTTAATGTGTGACTTAAAGCAACATAAAATATGAAAATATTTTTAGCTTTATATATTATATCATATTTCATATATATCGAGTTTAAAAAAAATATTAACACATAAAGAATTAATTCAATAAACTATCATTGCATTTAATATTTTTCATTAAAAAAAAAACCTTATTCATCGTAATTGAATTCAAAAAAGGTGTCATGTCTCGCGTTTTAGCGCGTCTTATCGCGCCTTTCCACGCCTCATCTCAAGTCACGCTTAAAACCGACGCCTTAGTCTATTTCGTAACGTGAAGGCCACACCTAGGGTATTAATGGTGCTTTAGCGCCGTCATGACACGCCTTTTTGAACCCCGGTTAAAAGTGACCAAGAGCTCGTAATATGCTGTAAAATTGTTGTTCATTTTTTATCAGTGTTGTAAACAAAGGTCTACAAGACCGACTTACCTAGGTGCTACAAAGCCACCAGCCTTTTCGATTTGTGTAAATCGTTCAAACAAATTGGTCAATCATGGTCAATGACAGTCAACTGTGCTCATACTTGTCACAAACTTGCAAATCTTGCCGGAAATATCCAAAACTCGTTGTAAATTTATTTTAATAAATTATAGTTATTTTTTATATATATTACAAGATGTTTTTTAAAAGAAAATATTGCCATAATACTTAAAACTTGCCAAAGATACAAAAAACTTATTGAAAATATCAATCTAATTAATCACCGACTAATTTCGTCTAAATCGATTACAAGCTAAAAAAAAATTAATTGCCCCAAGTACGCTTTGTTTTTTAAGCTAATTACTAATCTAAACTAATATGCACCCACACTTACAAGATTGGACTAAAATTCAAACTTTTACCAAAATGAACTTCCAACAATCGCTTTCACTGACATAGTAAAATACACATACATACTAATTTCACTCACACATATGTTAGAGACAATCATATATATTTATATATAATATAATATTGCTCCATATACTTATTTCTATACCCTTGATTGCATATCAACTATCCCTTTACTATGTAGTCTTGCACAGTAAACTACATGAACAGACAAACCTACCAACTATCCTTTAATGCATAAACCTACCAACTATTTGTGTGAATTCATGCACCTTCTTCGTCCAGAAATCCACATATCTACTGTTTGCCAAGACAGCTCCAAAAACTCGAAGCCACTGTGCCAGCCAGTTGCCAGCGCCATTTGCCGCCACTTCACGCCTCCCAGCATGGTACGCCAGCCCACGCTCGCCATGCCTTCACGCAAGCACCATGCACCTCACGCCTGGCATTGCTCACCCCTCTCGCTCGCGCACCGGTAGGCGCTTCGTAACAGCCTCACTTTGTATCATGAGCTCACAACAGCCGGCCTGTTATCACGTCATCGGTTTAAAACACATTACGTTAGAAATCTAACGTATAATATTGAAAAGTTCATTTTAGAAAAATATACATGCGAGGTTTATATGTGTAAAGTATGAGCAGAAAGTGTCCGTTTAAGAAATTTTCTCTTGTTTTTTTACCTTGACTTTTTTTCTCAAAGAAACAAATGTGTCCTGATAATATCTTTTCCACCAACTCCAATAAAGAAATTGTCTTTATACGACGAATTAATAATTGAATATCAAAACATGTTAGTTCAAAAGATACTTTGAAAGACCGACCAAGTCCATTTTAGTAATGCGCAAAGACCAACTCCTATTTTATTTATTCATTTGGAGTTATTCAAGCTTTGCAAGCATGTTCAAATATCGAATTTTTCTTTAAATAATTACTCCAACTTTTTATTTTATACTATACATTAACCGAAAGTTCAAAATAGTCTTGACTCTCGTTTACAAAACAAATTCACAGAAACTTTAACATAAAAAACCATAAGTCAATATGTGCTTTTAAAATTTGGTATCACAATAAATCTATCTTAAAGTTATTTCCTAACTTTTTAATTTTTAGAAATTCAATACAAAACCAGCTGTTATTTAATGTACTCTTCTTCCCCCTTTCAGACTCCACTTTCTTGATTTGAACAGTTTTTACACAATAATTCTTATTCCTGTTTTACCCTTTATTCATTTCAACCATCACTACAAATTTAACCTACGAGCACAAGGTACGTGGAGTTTTTAACATGCAAAAAATTCATTTTTCATACCATTGGTGAGCAAAACCATACCATTATTTGGTGTCATTGGTGATCCAAAGGTATTTGAGCCATTCCAATGGCTCAAGCCATTTGTGATGTTTGGTGGTTTTTTTGTTTTGTTTTTTTTCTGTATTGTGAGTGAGCGGGTATTTTTAATAGGGTATTTTGTGGGACCCAATAACATGTTATGAGGGATGGTGTTTTAGTTATTGGTGAGTTATTGGGAGGTGTATGATGTGGCATACCAATAACGTGTTATTGGTATCCACAATACCTTGTGCTCTAAAGGTGATCATTCGGTTTAACCCGACCCGAACCGACTCTACCCGACAAACCCGAAACTTGAAAGTCGAAAAAATCTCGAACTGAAACTCGGTTTTAGTTGGTTTTTTGCTCGAACCGAACCGAATCGACTCGACCAAAACCCGAAACTCGGTAAAATCTAGAACCGAAATAGAACCAAGAAAACTCGGTTTCGGTTCGGTCAGCTCGGTTTTTTCGGTTTGTCGGTTTCGGTTCGGGTTAAACTTGGTTTTGCTAGGCCCTAATTTAACCAATCTTTAAAAATCCGTATTGACAAGGTTAGTTGAACCGTGAATTAGTAGGTGATTCGAAACTGGTTTTTAGAAAACCTCCGATTGAACGGTCATTTAAAACTAGAGGTGAGCAAATGCGCCGAGAACCGAATCGGAACCGACCAGACCCCACCTGAATTTCAGAACCGCGTTTCAGTTATTGGTTCTTCAATATTGCAAATTTCGGTTCTCAGTTCGATTTGGTCCAAAAATGGGAGTATTGGTTTTGGAACCGAAGAAGAACCCGACTTTCAGATATACTAGATGTTTATGGGATATTTAGTTATTTTTACGGGATACCCATTTTTTTTTTCAACAAATCTTTTTCATGTACCGTACATTACACTTTTTTTAAACTAAGATGAAAACTTACAATAAATTTTAATTTACGCAACCAACTAGGAGTAAGTTTCTATATATGTTGTCACTTTCAGTAAAAATGTTACGAGAGTTTGCTACAAGTAATTTTTTACCTATGTGTTCCGGTGACAAGCTTAACCAAACATGAATAAAGCAAAATTATGCGGGAAAATTATATCAAATTTACTATATTAGTTTTCTACTTTCATATTTATCTCGATTTAAGCACTCTACTTTATTATGCTATTAGTGGGTCACAATTCAAAAAGACACAAATAGGCCAACTTAAAAACAATAAATCAAAAATATGCATGAGGCTCAATTACCTCATAAACGGTCAACAATATGGAATGTGTATTATGGTCCTCACCAAAAAGCTAGAATCCCCGGCAATCCATGACATAGCTCGGACATTCTGCTATATACTTTAATCGTTTAATATTCTTTATGCTTTAGATGTAAATGAGTGTAAACACCTATTTTTTTTTTTTGAAAATTTGGGTGATTGTTAAAAAATTTCGGCTTCAATAAAGTAGAACTGAAATACCCGAACCGCACTTGAAAACTAAACCGAAACCAAAACACGCTCTCGATCCAGTTTTCGATTCCTAAAATATATATTTTCGATTCTCAGATTGGTTTTTTATGGTTTTGGAGCCGCGCTCACCCTTATTTAAAACATTGAATGTATTTAACTTGAATATATTATAATAAACTTTTAGAAAAGCATTAAAGAGTTAATTAAGAGCAAAAATCGAATCATAAAAAAAACTTAGCCTGTGCACAGTCGAGGGTCGAGGAGGCTTGGTCGATCGAGGTTACCATCGGTCACGTCGACTGTGATTGTTTGGTCATGGGTCGGTCATGCAACACATTTCTTCCAAATAGTTCGAAACTTCGATCGATATTTTACACACATTTTTTTTTTTACTTGGTCACTGACTATGCCAACTTGATCATCGTTAAATCGTCGAAAAGAGAAAACTGACATGACAAGATCGTAATAACTTACAACCGTGGCCAGCTTATATATTTTTTTAAAGAACAATTACAGGAGTATTCCAAAAGCAAACGAGTAACATTTTAACTCATCTGCCACAAAGGGCATTTCCGTCATATAACTTACCTCCACTTAACCATTTTAAATCCCACACACCTGCAACAATACCAACATCCATTCATTCATTTCATTTTTTTATCAAATATTCTTTACATCTCGAAACCAACAAACACAAAAACACTTTCACAATAACCAATTCTTTATTCAAAAATTTACCTATTCATTCATTAAACCCACCATAATCACTATCTCATCTTCTTCAAACTACATTTCAAAAACATATGAAAAATGAGAGATAAAAAAGGCTATTTACGAAATGGGTTGTTTTTGTTTAGGATTGTTAAATGGGTTTTGTTATTTGTTGGTGTAACGTTTTTGGTCTTGGTTGGGCTTATTAGTAACCATCAACCCGACACGAATTCGCTGCGAACGAGGATTGGTTCGCAAGCGAATGTCATGTCGCGTGCGGTTCTGGAACGCGACACGGTCGAAGTTATTCGACAAAAGAAAGGTTAGTTGAGATATTTAAGTTAATAAAATGTTTTATCTGCATTTTCTTATCGCATTTATAAATGCAGATAAATGCATTTAGAAATGCGGATACTCTAAACAGAACTGTTTTATCTAAATACAGTTATCTGCATTCTGAAATGCGGATAGTCTAAACAGAACTGTTTTATCTGCTTTTATAATAACGCAGATAAAACAGTTTTAGTTCATAAGGTGAAATCCTCACAAAAATTTGTATTTAATAGTTACCTTATTTGTTGTACTAAAATGCAATAAGTAGTTATTATTGTCAATGCTAATTTGGTTAATGTACTATGATTTACACTTTTACAGGTTTATTGAATGATATGAAAGTTTATGTATACGAATTACCATCAAAATACAATGTGGATTGGCTATCGAATAATCGATGTAGCAACCATTTATTTGCATCTGAAGTGGCTATACACAAGGCGTTGTTAAATAGCGATGTGCGGACATTAGACCCATCCGAGGCTGATTTCTTCTTTGTTCCGGTTTATGTTTCGTGTAATTTTAGCACGGTTAATGGGTTCCCTGCCATTGGGCATGCTCGTGGGCTTATTTCGTCTGCAGTTGAGCTTGTTTCGTCCGAGTTGCCTTTTTGGAATAGGAGTAATGGTTTGGATCATGTGTTTGTGGCATCTCATGATCATGGAGCTTGTTTTCATTCCATGGTATGCTATTAAATATGAGTTAGAGTAGATTACAGATTTCGCTTATGTCGTTTAGTTAGAATATTGAAAATCGTTTATCTTCGTAGTATTTGCATAAATAGTCTCTAGTTGCGCCGTTGCTTTTTACCCTTTTAAGGTGAAAAATGAAGGTAGGAATACACTTTCCGGACCAAAAATGAAACTAGACAGTGCAATTACGAACCATATATGCTAATAGTATCGACCGGGATATGATTTAAGTAAAAGTAGAAGTCTGCGTATGCTGATGTTTTTTTTGGTTATAAAATGTAGGAGGATCGAGCTGTGGCTAATGGGATACCAAACTTTATGAAGAACTCGATTATATTACAAACGTTTGGTGTTAAATACGCGCACCCTTGTCAAGATGTTGAGCACATTGTTATACCGCCTTATGTTTCGCCCAGAAAGGTCCAGTCAACGCTGTTAAAGACGCCAGTCAATGGCAGTCGAGACATTTTCGTGTTCTTTAGAGGCAAAATGGAAGTCCACCCAAAGAATGTTAGCGGACGGTTTTACAGCAAGTATGTCATTTAATTCGTTTTGACTTTGACTAAACTTGACTTTTTTTTTAATGAGCATTTGAACAAAAGGTTTGCTAGTTAATCTCTTGATATGTTTTTAACTAAATAAGTGTTAACAACTTATTTAAAAAAAAGTCTTATGCTTTTTTTAGCGTAGAAAACTATCGAGAAGCTATAGACTAATATGTACGTTTTATTATTATAGGCGTGTGAGAACGGAGATATGGCGTAAGTATGGCAACAACAAACGTTTTTACCTAAAGCGTCATCGTTTTGCCGGTTACCACTCGGAAATTGCACGATCGACATTTTGCTTATGCCCGCTAGGGTGGGCCCCATGGAGTCCTCGGCTAGTCGAGGCTGTCGCCTTAGGTTGCATTCCTGTCATCATAGCCGACGGGATACATCTCCCGTTCGAATCCACCATCCCTTGGACTGACATTTCCCTCATCGTACCCGAGAAAGACGTCACACACCTCGCCAAAATACTTGACAACGTGGCATCAACAAACCTCTCATCCATTCAAAACAATTTGTGGTACCCAAATATCCGACGTGCCCTACTTTATAACGCTGAGGTGGAAAATGGTGACGCTACGTGGAATATACTTGTTGCCTTGTCTAAAAAGCTTGATAGGTCTTACAAAAGAATAAAGGTTTTGACCCAACGAGAAATTGACACGCGAAAATTAATCTAATCTTTTTCGAAGGTCGGAAGTTTCTACGAAGTATCAACGTTACTACCCGTTAAAATGTTAATGTTAAGGGTGTGACTGTTTGCATCATACGTGAGTTACTTCACAAATTCTCTCCAGCGCGCCTATAGGTTTTGTTATCATACGTGAGTTATACTGTTCGACGAAGCTACCGTTTATATTAGAAATGCTAACGTGGAAAAGATGTTTGGCATACAGCTGGACTAGGATGTGACAAAACATCAAATACGTGTTAGCCGCGTATGTGGGCCCCTACATGGTGAATAGAGACATGCTGCCTAGTTGGCAATTTTGGGCTTTGTGATGACGTGGCAGGATGTGATTGGTTGAGTTGGGCAGGTGGGGTGTGGAATTTGGTTTAGGTTAGCTGGAATTGTCCACATGGTCTTATTGTGGGGACGTGGATGAATATGGTATGAAGTTGGGCTGGTTTTATTTGGATGGAAACTAAAGTGTAGAAAAATTTTGTGGGAACTTTGTTGAGAATGAGTTGATAGATACCAAATTCATTTTACTCTGTTTCATTTTATGGTTTTTGCAGAGATTTATTCATACTATGGATGTGTTTGACAAAAATAATAGTAACTGTAAACAATAATTGTACTTTTTTTATAAAAATGTTTAGTAACGTAGTCATAATTGTAATTATTAAGGGGTTGAGATTGTCTCAAGTTGATGTTACAACTTGAGT
This sequence comes from Chrysanthemum makinoi, assembly GCA_910596185.1. Classification (NCBI taxonomy): domain Eukaryota; kingdom Viridiplantae; phylum Streptophyta; class Magnoliopsida; order Asterales; family Asteraceae; genus Chrysanthemum; species Chrysanthemum makinoi. The sequence continues at coordinate 268,709,905 of OU343217.1, forward strand.
CAAGTTAGGAGGATGTGAGCCATTGGGGATTTAATTTAATGGCTCACACATGTCCAACTTGACTCAAGTTGTAAAAACAACTTGAGACAATCCCAACCTATTATTAAGTGTGTAAAACATCTCTTAAATGCTATTTGATGAAACATTGGAGAAAGAGCATTTTGAAAAGATAGATAAAGCTAACCACTTTAAAATGTGTGAGGTCTTAAGTTCATGTCCTGCTAGGTGCAAACAACCTTGAAAAGATCACACCAACCTCTTGAAAAATGAGGGCTTTCCCTAATTTGAGTCTGTGTGGCGGTGAATTCAAACCCCGTGAATTAGTCGGCCTAAAGGTCGGAAATCATGATTACAAAAAAAAAAGAAAAAAAAAGAAGAAGATAAAGCTACTTACTCCTTGACAAAAGAACATTAAAAATCACAACACTTAACACTCATTGATCACCGTTCTTAAATATTACTAAACACTTTGTGCTAAACACACCTTATTTGTAAACAAAACTAAAGCTGTTGATAATAACTTTAAACATTTTCGACTCACGTTACAGAAGGAAGGGTTGGGGTATCTTTGTTTTGCACCTTGTAACGGAACTCATGTCAGACATGTCATCTTAATCTAGCGGGACAAGTCCTGAATACCAATGCTCTGAATAAACAAACAAAACACACAAAAATTGTGGTATATAAACGAAATTGGTTGAAAGTTGAAACATCCGCAATATCAAATAACTAATAACCAAAAAAAGTTTAAACAAATACAATAACATCCGCTAAGAACTCTAAACTCTATAGGTCGTGAACAATGCTTTTCATGTATCTCATTTTCATCATACTACATGCCTGAACTATTCGGTCTTTCTATCTTTGTTATCATGTGATTTGGACTTAAGATGTAATATCATTCATGTTTTCTTGATTCCTCTAGAGAATCCATAATTAGCAACGTTTTTAATTTTAGCCGTTAGTTCAAGTGTGAGTGCTTGGTGCAACTCCTTAAAGGGGCGTTATAAGGCATGTTTGGTACCTATAACAAGGGTCATATTGCATCGGCTTCTGTGTTAGAGGCAGCGCGCCATGGTGATAGCAAAGCTTTTTGTGTGTGATTTTTTTTGTTTTTTTAGTGTAAAGTGGGGTTCTTTTAGCGGTGTGTTATAAGAATGTTATTGAGGAATGTGTTTTTTTAGGTTATGTGTTATAAAGATGTTATATGATAAAAAGCTGATGTGACGTGCGAATAACCCGTGAATAACACAAATTCCACTTAGGTCTTTGAGGCTTATAAATATCATAATTTTCATCTCAAGTTTCTCATCATGGAGTACGTTTTCTCGAGAACTTTTTATCGCGATTTTGGTCTCGTTTTTCAACATATATGTTACCGTATATGGACGTTATTTCTCACACGAAAGTCTATCACTTTCAATAAACGTTTTCTATCTAGATCTATACTATATAAAAAGAGTGAATACCTAATCTTTAATCTTGAATTGAATCTTTGAAACTTAGATTAATATAGTTTGCCTAAATTACCTCTAAGTATTCTTTAATACACCTTAAGCTTGATACAATTCTAAACTTGTCAAATTTTCAAAAACACACACTATATTAATTTTAAAAAACACATGCTTTGCATCGAAGGTCGAACCAGAATCACGATTTCGCAAGTATAATTATTTGACGCTATACACCGTCGCTTTGTACGGATATACATATAGTTTTAATAATTGTTTTATGTATTCAGATAATAATAATTGTTTTTCAATTTCCATATAGTTTTTGTTTTTGCCAAAAACAAAACTCCAGTGATGTATAAATTGGTTGTCTTTAGTTCCAGTGGTTCTAGATATGCATATTAGCATGTGAGGTACTGTGGGTGCCAAACTTGTAATAACGAAGTTTGGCGCTGACGCTTAAGTTTGGCGACCGCTACCACAGCCAAGGCCAAGAGGCCTTGCGCCAAACCTAATGTTCTTTTTTTTTTTTTAAATGTGGCCGCTTGACTAAAAATATAGCCAAGGTAAACGGCTAGTTTTGTGTTTTTTGATTTTTTGACCTCTTTTTACCACTTTACCCACTTTCAAATCCTATATAAACCTTATCACTTATACCACTTCACACACACTTCAAATACATCTCAACTTCAATATTTTTTCAAGAAAATGAATCCCAACAACACCCCTTGGATCAATCAAATGCTTAACGATCCATCGAACCAAATGATCGGTTCGTTTCAATCCGAACCAACACCCCAACAACAATACTTTCCTTCGCTTTCAACAAAACTCATGCGTCAATCCCGACGAATACGCTTTGTTTTCTCAATGGAAAATGCAACAACAACAACAACAACAAAACGAATCACAACCAAGATCGTCCCACCAATCGTTCCCCCTTGTTGACGAATCCGACCAAGAGGAAGCGCAATATCCCACCCCACGCCCAAAAACAAAATGAAGGAACCGGCGAAGGCAAAGAAAACGAAAAAGAAGCAACCAACAACCGAAGAGGAAGCCGACCCAAAGAACGATCACGTAACGCATGGACCGACCAAGAAGAACTACTTTTTGGCTAAACTTACATTGAAGTATCCGAGGATCCAAAAGTCGGTCGGATCAAGGTAATGAAACGCTTTGGTATAAAGTTTTGGAAGCTTACAACAAGGAAGCAAAAACAAAAGTTTGTAACTCGCATCAAGAACATGCTTACCGAAAGTGGACTATGAATCGTTGTGTCGGAAGTTTAATCTGACTGAATGAAACGGCCAGTATGAGTGGGGAGAACGATATGGATTTCATGGAACGCTTGCACACTTTGTACAAACGATATCATGGTATTTATTTTAAACATTCGCCGTTTGGAAGTTTTTGAAGGACAAGCATAAGTGGAAAATTCCGGACTCAACAAATGCAAGACGTAATCGCCTTCGGTTACTAAGAGGATCCCAGCATTTTGGACCCGACGCGATTGCCAAGGCCCCGGACGGTGTACCGGATCGCTAAAGAGCCAACGCTCGCCTAACTCGACCGCAAGTTCGTTCAAACCCGAAATGTTTTCACAAATGATGGAAAACAATACGAAGTTGGAGCAAAAATGAAGCAAGATGTTCTGAGCTGGAGTCTCGGCAGGGTCGATGATCGAAACTCAAAGGATAGCCGAAGATATGCGGTGCTATCTATGGACACAAGCACGCCGATCCATGAACGCTCAATCGTGAGAGCCCAACAAGCACGATCCGGCAAAAATATTCACAAGAATAATTATGTTATGTTTTTTAAGTTTATTGTTTTTTATTTTGTAATGTTTTTTATGAATAAAGTAATTTTAGGATATATTGTTTTTAAATTTTATAAAAAAAAATAAAAATAAAAATTGAGTTTGCACTGAAATTCTTCGTGCCAACGGATAACCCCGTAAAATGTGGTGCCAAAGCTTTCAGTTTCTATGCCAAACTCAAAACCTGACGTGGGCGCTTTGGCACGAGGCAAGACCACACTTGGCACCACTGCATGCTTTTGTGCTCTTAGCATTGGTTTGGTTTAAATTTAATAGTCGAACATGCCTAACAAATACTTCATTGCAACTATGAACATGCCTAATTCACTGTAACTAATAACTAAAATGCCTAACCTATGTTATTATGCGATCTTTCCTTAAATCGGGCAACAAAAGTTTTTCCTTACACCTATAATCGAATTTTAGGGCACACAACGCTTAGTCACTTGAACTTCTAAACAGTTACTGTAGTAGATGTTGGTATGAGAAACTTTGTGTAAATAAACTTTAAACAAAAGGTAACAAAAATCATTCAAGTACTAAATACACAGCATACCGGGTAACTAGCTATGAATTTTAGTATTATATTATCTGTTGTAGGAGGTTAAATAGCTCATTTTTGTTTTATAAACTAGTGTTTTGATTCATTGGCGGATTCGGGATTAGAGGTCATAAACATTCTAACGACATGCACAAATCAAGGATGGAGTCAAGGGCAATTCTATCTTGGACCAACCTAGGTCCAAAGACCTACTTCATTAGTATTTTTATTCTGACTTATAAATTAAATTTTTGATTTGATAAATATATACCTAAGGATTACGGCAGACTTTGAATTTGGACTTGTAGTTGAGAATAAGTCCGGACCGAATAGAGACCAAAGACCTTAGACTTGGACCAAAAAGACTCGAACCAGAAAACACTCTGCTTGTAAAGTTTGCGAGCTTGTTAGTCTTCTGTAATTTTACATTTTACCCTTTGTTGATATGTAACTTCGCATGATCTTTATACTACATATGTGAGTCAAGAACAGTCTCATCTCTCAACAGCAATCATTTTAATATTGACTAATCTTGATAAACTAGTTAAGTCGTGTCTAGCTCATGAGTGTCGATTATACCATTAGAGCTCAAGCTAGAGTTTGGAAGTTAATACTTGATCGAGCTTGAGTCAGGTATTAAGCTCGAGATTTGGATCCAATAAAGTTTTGAGCTTGACATGGTTTGACTCAACTTATCACGATTACACAAACGCTGTTCCAAAAATAAAAAGAAGCACGATTACACAAACACATCCCATAGTATTCACAAGTATAAATGGGCCTTAAGTTTGTGGATTTTCTCTAATGGGCCAAGATAAAAATAAAATGCAACTCAGCAGTTTGGACCTCAAAATTTTAAATACATATCAATTATTCAATCAACTAAATTAATCACGTTTTACATGGTATCCGAACGGATCTGATCATCAGACCTATGTGGTTACGTTGAGCCACCTTCCCTAACCATCCCGTCAAACCTTTGCACCACCTTTTATCCCCTTATATAAAAAAAAGTTCAAATTTCGGCTAAAACCCTAACAGCTTATTGTTTTGTCCGTAACTTTTTACTCCGTTATCGCTTGGTGTTAACTGACGCGGTCAATGTCATTCTCTTAGTTTTTCAATTATGTACAAAACCCAACTTGAATCGCCTCTGTCGGCAGTCGGACGTGCCGCCGAAAGTTGACTGCCAAAAAAATAAAATAAAAAATGCTTTGCTTTCATTTTTGTTTGATGTTGCTGCAGGCTAAAGATTAATATCCGCTTGTTGTCGGAAGTCGTCATCAAAATTATTTATTTGCTTTACTGATTTTCTTTTGCCACCGTTTTATTTTGCTTTTGCTGTCGCAGATTAAGATTTGTCTCTGTTTGCTGTCGAACGTCTTTGTCAACAAATTTTTTTATTGCTTTAGTGTTTATTTAGTTTTCTAATCAAATATGAGCTTTTGCGATTTCACCGCTCAGATTACAGAGGAGTATTAGATGATATAACAGCCAAAGCCCGAATGAGAGTTGTTATGGGTTTCTAGTATCTTGACTATCTTCTAATGAGAAATGATTTACTAGAAAGATTGTCTAACACTGTAGTGGTTTTGAGGTATCACAATCGATGAATTTGTTATAGACTTCTATACTTGTTTTCTCACGTGAAATTGTTGAAAAGAACATAATCGTCTTATTTGATTCATTCTTTGTCATTAAAAAGAGTTTTTCCCACGCCACTTGACTTGATCCATAATAAGCGGCAAGTGTGTACTCAAAAAACTTGGACTAAACACATAATGACCGTAGACCTTAGACTTGGTTACCAAAATTTGATTGCTAGTCCGCTAATCTTGTTTAAATTGCGAAAGAGTAAATGTGCTTAGATATGTTATTGTTTGTGGCTTGATTTTTGCTAGTTGAATTCTTGTATTTGATTTCTGATTCTTTTTTAACTAAAAAGTTCATCAAAAAGACAAAAAGTTGGTTCTTATAGTATGGAGTTTTGAATTTGTTAGATTGTTGTTTGAATGTTTGTTATGTTTGATTCTTACAAGGTTTTTATTTCTCCTGCTTTTTGGCGGGAAGTGACAATGGACATGACACACTTGATTATGCTTATTTTTCATAAAAATATGCCACTAGATTTTAGTAACGAGATTTGATGGAATCGGCCCTTTTGGCCAAGTAAGGGTGTTTTTTTTTTTTTTTAAATGTTTTGAGCCATTGCAAGTCGATATTGGCATTAAGTTTTCCATAGATAATATCACCTCTACATCGTAATTAATACAACATTCGTTGAATTTAAGTTCCAAAGGACCATCTAAGTAAGCTTAAGATACACATCTATGCCAAACTACATAAATATCAACTCACATCTTGTTGTTGATCTCTTCAAGAAGGTTCATTAGTTTCTTTGCTAGCTGCTGCATGCGAAAGTCAGCAGCTACTGTAACAGCTATGACATATCTATGAAGTAGCTAGGCAGATTAGGAAACATAGAGATATAGAACATATAGCCATATAGAGTTGATCAAAAGCCATAAAAGTGAACCAACTCTTGGCCTCTAAAAAGTTGAAGGAATACTAAAAAAAGGTTTTTGTATGAGAACTTACCTGCACCTTGTGAAGTTCAAGAGTTCACAATATTGTTAACATCTTTGCAGTTGTCGACATCCACCCATGAAATCCTGCAAAGTCATGTTTTAACAGAAAAAACATGTAAATTTGAGGTGGCAAATTAGGTGGGTTGACATGTCGAGTAACCAACCAAACAGATAACTTTGGTATGGATCGACCAAATTATGAATTTTACGACTTCTATAAATAAGCAGGGTGTTAAAGATGATTACAAAAGTTGATTTATTTCAAAAGTTTAGCTAAAAGAGTAGTAGGTCAAGTGGACTGAACGGATTGTAAGCCACAGTGTGTTGTTTCATTAACATCGATTGGCTTATAAGATAGTTAATGGCGTACCTCGAATTTCAGTAGATTACTTTTAGGAAAAATGACAGCGACAATCTCAGTAGCAATACTTTGTCTGCCTTAACATGGGCCGCTTTTTATAAGCCTTTCATTCATACGTCCTGCAACTGACAACCAAGTTCAAATTAGTCCAAAGAACAGCTAAAAACCATGAACTCCCATCTGCTCCTTTTTTTCAAAATATTATACAACTTATTGTAAATAATTACTTGTAATCATAACTGCTTAGTAAATACTACGTAACTAAACATTAACTTGGCTTTACTATGTAGTTGGATAACAAACTCAGTAGCTGAACGGATTGTAAGCCACTGTGTGTTGTTTCATTAACATCGATTGGCTTATAAGATAGTTAATATGCACCTCTAATTTCAGAGATTACTTTTAGGAAAAATGACAAATGACAATCTCATTAGCAATACTTTACGCGTTCTGCTTCTTTAACATGGGCGCTTTTATAAGCCTTTCATTCATATACGCCCCTAACTCCACAACCAAGTTCAAATTAGTCCAAAGAACAAACTAAAAACCATGAACTCCCATCTCTTTTTTCAAAATATTATACAACTTATTGTAAATAATTACTTGTAATCATAACTGCTTAGTAAATACTACGTAACTAAACATTAACTTGGCTTTACTATGTAGTTGGATAACAAACTAATGAATCAAAAGAGAAATTATTGGCACCCATGAAAGATAAGTCTAAATCAACATCTATGCTTTTATCTAACTAAGACAAATAACTCTATAACCAAAATCATATACATACCTTCAATCGAGGACAAATCGAGCATAAACAAAAATAATCATCCGGCACCAAAAACCACCAAAACCTAAACAATGGTCAACGAAAAGGGTGCATCAATTTTTCCAATCATCAGCTACATATCTTTTTGATACACAAATAGCCCAATAATCTTCCGGCACCAAGTACATCTAAAAGTCAAAACCCATTTTTTACCCACTTTGAATCAACCACGTTTCACCATCACCAGACACCACCACTTCAACCAAACCCTAACCCACCACTATCTGACGCCTCTTCCGATGATCCTCAAGATGAAGGAACTGCTCTTGGTGTGAGATCAGAATCACTACAACGAAAACCCCAAGATCAAACAACACATTCTGAACATGGTGGATTGAGAGAGAGTGGCTTTGATATGAAGGTTCTGGATTTGTGCGGATTACACTGATATAATATCCTTAGTTAAAGGTGATATTACGGAGAAGGAAAAAAACAATGGGCCAACGGGAGCAGGCCAAACGTGGCCCACGAAAAAAGGCGGGAAAAACCTAGTAAGAAACGGTGTCGTTTTAGCCGTGAGATTATATATTATATAATGTAGTACATTTCCGGTTATAAAAGCTCTAATTCACTACTTGAAGGAAATGTTTGGAACATGAAATTAGAATAATACAATACCGTTACTACAAGAAAATTGTCATGTAATGACACAAAGAAATAGTGTCACTTAAAAAAAAAAAGATGCCGCAATAAGTATACAATTGTTATAATTAACAAGTTTTATCACAAGATTACCGCTATAATCAAGAATTTTCAAGTATCATTAAAGAAGTATTAAAAATATGATAAGTATAAGTTACCTTAATAGTGAACTTGGTGCATTTTCTTTCAATGCATTCATGGGGTATTTAAAAAAGTATTAAAAATATGATAAGTATAAGTTACCTTAATAGTGAACTTGGTGCATTTTCTTTCAATGCATTCATGAGGTAGTTAAAGAAGTATTAAAAATATGACAAGTATAAGTTACCTTAATAGTGAACTTGGTGCATTTTCTTTTAATGCATTCATTAGGTATTTAAAGAAGTATTAAAAATATGACAAGTATAAGTTACCTTAATAGTGAACTTGGTGCATTTTCTTTCAATGCATTATTCATGGGGAATTTATATTAGTAACATATATGTATTTGACACTTTATACTTAGGGTAATAAGCCTAAAGATGTAGCCACATTATTAGTCTAAGATTGAAAAAGGTGACAACCAATAATACACGTATGTTGAGTTGTTTAAGTTATTGATTCATAACATGAACTATCAACAAAGGTTAGAGAAATATGTCACAAGATTTTTGGGTGTTTTTTTTACATTTAAAAAACGTAGGTAAAAATGAAGTAAGTAAAAGTTTAACTATAATGACACAAAAGAAAGTGTAAGGATAATTGTTTTGCCTTTCATGACACATATTTTTCTCAAATTTTTATCTTTTGCCCACACTTTTTAAAAAGAATCACTAAAAAGTTAGATTTAACGACACTTTTTTGTGTCATTAAAACCGCAATCATTAAAAGTCGATTTTCATGTTGTGCGCATTCTTCGAGCCTGTATTAACATTTACGATACTATTTTCGTGTATGAGCTAGCTAGATGCATGTTCTGAATTGGTTATATTGTTACACTTATATATTAGTTGATACAGAGTATTCTTTAACAACAAAGCTCAACCCAATCTCACTTCGTTTGTTTTTTCGCTTCAACTAAGCTAAGGAGTGACAATATTTGATTATGAACTTCTCGCGATTGATAACACAATAAAAAAGTAGTAAGTAATCCTTATGCATTCATTATTTTTATAATTCAAAAAGTGACAATAATGGTCGTCACTTGTATACAAACACTCCAATAAGTCACTCACCACACAACACACAAAAACAGAAATGTATAAATGTATAACGAAGGCTTGGACGCTTTTGTAAAGCATTTAGACACATCTCAAGCCTCCAATTTCTTAAAAATTCCTACTATAACTTAGCACTCAGGTGTTTGAGCATGGTTTCTTTGCGGATCACTACAATAATCATATACCTTAAAATTCTTTTGAACCCAGTTCATCGCCGCTATCTGCTGGCGGCTAAGCCCACCTGTCCTAGCAGGTGAGCCAGATGGTGGACGACACGATGATGGAGAGTTGGAGGTACAACCTCCTATCTTAAAATTATTGTACCTACCGTAAAAAGGTTCATACTTATAATCGGCTTTATATTTTCCATGTTCGGTAGCCCACGAAGATGCATCCCAAATTGACCCATACATATACATTGGCCTCAATGGAAATGTAGCGTCGCTTTTCCTCGGGTAACGCCTAATCGGAATATCATCCACGAAAAATCTGCATTTATTCACTTGTTAATAACAACACAACACCAATACCCAATCTCGCTGAAACGAGATACGAAAAAAGTGAAATGTACCACAGTCACACTCCTACCCAAAGTTTAAGAGACTGCTTCTAGATATTCACTTGTTAACACTATTTAGAAAACACTTGTCATCAATTTATCTGCCTTTTTATAGTTTCCGTACACTTTCATACGTACATACTTGCATAAAAATACACTACTTGATGACATTATTGTCTTCTAGGTGCATGGTTCCTATTTATTCTTTTGTTTTTATTGATGGTCTTGTTAGCGTGGGACTTACACATAAATAAATGTAATGTATCAACTTAGACATATCGGAATATATATTTCGTTATTCCAAAAGAAGTTTTTAACTCGATATTTATGATGAATGTAATAAGGAGTAAAATGCGAAACTTTTTAAGTGGTTTTGGCGTGTACGTGTGTGACGAACTCGACAAGTTACTATTGCATACTTACATAATTTCTTTGGTGCTCCATAGTATAGCGTAGTTATGAAAACTTGTCGTTGGATCGAACCATAGGTGAATTTGCTCCTCCCGTCCGATGATAGTTCCGTCACCACTTCCTCTAATGTACACGTTCGTTTGCAACGTATAAGGTTTCCCAAATGTTGTACCAAGAAACTCAATATCGACTTCATCGTGGTTTCCTGGATGATCTTCGTTGTTTGAAAGCTTTACAGCATTTCAAGCACAAAAAGAACTATATATTAATTATAACCTAAAACTTCATGCATGCAAAACAATGTATATATATGCTTGTGCCACAAGTAATAAATTAAATTCATACGTAAAATGATGTAATAACGCCTGCCGTGTAGCCGGGATGAAGCTTCATTGCGGTCCCAAAGTAGCCGGATCTATATGGTTTGAGTGACTTGAACCCACTTCCCGAGTACCTGTCTAGCCACAAGACAAGCGAGTTCTGGTCGAACCGCTGGTGTTGTGGGCCCCATAAGTTCCTATAGGCATTGTTAAAAGGTATTGTGCTAACTTTTGAACTAGGGTAAAAACCGGGTGAAGGTTGAGCGTTGCTTGAGATAGAAGCAATGAGCAACAAAAGAAGAGTGATGATAAGAGGCATTATATTGCAATGATTTGTGTTAATGGAATCAAAGGCCAAGTATGTGAAGAATGGGCACATATGGTGCTATAAATAGGAATTTGTATGACCCACTCATATGCTAGTAGTATCAAATGGGGCAGATTTATAGCTACAAATTTGACAAAAATAGAAGCATTAACTTTTGGACAATGGCGTGTCTTATGTGTATGTATACTTTGACCAATAATATTTGGAATAAACGATGCATGAAACCTTTTATTGTCTATCGAATGTGGGTTTAACTGCATGCCTAAGTCCCAAATAAATGGAGACTTGTTTGTAACAAGTAGAGTTTGAACTTGTGACTTCTAGACGAACTTAACAAGGCACTTTATCAGGGGCGAACCTATAGGGTTTTCGGGGGTTCAAGTGTACCTGATAAATGTTTGCCGCTTAGTGTAAATTTTCGTTAAAAATTCTGAAATAAACCTTGCCCAAAATTCTGCGTCACAAAAATCTATGCCTTGCTTAGATTGTCTACTAATATGTCAAAAAAAAAAAAAAAAAAAAAAAACGTCTTCTTAATTTTTGATTAGTTTTAATGAAATCGTATCTTTTAGTTCGTAAATTATGCACCGGGTGGCTTAAATTATTGGGTCCGCCCAGCTCTTTATCAACTCAACCACCCGTGACGGTTGATCAAACTCGTTTAGTTAGTTACTGTACTAATTTTTGTTTTCGTAAAATTCTATATTGTATCTATGATTGATGGAACACGGATATGAATAAAATGGATGATTTGGTGAGCAATTACTTTCAAGTGGTATTTTGTTCACAAGCCTCTTTTGTAGACTAATGATTTAGGTAATAATGTGAAGGCGACAATATACGCATATATTTCTTAATATGTATGGACCTACTCTTAGATTTATGAATTCAGCTATTCGCTGCCGACAAAACAAGAATATGGCTTTGCCATTATTTCGTGTAAAAGTGAAATTTAACCATATAATACATACAAGTAACGGTCATACTAATTTGGAAAATCAAATCGACACTTTTTTAACAGATGTGACACATAAAAGTTTCAAAAAGTTAACGACTAAACTGATATGAGAAATATGCAGAATGATCAATGCGAAAAACCATATCGTTGTTATGTATTTATATATGCTCGTTTCGGCGTTTCTAATGATTATTCGATCCGTTGTCAAACAGATTTTAGTGATACATCCACTTCATATGTAATCAGTGTATATGAACAGATATGGTTGATGTTATGCTCGCAAGCTTTGGACGTACTTAACTGAAAGCATTTTTAACTTAGAAGTAAAGTTACAGAAGATAATAAATCCTAGATGGCTAGCTCACTTAAATTCCAAGGTATCGAAGATGTAAAGATGTAAACTTTAAAACTCGAATGAGACTAGTAAAAAATCTGTTAAAAGGTATGTAGTTTGATAAAAAAGGATCTCAGTCATTTTTTATCCTTGCTCGATAAAAAGTTTATTTTAGAGCTATAATCTTATAAACTTTCATGTTGCTTAATGATGAATGAGTACAATCAGTAAATTTCTACTAAAGACTAAAGAGCAGGAGTCGTTATCTACTAACGGTCGTTTACTAACGGCCGTTATCTTTTTTTTTTAAATATTTAAAAATAATACAAATATTTATATAATTGGTCCTCCGTTAACTAACGACCGTTATCTTTTATTTTATTTTATTTTATTTTATTTTATTTTATTTTTATTAATATTTAAAAAATATATATATTTACGCAATTGGTCCTTCGTGTAACAGGTCAGTTGCAAAGTCAGTCCTTTATGACTAACTTTGAAAGAGCGGGAGTCGTTATCTACTAACTTATTTTTTAATATTTAAAAATAATACAAATATTTACGTAATTGTCCCTCCGTTAAATAACGGCCGTTATCTTTTTTATTTTTTTTTAATATTTAAAAAAAAATACAAATATTGACGTAATTGGTCCTTCGTGTAACAGGTCAGTTGCAAAGTCAGTCATTTATAACTAACTTTGCAAATGGCCGTTACGGGAGCCATTATCTACTAACGGACCTTAACTAACGACCTTTTATTTTTTATTATTTATTTATTTATTTTTTTTAGAATTTCTTTTTAATATTACAAAAAAGCAACACATATTTTACCTAATTGGTCCTTCATGTAATAGGCTCGTTGCAAGGTAAGTCCTTCACGACTAACTTTGCAACGAAACGCTAACATAGAGACAATTTTTGTCACAAAATTTAAAACAAATTACAAGAATTGTCCTTGATGTTATTTATCCATTACAGAGTTAGCTCTCTTATTTTACGTAATTGGTCCTTCTAACAGGTCCGTTGCAAACCCATACCTTCATAACTAATTTTGCAGCGAAACACTAGCATAGACACAATTGCTGTAACAAAATCCAAAAAAAAAAAAAATTACAAAAAAGGTCTTTCAGGTTATCCATCCGTTACAGAGTTAGACCCTCGAGCTCCGTCGCGGCTCAAGAACGGGAGTCAATATTTTCGTATTCAAAAGTTCCACCGCGAAGCGCGGGCCTAACTGAATATATAACAAACGTAACCCTAAACTAATGGGCCAATAACTAAGTGATTAACAAAGCTAAACCATATTATTGGGCTATACAAAATAATATCCGTTAACAGCCCCCCTCAGTTGGAGTGGGAGAAGAACGAACGCTCAAGCTGGAGCAAAACTCATAAAATAAAGCAGTTGGTAGTCCTTTAATGAAGAGTCAGCATACTGATATCTATTGGAAGGTGATTTTTCTTGATTCTCATTAACAAACAAATCCGCCGAATATGATTACATAAGATGATTCTAGAGCTAAACATAATGAGCTAGGCCTAAATACACAAGTGGGCCTATACACAATATCTACTAACACAATACATAAAATATTGACTAATACGCTCCCGCAGTTAGAGCGGGAAGAGGCCCCACGCTCAAACTGAAACGAAAGTATTCAACCAACGCCGAAGGTACTCCCTTGGTGAAGATATAGGCGTACTGTTATCGAGAGGGTACATGTAGAACTCGTACCTGACCAATGGCAACCATGTCACGGACAAAATGAATGTCAATCTCAATATGTTTCGTCCACTGATGTTGAACAGGGTTGGCAGACATATAAATGGCACTGACGTTATCATAGTAGACAAGGGTGGCCGTCGATATTGAAGAATGTAACTCCCGAAGCAGATTACGAAGCCATGCAGTCTCAGCCACAACATTAGCAACACTCCGGTATTCCACTTTGGCACTAGAACGGGAGAGGGTCTACTGACGCTTGGATGACCAAGATAGTAAATTATCTCCAAAAAGAAACAGTAACCTGAAGTAGACCGGCGTGTAAATGGGCAACCTGCCTATTCAACATCAGTGTAACCAACAAGAGAAGTAGTGGAAGAGGAATATAAATGTAGACCAATATCCAAAGCCCTTTGAACGTATCTTAAAATACGTTTGAGGGAGGCAAAATGAGGCTTCCGTGGATCGTGCATATAAAGACAAATCTGCTGAACTGTATAGGATAGATTTGGTCGTGTGAACGTGAGGTACTGAAGACCACCTGCAAGACTGGGATAAAAAATATGATCCTAAACAGGAACACCTTCGGGACCCAGTTAGACTCCGTATCAACTGGTGTTCGAGAAGGGTTACAATTAGTCATCTGAGCACGCTCAAGGAGCTGTAGAGCATAGTTCCTTTGAGATAAAAAAACAATCATGCAGAATGTCGAACAACAGATATACCAAGAAAATAATTAAGTGCCCTGAGATGAGTCATGTCAAACTCACTGTGTAAAGAATCAATAATCCGCTGAAGTATAGCCGTGGAAGAAGTTGTAAGAACAATTTCATCCACATATATATAAGTAAATAAGCAACCTCTGAGCTCTATCGAAGGATACATAATAAAGAATCACACCGACTATGATAAAACCTGACGTGTGTGGCATAATGTGACAACCCGTAATTTTCTCGATGCGCCGTAAATGGAGAAACGGCAATTAGAGTGATCTTTACCTTTAATTTGAGATACGAGACGTATTTGTAATCATTTTTATTGGAAATATTATTCTGAGCGCGTTGGCGTAATTCCCGAGTCATGAATCCTTCGTTTACTAGTCTAAACGAGTCCCGAATCTAATATTACGAAAGAATATCAAAAGTTACATAATAGGTCCCTGTGATAGTTACACTGCCGCCCTCCTTCTTTGGTGTAATTACAAAAATGGTCCCTCCTGGGTATATAAATACCCCACCTCTCTCCAACTTCTTTCATTATACATCTCACTTTCTCTCTTTTAAAACACACACAACTCCCTCTATCTCTCACTAAGATTCCAGCCACCCATCTAGGGTTCCGGCGCCGCCATATATTCTGGCCAACTTTCGGCCACCTCCAATACTTACACCACCTACCTTAAATGATAGATCAAGTCCTTGTGACTCCGTTTATGTAACACACGCGCCTTAAAACCCATCAACCCTCCCTAGATCTAAAGTTTTAGAATCGGACACTAGGGTTTTTTGTGATAAACGTTTTAAAAAGGGTCCTAGATGGGATGGTTACGAGTTGTACTCGTAAAAGACACCACCATCACCAACCCTCGTTCTCTTTTCCCTAGGTAAGCCAAGACCCGTCTCATGTAGTGTTAATTTTCTGTTTTGACCGATTATTATACATATTGTTTTGTGCATTATTTCGTGGACATAAAATAGCTAACGAGTTATAATATTTTCATAACTACAAACAGATTTAAAATGTTTTGATAATAAACTCGTGTGGTAAGAACTAGATTCAAGTGGTGTTGATTGACTCAGTGAGTCGGATGGACTCAATGAGTCGGGTCGGTGGACTTAGCCGAGTCAAGTTTAACTCGGGTCAGTCGGGTCGGGTCTAATGACTCAGTCTAGGGTGCGTTTGACTTGGTAATTTTTGTCGGGTTAGAATTGTTATTATTGTCGTGGCTTTGTTTTGATTTTTGGGTTGCTTGGTCCTAATCGAATGTTAATGGAAAGGTATTAAAAATGGTTAGTTATTTAGTTGATGTTGCTGCCTCGTGGAGGTCGACTCGAAAACTGAGTCGGGTTGACTCAGTGGAGTCGGGTCGGGTTTGACCGGGATGGTCAAACTTTGGGTTAACGGGTCTCAAGGTGTTAATTAGAAATGGTATAAGTCATGTTGAGTTACAAGTTTTATTTGATTAAGTCTCGGCTTGACATATTGATGCAGGTTTTACTGACCAGGTTTTAATATTTATAAGTGTCTCATTTACCTATGGTCTACCTTATGCACTAACGGGCAGTGTACCCAATCGTGTGTAGTGTAGTAATCGGTAAAATCGAGGTCGTCCCAAGAGCTATGTGAGCGGATACTAATTAAGTCTAATTGTCACTGGTTTTAATGGTTTTTAGGTTTGAAATGATAAATTAACTAATAAAGCAGGAAATGAAAGAAAGAAAATAAAGATAGAGATGTGATCAATAGGGGAAAAGTGTGCTAACCTAGCTACTCATCCTATCGTGTTATGTTCACGTCTAATTACTTCCAATTGATTCAATTGGGGTTTAAGGTTGCTAGGACAGCATTTGGTCAGTTCGTCCTAACCTATCAGCAAAGGCTTCCACCGGAGATCAAGCTACTACCCTTGAAAGTCCAGTTGTTTTTAGTCTCCTAAGCCAAGTCATTAAGTTCCGCTACATGCAAGATTCGCAACAATGAGTGCCCGGGCGCTAGCATCTTAGACACTCATCCTTAACTACTTAAGTTCATCCAAACGGCAGATGATCGTTTGGTCAGTTCGCACAAGCGAAGAAGGGTTACCCTTCCCACTCAGTCTACCTACTTAGGGTCAGTTGGTCAATTCTACTAAGCAACTAGACACTACCGCCATTAAAAACCACCGCAACTAGTGTGGCTACCAACGAACTATGCATGCATACACTAGAAACAATTATACGGAAGCAATGTAAACATAAACACAACAATTAAGGAATCATAACTAGGCTAGAACCAAAGGTGCTTAGCCGATCATATTAAATGAAACAACCAATTCAATGTTTAACAAATCGAAATACATTAATTGAAAGTAAAAGAAAAGATAATCGCTAATGCTTATCGTTAGAGAGTGATTTCTCCCTTGGAGATAGCTCCGTATGCCCTTCTAGATCTGCCTTTGATCCCCTACTCATGTTCTTTGCTTTTGGTGTGGAGTGGAATGATGTGAAATGCATAATTTAGGGCTGGTATTTATGGGCGAGATCTAGTTACGGCGTAACTTAAGTTGAGAGTTACGCCATAACCTATATAAATCCATAATAATGCTCTCGTTATAGCTGGTTACGGCGTAACACATGGAATGAGTTACGCCGTATCTTCAATACAGGTTACAATGTCATGATTACGCCATAATCATTAGAAGAAGTTACGGCGTAGCTTGTAGCGGCGTGGAACTTCATTTGACCTAATGGGTTACGGCGTAATCCTTAGTGGGAGTTACGCCATAATCTTCTGCTGTGCTGGCCTTCTGAGTCACGCATTTAGTTACGGCGTAATGTGAGAGTGGAGTTACGCCGTAACTTCATGATAGTGGGCACACTATTATTAATTCTTTATAAAATCTCCAAATCTGTGTCTCTTTAGCTCCAGTGCTCGGAATTTACCTGAAAGTGAAATCTAGAGGAAAACAAGCGTAAATCCATATAAATGATATAAAATACGAGCATTATCGGGGGAAATTGACACTTAATATTGAGGACTATTTGATGTTATCAAATATCCTCCCACTTGAACTCTACTTGCCATCAAGTAGATCTTATTAGACAAATTTCTAAAAAGATATCTACCATTACCTGGAAAATATAAGTTTAAAAATCCCTTATGCTAGAATAAAACAAAGCCGAACACCTCATAAAATGGGAACAAAACACTCAAAATCTCTCAACTAATCTAAGTGTCAATTTCGGGGTGATCACTCAACGCACAATCATTGCATGTATTCTATCAGAAGCTTGGCAGTTACACAAATCTCCACCACTAGAGTTATGGACTAAACAAATTCTCGAAGGCAATATGGGTAGACACGACAAAGGTTAAGGGTGAATCCTCATTACTCACATGTCACGGAGAAGTGGACAAAATCAATGATAAATGACCAAATCCATGGCCAAGACACCAAAGATTGCTCGCTTCATCACTTAGACACGCTTCATGACTAAAGGGTAGGATAAAACATGGGATATAATTGGTGTAAAGTAAAAAATAACAGGCAAATAGTCTAAACCTATAACCAAGTCATCACCGCTTACCGTTCTTCCAAAGTTCAAGTTTCAAAGCTAAGAAACCGGATCATGATATATTAAGTAGATATGCCATTAGAGGATGTCATGATGGGCACATTACCTCTTCTTCAACTGTTGGCGCAATGATTGCCAACTTCATTATTCAAATGTGACCGAGGTGGCCTCCTCGATACTAAATCTATGATGAGCTCTCAAACATAGTGCTTATAATTTTGCACTTTTACAATCAACAAATAACTATAACTTTTTTTTAAATCACTTTTTTTTTTTTACATAACAACTAAACATAGCATCCTCCCACTTGAGATGAACAATATGAGAATTCGGGGGGTCTTCAATGATTTTCAAATATATGTCTTTGAGGAAAGCGTGATTTCCGAACCTTTCCATTTGAACCTTGAACTTAGGCAAAAAATGACTTTCCTATCACAAATTAAGACTGCACGGTAAGCTAAGGTGTATGGATGTATCGAAACAATATATTGGGTGAACAAAATGTAAGGAATGGCTCAGACGGGTGTATCTAGGGGTATCTTGCACTAAAGGTGAGTGCAACAAAAGGGTTTAACATGGGGGTCGAGAAGTCGAGGTGAATAATCGATAGACACACAAGGATAGGTTGTTTGGGTGATAATCCTATAATATTGCCTTCTTAAACTGAATAATCCAAATACATTAAGCTAACTCAAGATACCCCGTCTATGGTCTCGAAATGATGAAAAGACCAAGTTTTAAAGTTTACAAGCTACCGGCACACTCATAATTTGGTGGATTTTGGGTAAATATTTGGAAACGGATAAGGCTAATCTCACCATATAATATCAAGGGTTATAATGTGCTCGGCTAAGGTCTAATTTAGTTAGGTTAAGAAAAATATGTCAAAATTTTAAAAATGACATAATTTTTCAAAATAATATAGAAAAACGAGTGCAAAATAAAGTTCAAGAGATAGTTCTACTCTCGTCCCCCCAATTGAAATGTACAAAGTCCCTTTTGTACTAAACGTTAAATAAAGGTGAAGAGAAAGTAGAATTAGAGCGGGAACTTCCCTGAAATTCGCTCCGAAAAAGAAAGAAGGCCCATCCTCACGAAGAAGTGCCTTCGCTAAGCATCCACGAAAACTTCATTTCTGAAATCACACTACCAACAAGCATAATTCTAAAGAAAAAAGAAAAAGAAAAACGAAAAGAAATCTAACTCACCAGTAGGGATCACGGTTGCATTTAGCGTATGCAACAAGCCTTTTAAACCACTTGGTGTCCCAAGTGGACGAGTGTAGTCTCGTGAGGGCTTATAGGGAACATACCCACAAAGTTCATTTGAAAACTAATACAAGGTTATTGTGTTTAAACAGAAAGAATTAACTACTGGAGGATAGTTACATTGTAACTCCTATAAAGAGTTCACCAAATGGGCAAAACCTGGTAGACGCTACTGGAGTGTAGCTACGGCGTAACCATTGCATGGGATTACGCCGTAATCGGTAATGCTCTGGGAAGATCGCTACTGGAGGTGTGTTACGACGTAATCATGGGGATGAGTTACACCGTAACTGATGGACAGACCTTGTCCCCGTTTTAGCTGCTGCTGCAATCTTCTCCAATTCCTGCAAAAATGGTTAAAAACACAAAACCCAAAGTAAAGAAACAAAAATAAAAAGGATAATTCGGGTTGTCTCCCGAAAGAGCACTTTTCTTTATTAACGAGTCTTTAAGTTATACTCAAAGCCATGGGGCTTTATGGTGGCCTACGAACTAGGCCAACTTCCTCCATTTCTTGGCGGCAATCATTCATCCATTCTCAAAAAAACTCTTTTTCTGACTGTGTTGCCGATGCTACATATACCAAATTTTTGCAAGAGCCACTCGTTGAATGATATACACGACTTTCCGTAGTCGTCGTCTTCAATTATAGTATTACCATCATTAATGGCGCACTCATTTTTGACCTTTCACCATTGGTCTTTGTAAGATTATATTCATTGTAATCGCGTTTTAGTTGTTTGATCAATCCTGTATTGATGTTTGAGTATCCAAATCTCACCTTGTACCAATCTTCAAATGACAAATTTCCAAACTTTATATCGTGTCTCTCAATCTCGTGAGGGCACGTCCATTCTTCTACCTTCATACTCCTATTACAATACTCATGAAAAGGGTTACATGTGGGCCTTGCTTCCATCGATCCGTCATGCTCCGCCATTATAGGGATGCAGTAATGCTTGATAAGGTCAGGATCTGCCTCGATGTTTGGATTAATCTTTTCCTGTTCATGTTCACAACTATCAATACTTTGCTTACAGTTGTTAGTCTCTCGGTTATAGCATAAAGGCGGGTCGAGTAACGGGACATTGACAACGTCAACCTTTTTTGAAAATTCCAATCGGGGATTTAATTGTTCATTCATGCTAAAAGTAATTCGTTCCCCTTCAGTTCCTAAAGAAATTTGTTTTTCAAAAACTTTTATATGCGCTCAACAAGTAGCTAGAAAAGGCATTCCAACAATTAAGTTGTAATTCTCTCGTTTGCCCATGTCAATAACCACAAAATCAGTAGGAAAAAGGAATTTGCCAGTTTTTGTAAGAATATTGTCAACAATCCCCCGAGGTACAGCTTTAGAAGAATCAACCGTTTCAATCATCATTGTTGTTTCTTTTAAATTGGTAAGTTTTAAGGTATCAAACAATGAAGTAGAAATAAGATTTACCCCAGCCCCTAAATCAGCTAAACCGAGAATTTTTGTTACGATAGTGCATGGCATCAGAAAAATTTCTTGATACAGTTCCTTTTCAGGAAGTTGGCTTGGTAGGTCTACGTCATTTTCAGATTTGTCATCTTCTCTTAAGTAGTTAATCCCGCAAAGGTCATTAGTGACAGAAGAGGTGCACTGTTCTTCCTTCGGTTTGTCTTGTGCAAATATTGCCATGCATGCAATGGCTTCATTATTACTGGTCCCAAGATTTTTAGCTAACTGCCGAATTTGGGTCTCGAGGTTTTTAATTGCGACATCCCGATTTCGCAAGTTCATGTCAGTGTCTTCTTTCACCTTGACCATCCACTCTTTGAGTCTATCATTCTTTTTTATTGATTCCTCGATGTGTTTATGCATTAACTCTTCAAGGCTCGATTTAGGAGGGTTGTTTTTTATTCTTGTATAAAATCATGGGGATCTTTCACGATATCTAGCCCCGTTACCATTATATCCGTTGAATGGTCTACCATTTCCATATTTCACTTCTTCAATCCTCCTGACTTCCTTCTTATGAGAGTGGTCAGCCATATTTTGAATAGTTTCTAAGGCCCTTGTTGGAGTCATTCCAGGTATTGGCTCTTGAGAATCGATCATTTGTCTCGAGGAGACGTATAGACCTTTGTAGAAGACATTCACCTTTTGCTGGCTATTAAGGTCATGAGTGGGGCATTTGTATAGTAATTTGTTGTATCTTTCCCATGCTTGGTACAATTTTTCATCGCCTTCCCGCTTGAAGTTATGGATTTCTTCGAGTTGCTTTGCAGTTTTAGATGGAGGACAGTACTTTTGAATGAAGTATTTTTTTAGGAGGGGCCAAGTGTTAACGGTCCCGGCTGGTAATCTATCGACCCATCTTTTAGAAGCTTCAGTGAGTGAGATAGGGAACACCCGTAACATGACAGCATCGTTTGAGACTCTTGGAAATTTAAATAAGCTGACAATGTATTCCACGTTATTCACATGTTCGTATGCATCATCGATAATGATTTCGGAGAAGCAATTTGCACGTAGCTCCCTCATAAATTGCTGTTTGATTTCGAATTGAGCATCTTCGGTGATGGCCGACCTAACAATTCCCGGCCCTTGTTCTTCCCTAGTCAACGCCAAATATTCCTCAAGAGTGAGGTCATCGATGTTTACAACCTCCATGGTACCTGAAACTTAAAAAGAAATCGTGAGAAAACAAGAAAATTCAAAATAAAACAATAAAGAAAGACTTAATAAAAATCCTATTATAACTCCCCGGCAATGGCGCCAAAAACTTGATGCAGGTTTTACTGACCAGGTTTTAATATTTATAAGTGTCTCGTTTACCTATAGTCTACCTAATGCACTAACGGGCAGTGTACCCGATCGTGTGTAGTGTAGTAATCGGTAAAACCGAGGTCGTACCAAGAGCTATGTGAGCGGATTCTAATTGAGTGTAATTGTCACTGGTTTTAATAGTTTTTAGGTTTGAAATAATAAATTAACTAATAAAGCAGGAAATAAAAGGAAGCAAATAAAGATAGAGATGTGATCAATAGGGGAAAAGTGTGCTAACCTAGCTACTCATCCTATCATGTTATGTTCACGTCTAATTACTTCCAATTGTTTCAAGTGGGGTTTAAGGTTGCTAGGACAACATTTGGTTAGTTCGTCCTAACCTATCAGCAAAGGCTTCCACCAAAGATCAAGCTACTACCCTTGAAAGTCCAGTTGTTTTTAGTCCCCTAAGCAAAGTCATTAAGTTCCGCTACGTGCAAGATTCGCAACAATGAGTACCCGAGCGCTAGCATCTTAGATACTCATCCCTAACTACTTAAGTTCATCCAAACGGCAGAAGGGTCGTCAGTTGGTCAGTTCTTACCCTTCCCACTCAGTCTACCTACTTAGGGTCAGTTGGTCAATTCTCCTAAGCAACTAGACATTATTGCCATTCAAAACTACGACAACTAGGGTGGCTACCAACGAACTATGCATGCATACACTAGAAACAATTATATGGAAGCAATGTAAACATAAACACAACAATTAAGGAATCATAACTAGGCTAGCACCAAAGGTGCTTAGCCGATCATATCAAATGAAACAAGCAATTCAATGTTTAACAAATCGAAATACATGAATTGAAAGTAAAAGAAAAGATAATCGCTAATGCTTATCGTTATGGAGTGATTTCTCCCTTGGAGATGGCTCCGTATGCTCTTCTAGATCTGCCTTTAATTCCCTACTCGCGTTCTCTGCTTTTGGTGTGGAGTGGAATGATGTGAAATGCAGAATTTAGGGCTGGTATTTATAGGCGAGATCTAGTTACGGCGTAACTTAAGTTGAGAGTTACGCCGTAACTTATATAAATCCATAATAATGCTCCCGTTCATGGAATGAGTTATGCCGTGTCTTTAATACATGTTACAATGTCATGATTATGCCATAATCATTGGAAGGAGTTACGGCGTAGCTTGTAGCGGCTTGGAACTTCATTTGACCTAATGGGTTACGGCGTAATCCTTAGTGGGAGTTACAGAATCTTCTGCTAAGCTGGCCTTCTGAGTCACACATTTAGTTACGGCGTAATGTGAGAGTGGAGTTACGCCGTAACTTCATCACAGTGGGCACACTATCATTAATTCTTTATAAAATCTCCAAATCCGTGTCTCTTTAGCTCGAGTGCTCGTAATTTACCTTAAAGTGAAATATAGAGGAAAACAAGCGTAAATCCATATAAATGATATAAAATACGAGCATTATCGGGGGAAATTGACACTTAATATTCAGGACTATTTGATGTTATCAAATATCCCCCCACTTGAACTCTACTTGCCCTCAAGTATACCTTATTAGATAAATTTCAGAAAAGATATCTCCCATTACCTGGAAAATATAAGTTTGAAAATCCCTTCTGCTAGAATAAAACAAAGCCGAACACCTCACAGAATGGGAACAAAACACTCAAAATCTCTTAACTACTCTAAGTGTCAATTTCGGGGGGATCACTCAACGCACAATCATAGCATGTATTATATCATAAGCTTGGTGGTTACACAAATCTCCACCACTAAATTTATGGACTAAACAATTCTCGAAGGCAATATGGGTAGACACGACAAAGGTTAAGGGTGAATCCTTATTACTAACATGTCACGGCAAAGTGGACAAAATCAATGATACATGACCAAATCCATGACCAAGACACCAAAGATTGATCGCTTCATCACCTAGACACGCTTCATGACTAAAGGGTAGGATAAGACATGGGATATAATTGGTGTAAAGTAAAAAATAACAAGCAAATAGTCTAAACCTATAACCAAGTCATCACCGCTTACCGTTCATTCAAAGTTCAAGTTTCAAAGCTAAGAAACCGGATCACGATATATCAAGTAGATGTGCCATTAGAGGACGTCATGATGGGCACATTACCTCTTCTTCAACTGTTGGCGCAATGATTGCCAACTTTATTCTTCAAATGTGACCGAGGTGGCCTCCTCAATACTAAATCTATGATGAGCTCTTAAACACAGTGCTTATAATTTTGCACTTTTACAATCAATAAATAACTATAACTTTTTTTTTGAATCACGTTATTTATTTTATTTTATTTTATTTATTTATTTTTTTCTACATAACAACTAAACATAGCATCCCCCCACTTGAGATAAACAATATGAGAATTCGGGGGGTCTTCAATGATCTTCAAATATATGTCTTTGACGAAAGCGTGATTCCCGAACCTTTCCACTTGAACCTTGAACTTAGGCAAAAAATGACTTTCCGATCACAAATTACGACTACACGGTAGGCTAAGGTGTATGGGTGTATCGAAACTATATATTGGGTGAACAAAATGAAAGGAATGGCTCAGACGGGTGTATCTAGGGGTATCTTGCACTAAAGGTGAGTGCAACAAAAGGGTTTAACATGGGGGTCGAGAAGTCGAGGTGAATAATCGATAGACACATAAGGATAGGCTGTTTGGGTGATAATCCTATATTATTGCCTTCTTAAACTGAATAATCCAAATACATTAAGCTAACTCAACATACCTCGTCTTTGGTCTCGAAATGATGTAAAGGCCAAGTTCTAAAGTTTACAAGCTACCGGCATACTCATAATTTGGTGGATTTTGGGTAAATATTTGGAAACGGATAAGGCTAATCTCACCATATAATATCAAGGATTATAATGTGCTCGACTAAGGTCTAATCTAGTTAGGTTAAGAAAAACATGTCAAAATTTTAAAAATGGCATAATTTTTCAAAATAAACTAGAAAAACGAGGGCAAAATAAAGTTCAAGAGTTAATTCTACTCCCGTCCCTCCACTAGAAATATAAAAAGTCTCTTTTGTACTAAACGTTAAATAAAGGTGAAGAGAAAGTAGAATTAGAGCGAGAACTTCCCTGAAATTCGCTCCAAAAAGGAAAGAAGGCCCACGAAAAGAATAGTGCCTTCGCTTAAGCATCCACGAGCAAACTTTATTCCTTGAAATCACACTACCAACAAGCATAATTCTTAAGAGAAAAGATAAATTGAATAATAAAGTAGGAAATGAAAGAAAGCAAAGAAAGATAGAGATGTGATCAATAGGGGAAAAGTGTGCTAACCTAGCTACTCATCCTATCATGTTATGTTCACGTACAATTACTTCCAATTGATTCAATTGGGGTTTAAGGTCGCTAGGACAACATTTGGTCAGTTCGTCCTAACCTATCAGCAAAGGCTTGCACCGGAGATCAAGCTACTACCCTTGAAAGTCCAGTTGTTTTTAGTCTCCTAAGCCAAGTCATTAAGTTCCGCTACATGCAAGATTCGCAACAATGAGTGCCCGGACACTAGCATCTTAGACACTCATCCCTAACTACTTAAGTTCATCCAAACGGCAGATGATCGTTTGGTCAGTTTGCACAAGCGAAGAAGGGTCGTCAGTTGGTCAATTCTCACCCTTCCCACTCAGTCTACCTACTTAGGGTCAGTTGGTCTATTCTCCTAAGCAACTAGACACTACCGCCATTCAAAACCACCGCAACTAGGGTGGCTACCTGTTAGGTCACTAGTTTTACAACACAAGCTTAATAGAGAAGAGATAAAGGCGATTGAGCAATAAACCAAACACACACACACGTTATGCTATGACCGGTTATGCGTAGAGTGTATGTGAAAGAGTAAATTGAACAACCAACCTTCAAATGAAGGTTATACAAGAGTATTTATAGGCAAGGAGCTAGGGCAACACTCCCACTCCTTCCCTTTACCTTATTGGACATGGGCCTAAGCTCATGGGCCTTCTACATAAGCTTAAGGCTAATAACAAACATAAAGGCCATAATTAAGCTAACTATTACATATGAGTTACTAACACTTGATTATGGTTTAGGAGTGATTCCAACAATCTCCCCCTAAGTGTTAGTAATGAAAACGGTGAAGGCGTTGTTGTAATAGAAGCTTTGACGTCTTCTGACATTCTTCTTTCTTGTGAGAAGAATTGCCTTGATTCAAACAATCTCCCAGTGTAGAGATAGTTTTCTTTGAACAGTTATGCTTTGACGTCATCTTTAACTTTGTTCT
The DNA here is from genome assembly GCA_910596185.1 of Chrysanthemum makinoi. Lineage (NCBI taxonomy): Eukaryota > Viridiplantae > Streptophyta > Magnoliopsida > Asterales > Asteraceae > Chrysanthemum > Chrysanthemum makinoi. The sequence continues at coordinate 268,736,547 of OU343217.1, forward strand.
TTGATCATTGTTCTTTGTGATGAAAGTGATAGTATATTGTAGTCGTCTGCATCAAGTCGCTCAGTCCGCTTCCTTGCTTTAGTGTCTCCACGTCATTCTTCAACATGCTCACACGCTCTTTAGACGTTGAAAATCAGTACTGATGAAGTTCTTTAAGTCTTTAACTTTGTAGATTCTTTGATTTGACGAAGAATCATTCTGATTGTTGTGTTGCTTTTGGATAGAACTTTCATTAGTGATGATGTTGGCATGAGCATGAGAAGAATCTCAGACGATCATTCAGCTCCAGAGCTTCCATAAGAAGAAAACATATAAACGGTTAGTAATAAGCGGATTCCGGCACTAACAAGTTTGAACTTCGAGAGTGTTAGCAGCATAGTGTGAAAACACAACTCTAATTCTCACAAAGGCCGTTCTCGATCGGAGTCCCACAAGTGAGATAACACGATGTACCGAGGTACACCTACGATTGATGAGTCCGAGGTACACCAAGCATCACCTCACCATGTAGACCGCTTGAGACCACTAAGCGTAATCCACGAGGAGTTCGGCGACCGGCCTGTGGCCGGTTTGATGTTGACCCGGCAGAGTTTCCATTCAATCACCGAGGATCACAAATGTGAACCTCTCATAAATGTTCTCGGCAGATTGCTAAGATCTGTGAAGGACTCGATAATGTACCACTGAAATTCTTATTGTTGAACGTCAAGTGATGAAGTGTCAAGTGTACCTAAGAGATCTTTTGATGAATCTCGTGGCTCTAGACTCAATAGTGCGTTTTGGTTTTCCTGAGCGGAGACTAGGGAGAGGGTCTCCTTCTGCAATACCAGCGATCTCTAAGAGAAAGCCGATAGATTACATAGGGTTCCCTATGAGAATGAAACAAGCGTCTGTTGAGAGAAACTTGAGTGGCTAAGAAGGTTTAGTGCATGCGTCACTGGGTCCATGACGACTTTTATTCTTCAATACCGGTGTCATCTAGTGACAACCAAGAGCATATGAATTAAACCCTTGTTGCCCTAAGTTGAATAATCTAGAGGGCTATTTCTTTTCACCCTTTTCTTTGCATTTCTTTTAATTCTTCAACTCCTTCTTTCTCCAATTCTCATTTTCTCCTTTTTACAATCATACCTAAGGACTTCTAAATTCTAACTATTGGTAGTGTCCTTGGGTAGATCCCTCCGGCGGATCATAGGACGGTTATTCCTAACCTTAATCACCTTATAACTCCATTGCCATAAAACCATTTTCAAGAAAATCTCTTAAAGGGTTTGTAAATGAAAAACATGTTTGAACCACTGTGAGAGTTTTATCTTTTAGCAAAATACTCCCCCTCCACATGTGCTTTAGAGTTTTGACGAAATGCACAGTGAGGTAAGAGCGCGCACTTTTGAATTGATCGACTCAAGATAGACATTCCTCCGCGAGACACGGTTACGTGGCATAGTTAAAGAGTTGCATTGTCAGCTTTTAGGTGACAACTAGCTCTAATAACTACCTTGAAGGTGTAGAGAAACCTCAAAAGGTTGTCAAACCCTTCAGAGTTCATATCTACCAAGAGTTTCTCGAATGGTACATTCTACTCGGACAAGTCCTTTGCGAGACACGTTTACATCACTAGCGAACTAGCTTGAAATTATTACCCGTCCCGGACAAGTCTTTTCGAGTTAGTAACAGTTAAGATCTCGTCAATTCATGGGTTAAGTCTATAGTACAAAGATTCATTTGCATTTACACAACATATTTCTTATTATGTATTTTCTCCCCTCAAAATGGCATATAAAATGTTATTTTTGAAAAGTTGAGACTAAATATGACCATTTAAGTGTTGGGAAGAATGACTCATGTGACCAATTAGTGAACAAAGTTTTAAGTCAAGTACTCCCCTCAACGAAAGTGATATAAACGTTGAGGTTTTGAAAATCATAAGGGAAAGTACTTGTTCTTTTGAGCAAAACCTTGAAAAGTGAAAGGTTTGATAGGTTTTACTAAAAAGTAAGAAGCTTTCGCTCCTTTTATAAGGATTGTGGCACTGAAGCGTACTACAGGGTCCTTTATTTACAAGTACGGGTTGTACACTGTAATGTGTGCACAAGCCATTGACATATTAAGTCATGCATCCAAAATTATAATGGAAGAAGCAGTTCAAGGGGTACCAGGTAGTCCAGAGATGTCGCCAGGAGTGTGAATCAGGCGTTGAAAGCCGGTGATGTTAATCATGGGTCGACCACCAACATAGCTTTCCAATCTTCTCGAAGATCCCTTCGATACAACCGTTCATCAATCATCATGATGATCCTCTTCACATCCCTTCGATCCTGAGAATTCCATCGTTTAGGAGACCCAATCTTCTGATGTATATCCTTCAACCGGTAAGCCAATCCGTCCCTAACCATCTTCAAAGTGGGATCTCCAAACTTGTGAAGATCTCTGCACGCCATCAAGCAATTTCTTTGAAGTTCACTACTAAACGACGCGAATGGTTTGTGATGAGTGTAAGTTGTGAGAGCTGGTTGATGTCGGGAAGATCAAGCTGCGATGGAGTGAAGTTGACACGGTCGATAAGATTCAACCGCCACCGGAAATCTTCTACACGTTCTTTGATAACTATGCTTCATGAAGATGAGCACGACTTGATGAATTCACGTTGTACTTCAGTGGAGAATTGTCTCATACGACCTGTACTTTGGCAAGGTACATGTCTTCGATGTCGTTGATAGACAAATTCTCAAAGTCACTTGAGAATGCATAATCCCTTTCGTCTTGTCTTTTGACCACAATCTTCTTGAGAAAAGTGTAGTCCCATTTGGATGAAAGATCAACGTGTTTGATGGCAACGATGTTTTAGTACGAGCACGCATGTTGAGACTTCAACCGGCAGCTTCAGTAGTAGATTCTTCGGCGTTCTGGCCAATGATGAATCCCATACATTGCATCTCGGTCATATGCTTCCACTTTGTTGGAGAACAAGTGATTAGCTCGTTCCTCGATAGCTATGCATTGAGTATTCGTCACGGAATGAAAGTGTCAAGGATGTAGCGTATTTCCTTGAACCATCGCCACCGTGAAGAAGAAACTCCAAGTCTTTGTTGAAGAAATATCAGAATGGAATTCTAGGCTCATTTGGTTGGCCGATTGTTGGTAGTGGTTTAGACCAGTCGGTGTAATATGAAGGGTTGTCCCGTTTTGTAAAGTCGATGTTTGCTTCTGGGTTGAGCCAATCCATGTTGTTAGACATAGCTCGAGCAATGTTCTCAAGGTGATATTCGACCTCGATGGCACTTTCGGAGCTATCTTTCCACAATTGAAAAGCTTCATTCTTGATTCGCTTCAACTCAGATTTCGTCATCTTCTTTACTTGGAATTTTTCTTGTAGTATCTTTGCATGCTCCAATGTATTATCGTCTACCGATCTTGACCTTCATCAGGTAGGAGTGGAATTAACAAGTGTAGAGAACCATTCAAATTCCTCAGATTATCTTCATCTAGCCATGATGACGGCCAACTTTGGGCTTCTTCTTCTTTTGTTTAGACCTAGATGAGGATTCCGGTTTGAACTTTGTCGGGGGAGGCGGGTTGTTGTTGGGGCTCATGGTATTCTTCATCGTCACCACCCGTAAACTCAAAGTGGTCACGGTTTTTGAGTCGGGGTGGTAACTCTAATCCGAGGTTTATCTGCAGTAAGAGGGAGGAGAAGATCTTTGTTGAGCGGAGTCCGTTGTGGTGGAGGTTGCATCGAGTAATGAATAGAGGATGATTCACCGGACTTCTTTGCGCTTTGGGCTCTTTATCCTTATCCTGATCTTTATCTTCATCATCTCTTGAACGCTTAGGCCTTACCTCTTCTCCAATGATGACTTGAGTTGGTATTCCATCAATGCTTCAAACAGTTTAGCTTTATGGGAGGCAAACGTTGAAGAGCGTGTCGACATTTGCGCTACTGACCGGTTCACCAATTCATCATCCGAGAAGATAGTAGTTTCAATGGATTGATGCTCAAATTCATTGGAGTTGATTTCATGGCTTGCTTGGCTAAATGTAAGAGATTCGGATAAAGTTGTCTGGTATACATCTCCTTTGTCAGTTTTGGAATGACCTCCATTAAAAAATTGTGAGAGTATCCTTTGATCATTTCGTTCATGCTCCCTTGAAGATCATCCTTCATAAGCTTCTGTACATACTCCCTTTCAACTTGCATCTTGTCTTGCTCATCATGAAGATACTATATCGTAAGAAATTCATTTTCTTGAAGAGCACGTCTTTCTTCACTCGTTTACGCTTTAACGATTGATTCTTTGATTGAGAGATCCAAGATGGAGTTGGCTTCTTTACTGATTTGGATGATGATTTGGTTGATTTCTTTGATGGTAGTTGTGAAGAGTGAGAAGAATGAATCGATGATGACAAAGAGACATGAGGAGACTCGATCCTTTGGAGGTGCAGAGGTTTTTCTCCTCGAAAGGTGACTGTCTAGCGAAACTTATCATAATCGGCATCATCTCGGACTTTTCTTTCTCTTGATCTTTTTCGCTCTTTTCTTTGTCACCCCATCTTTCGGACTTATCTTTATCGGTTCCTCAAAGTCATGTTCAATAGTTTCTTCCACCGGCTTTTGTTGTTGCTCCAAAGTGGTGGCACCAGATCCCTTATCGGGTTGATTAACCGCATCAGGATCTGGTGAAGGTTGGGCTCCACCACTTGACCCTCCGGGGCCACCCATTTGATCTTTTTCAAATTCTTTTGCCACGTATTGAAGTCTAACTAATTTGAACTTCTTCCTGTATGATTTATCCAGTTGCTCTTCATCTGAGCTTGAGCTTTCTTCATACGGCACAAGTACTGGAGTCTTCCCTTTTCCTTGATCAGCTGGAGTACTAGGAGGTTTAGATACCGCTAGTTTCATCTTTAGCAGCTTGAGTAGAAAGTCTCTTCATCGATTCAGCACCCTCGAGTCCTCGTCCATTAGCTTTCTCTGCGGTTCAGTTTGATACGGAATAGGAGCTTCCTGGCGAGGAACTGCCCTTTACATGGAGGATTCCTTCGGGAACATCCTCTAACTTCGATGCTTGCAGCACTTCCCGCAATTACTCTTCGGTTTTCCTTATAGGTGTACCGAAGACTTATCATCGAGATGACCAACTTTTCCTTCTTTTACGCTACGTGATACCTTTTGTATGTCTCGAAGCTTTTTGATTTCATTAGTCGAAGGTCATCGTAACACAGCACCCTGTTTCTTTGTTAACGATTCCTTGATTCTGACCGATAGGGTAGGCTCATCAACATATCGTGATTGTCTGGGTCATTGAGCCTATGTGGAACATCGGGATGAAGTCCAAGTGCTCTCTGGATCAACAGTTTTGTGTATCTGACATAGGGACTCTTTGAGCCAAGTTTCTTGAGAAATGACATCATGTCTTCCCATAATAGTGCTTCAATTTCGATGTCCTTTTTGTTGATTAATGACCTGAAGATTTGTAGTTCTATGAGCTTGGGATGCTCATAGCCACTATCACGACCAGAGACAGATTTGGTAATGATGATGTAGAGGGTTCTCCACGGTTGAGGAATGTACTTAAGCTCCACATGAGAATGCTTAGTGATTATTCCTGAAGCTTCATCATAGCCAATATCAATCGGAATTTTAACTGTCTCTTCAAGATAGGTGTGGCATAGAAGTCGGTTGGCTCGATTTCGTGAATTAGAAGAACAACCCGTAGATCGCTTGTGTGATGGTGATTTGTTTGTGATTGACGTCACAGCCACCGCGACTTTGACCTTTGATCCTTTGCATTGAATTCCAAAATTGTTGAATGTAGATCTCTGGAACAGTAGCAGAGTGTGAGAGCATGTTCTGGTATGGATGAATCTTAAGAATATCCACATCAATCAGGCAAGAAGATTATGAGCATGTGAGGGTATCAAAGTCAACCCTAAGGTTGTTCTTTCCAATCTTTCTAGGATATCCATTGGGGAAGATGTCATCAATTGTGAGAACTTCTGGTGCATCCACATTCATTTGAGCAGCCATGTCGTGATCTAAAATAACATTAGCCAAAAGAACCAACATATCGAAAGACATAATGTTAGTCAACAGAAGGTTTTTATTGTCTAATTATTGAATGTACAGAGTTAATGATTGTTACGAGTTCTAAGTCACTTGTTTGTCTAATAGTCCAATGACGTCGTGAAACGTTTCGTGAGTTAGTTAACTTTAAGTTTTAAAGTTTATTTTATCACTTATAGTTCACAACATATCAAACGTTTAAGTTTATTAGTGACATTATTGGATTCGTGATGTTATGATTCATTTATTTACAAGTTTGCACGCGTAACAATTCATAATGAAGGTTTGATCAAGGCTTATGCGTAGGAATAGTAGGTTATGCGTAAACAAGATAAGTATACGCGCAGGACGTAAGCTTACGTAGGATCCTCGACTTACGCGTAAGAAATATTACGCGTAGGAACAGGAGAACCTTATGCGTAAAACTTACGCATAGGCGTATATAAACCTTACGCGCAAGGATTACTCGTAAGAGTAAACCTTATGCGTAGAGTCACTGTTTACGCATATCCTTCACAGGATACGCGTAGTCCCATTGTAGAACCTTAGGCGTAATAGTTACGCGTAAGATTACTCTTACAAGATAACTTTCTACGTAAGGTGATCCTTATGCGTAGAGTAACAACAACCTTGATTCTGAATGTTATGAGTAGCAAACCTGAAAAATCATCATCATAGCATTAATTTTAACTTATACATTCAATCTTAAAACAGATCAAGGCATGAAAGCATGTTAAGCAGTTATGCGTAGAAAGTCATACGCGTAAGTCAAAACCCTAAGGTTCATGAATTACGCATATAATTTCTAGCCATAGGATATGCACCAAAGTGTTTCTGGGAGTTCTAAGAAGCATATTGAGTGTGTTTATCCAAGTTTTAACATAAAAATGTCAAGAATCAAAAGTACCCAAACCGTATGAATATAAACCCTAACTTCCCATTGATATTTCATTTGAGTTTCTGGTAAAATGCGGGTTTAGATATGTTCAATTCAACTTGAATACAACCTCATACAATAATCTTTATCACTAAAAATGTTCTCATTTGAAAATACCCAAAACAACTCAAGAACCCTAATTTTGAAAATGAATCAATTCGTGTTTCTGGGTGGATTTTGAGGATAAACGAAGTATCATTGAAGTTATTTAAACGTTTTGGCACACTTGTTTTAACCAAAACACCCACCAATGATTGTGTGTTCTTACGCGTAAGCCACAAAAGTCACAATATCTCAAGATTGAACCGTTGGATTCATGAAGGATTTAAAACCTTTGTTTAAAAACTTGTTATTAACACAAAAACACTTACAAATTGATGATCCAAAACACAGATTTTTTGAATAATTATTAGGCGTAGGATGAAGTTTGGTTTGAGTATTAAATGTGAAGTAAAAGTTAGGTGGGGTGTTTTTATTAAAATGACTTTAACCTTTTGACAGTTTTGGTCCCTCCACCTTTTCCTTTTTCATCCAAGGCCATTTAACTTCCATTTTGGTTACCAAACAAAAGATTTTAGGAAATAACTTTGACGACACTCCCCTCGACTTAAGAAAATAATGAAAGGTTATAAATTTTAGTCCGAGGAGTGTCATTGAACCGTAAAAGTTTACCACCATTGATACAAGAAACAACCAGAATAGAGTAACATGTAAGTACACGAATGTTATGAAAGCTTAAGTGTTAATTTTCTCCTCCTCAACACTTGATCGGTAAAATACTGAATTTTGAAAGATTAAAGTGTTAACGGAAGAAATGTACTTGCAATGTTGAAAGAAGAAATAGAGAGAAGAATATTTTTGTTGTTTTATCAGGTTTTATATTTTTGTATTTTGTTTTTGAAAAATATATTTACAAAAGAGATTTTGGTGTATGATGTGTTTTAAGACTGTTTTAGGAGGTCATCCAATTCCTCTTGAGTCAAACACATCATACCAATCCGGTGGACCAACTCATTAAACCTAGCGGAGGCGTGGCTTTGGTGAGTAGATCCGCCAATTGGTATTCTCAGTACCCACAAAATATAATTCAACTGCACTGCTCCACGTGGTCCTTGATGAAATGATATCAAAGATCGATGTGCTTTGATTTCGAGTGTTGAACTGAGTTGCACGAGATCGCAATAGCACTCCTATTGTCGCAATACATCGGATTCTGTCAAATACGTAACCATAGTCTTTGAGTTGTGTTCTCATCCAAATGACTTGAGCACAACACGCCAACATGGATACATATTCTCGCTCGTTGAGGACAACGACGTACAATCCTGCTTCTTCGATTGCCATGACACCAGTTTGTCACCAAGAAATTGTAAAGCTCATGAAGTACTTTTTCGTGAATCTAAGCATCCTGCGTGGTCACGTCAAAAGCAATTAGTTCTAAACCGAATCCTTCGGATACCAGATTCCCAAATTAATGGTTCCCTTGATGTATCGGAGGATTCTTTTAGCCTCATAGAGGTGGGTTTCAGCTTGGTCGCGACCGATAACGAGCAAAGATATAGGGCAAAGACAATATCAGTCAGCTAGTCGTTAGATACATGAGAGACCCAATAATACTACGGTATTTTGTAGGGTCCACCAATTTCCCATGTAAATCAGCGTCTTGGTATGAGCCATTGGTGTGGCATAGGTGTCATGTGTTTGCATTCCAAATTTGTGTAACAATTCAAGGCATATTTGACCGAATCAAGAAAATACCACGGGTGATTGATGAACTTGTAGTCCTAGAAAGAACGTAAGTTCACCCATCATGGACATTTCAAAATGTTTCTTCTTTAGTTTTGCAAAAGCTTATTGAGTACTTTTATGAGTTGACCCAAAAATGATGTCATCCACATAAATTTGAACAATTAAAATATGTTCCCCGTGATATTGTATGAAAAGAGTTGGGTCGACTGAACCTTTGGTAAATTATTGGCAATGAGGAAAGATGATAGCTTATCATACCATGCCCGAGGAGCTTGTTTGAGACCATAGAGAGCTTTCTTCAGTTTGTAGACATGATTAGGGAACTCGATCAATGAATCCTTCCGTTACTCGACATAAACCGCTTTTAGTTGTCCATTGAGAAAAGCGTTTTACATCCATCCAAAGACCGTGATATTCATATGAGCCGCAAATGCCAGAAAAATCCCCTCAAGACGAGCAACCGAGCAAATGATTCTTCAAAGTCAATGCCCTCTTCCTCGACTATAACCCTTAGCCACCGTGACGAGACTTGTTCTCGATAACGCTTCCTTCAAAGATCCAATTTGTTTTTCCAAATCCATTTAAGACCAATGACGAAGACCCCGTCTTTCAACCAGCCCATACTTCAAGATGTTTAAATTGGTTTAGTTATTCCTGCATGGATTCAATCCAGTTGTCCTTTGTCATTGCGTCTTTAATGTTTTTAGGTTCGATTGGCATGAGCTGAGTGCATAAATGCAATGTTCACCGTCTCAGTGTGAAGACGCTTGTCTCATAACGACGTTGATTCGGGTTGCCAATAATATTTTCCAGAGGATGGTCTTTTGTCCATCTATGTGTGAAGGGTTGATGTTGGTATACATTGTGTAGATTTTGAGGATTCAAATGGCTTGTTGAAGATTCTCGCGACATCCGTGCAGCAGCCTCATTAGCAAACGGGTTAAAGAACGCATTTGGATCAAAATCTGCAGATGGGGGTACTTCATTCGAACATCATCACGGTTCATCATTGTTGGAAGCGGTTTGTTCAATTGTTGTTGTGGAGTCAATCGGTGGTGCTTCTTCAACCGTAGTTGTTGTAGAAAGGTGTGTATCGTATAAGAGTATTATCGTTGAGCAGCGTGAAATAGTGGATACACCGAGCACGCTCATCAATATCGTCACAACGTAGGAGCAAATAGCCTTTCCATTTGTTGACGAGTGAGTCGGGGCTTTGTTCACCGATGATGGGGTTTGGGGAAAGTTTAAGCGGTTGTGACCGGTTCTAAGCTATTATACTCGAAGCCATTTCCGTGAAGTTCATCAAAATGAGCATGAATCATTTCCATAACCTCCTTTGTTCGACGATTCCGTGATTCGAAACCTTTTGAATTATCACAATATCCAATAAAGACTCCAATGTCGGCTTTGGCTTTGAGCTTTCCAAAGTCATCACGATCATTATTCCGATAGCAAAGAGATCCAAATACATGAAAGTGTTTTAGATTCGGTTTTCTGTTGTGGACAAGCTCGAAAGGTGTTTTGTTGTGGTTTTTTGTAATCATAGACCGGTTTTGAGTATAGCATAGAGATACACTTCCCATAAGTAATCTGAAGTTTAGCATTGATTAACATTGTTCTTGCGCTTCCACTAACGCTCGGTTTCGCTTTCAACAACACCATTTTGTTAGTGTGTGCGTGCAATAGATGTCCGATGTCAATTCCCACTTTCTCATAAAATTCACGAAGAGTTTGGTTAACAAATTCGCCTCTATGCATTCGATTTGTCGGACGGTGTTTCTGAGTCAACTTGATTTTCGTGAGAAAGATGATAATCATCCGTGGAGCTTGGTCTTTGCTTCAAGAAAGTAGACCCAAGTCCAAATGTGAATAGTCATCAACAATTACTAAGATGTAGCGCTTGCCATTGATCGTTTGCACTAGCATCGGGCCACACAAATCCATGTGAAGAAGATGAAAGCACATCGAGAGCCGTGTTCCACCTTTGAAGGAAAATGAGCACGAGTGCTTTTGCCTTGTTCACAAGCTGAGCAAAGGTGATCTTTAAAATACCGAAATCGTGGGAGTCCTTCAACTAGTTTATGTCGAGCAAGGTTGGTGATGGTTTGAAAGTTAAGATGTGAGAGACGACTTGCCATAGCCGGATTTTGTTGATGTTGCCTTTGAAAGTAAGCAAATGGGAGATGAAGCAACCATGTCTTGCATAGAGATAGTGTAAAGACTTGAATTACGCGAGCCTGACATAAGATCGTTTCCTTGTAGATCACTTAATGAAACAAGATTTCTCCCCGAAAGCAACCTCCAAATCTCCATCACGAATGACCTAATGAAAACAGCAGTTGTGACCGAGGCCTTCCACATAATAAACCCTGCTAATTTCGATGTTCCCATTGATATAGTCTCCGTGGCCCATGATAGTTGCGAAGTGATCATTCCCTAACCTACAATGCCAATGAACTTTGCAATAAAGTTTGATAACAGCTTAAGGTTGCATGTCATGTGTCGGAACATCCGCTATCAACAATCCGAGAATGATCTCAGACACGTATCACTGCATTACACACGAGATGGAATAGAAGTAGATGTGGAACCGAAATGTTAGAGGGTTCCGAGCAGTTGATAGTAGATATACACACATCAATAGCTTTAGGTATCCATTTAAATCCTAGTGTGTTATATATCCATTTCCGCCATCTCCAACTAGTATTTGCTTTAGTCTTAGTGAATGCACTAGGTGGTACTACATTCCTAGGAGGTGATACTGGAGCTACAGGGACAAAGAATGCATTTCTTAGAATCTAAAGAGGGCGGTCTACCAAGCACTGACTTAGAAAGATTAGTGGGCCTAGAGGTATTCCGGTTCTTAGGATTCCTTAAGCGAGAGATGATAGCTTTAGCAACACATTTATCATGACAATCAGAATTCATACTTTTACGACAAATCACACAAGGTGCATCGATCAATATCAAAAGTACTTAACGGTTTAGCATTCGTTACATCACTATTTCTATTACATTTGCCGGACGTAATATCTATAGTGGAAGCAACGTGAGTCTTATTCATAGTCCTAGGGTGTTCTTCTACTTTAGCAATCTTTATTGATCTTTTTTAGGTGCAACTTCCTATTCTTCGATGTAGTGCTCCTAGACTGTGAAGTGCGGACGTTTGGAAAAGACGCAACTATTCCTATTTCAGGAGAAGGAAGCACGTTAGCAACTTGTGATTTGGCAGTAGGGATTCTAGGTTCATGATTACTAAGTGTTGCTGGGGCTATTCTCTTAATACTATAGGCGGAAGTTGTTCATACTTTCCTAACATTTTCTTAACTTGAAGATAGTGTGAATCGATCTTGATTTTCGAGAATATTTCGACAAAGAAAATGCATAACTTCTTTAGTGTGTGCAAGATAATGATCAAGTTCATTTGATGCTTCATCACGAGTCTTTTTGAGTAAATCAAATATGACACCATATTCCTTTTAACTTTTACAAGTTCTTGTTCATATTTTGAGATTTGACACTTAAAAGACATGTTTTGATCATCCAGTTGCTCAATTTTTGGATCGAAGTTTTGTCCAGCTGGCGATTTTGTGTTGAAAAACAAGTTGTTGATCATGAATATCTTTTTGACACCAATTAAGGCGGCGTATTGCATTTGAAAGTTCGTTTGACAATCGTTTATTTTCAACTTTTAAGGACTCGACCAAGCACATTATCGGTGTTCTCAACATTTACCACGAATCAACGGTATAGCGAGAGATATAATCAAATGCATATGACAAAGAATTCAATAGCACAACATTATGGACATCAGCACGGATGACATCTTCCAAGAGTCGATCAACATCTTTTCTCAACAGTTTCTTTTTACGCTTATTGTTAGAAATAGATGTTTCTTTTCAAAACGACCTTCATCAATCCAAGTTCCTTATGAAAGTCCTTTCCCAAGACAATGCACAACTTTTCAAATTTTTAACATTTGGTAAAAGATTTTCTGAAAAATGTCTCTTTGTTCTCGCGCCAGAGGGGATTGAAAATGTTGAACTTTGATTTCAGAATGATATTCTATCTCATGTTGTAAAGTTTTGAGGTCAACCATGAAAAGGTCAAAATATCTAAGAATTTTGCGATTTTCAGGTTTTGAGTTTACTTCACCGATGGAAGGTAAAGGACCATAAGTTTGTGCATAATCTGGTTTGGGATTATCATTAGAAGACTCGGGACGCTTTTATGATAATCCTTGGTGTGTTAGAAGAATCCGGTGGTGTGACGAAAGTGACCGCTTTAGAATAGTTAAAAGGTTTGTTGTAAACAAATTTTTCTAATTTTGATCGACTCTCGTCTTCTGCATCTAATTCCTCTTGACGATGATATTCAACAACACTCATAACAGTATCATCAATTTTATATTCTGACCGAAACTTCGGGATTTGGTTTGAATGCTTTGGTTGAAAGCTTAGGTTTGTAATCAGCAAGATTCGGTCCATATCCATTTGGATTGGGTTTTAAAGTAAACTTTTCAATAGTTGTGACCGACTCGCCATGTTTGTAAACAACCATTTTAAACTCTTTAAGTTTGTTTTGCAAGCCGATGATTTCTTCAAGATGATCATCTATTCGTTTCGTTGAATGCATTTTGTATGCAGAGAAGCTTTTTGACAAGTTAACAACTTCGACCTTAGCTTTTTGATTTCCAAGGTAGAGGCGTTAATTTGCTTTTTATGTTCATGTTTCAATTGTTCTATTTCGACAACAAAGCATTCTTGGCGGCTAGATCAACGATCCGTCTCTAAATATTTTCATTTTGATGAGATTTGGCAAAGGTCGTCAAAACCTTTTTCACGTTTTTCTTGAGTTTTGAAAAAGTTGAGTTGCTTTTGTAAACATTCAAATCCTTGGTTAACGATTGCATTTTACTTTTCAAGTCCCGATTAATTGCACGACATTTTCCACTATGGTCTGTTGGTCTTGTATTAAACGAGCAAAATCTGGATGAGGCAAAATTCGGCGTGTTCAACGTGAGTCACAACATGATCATTACTTAGATCCTCAAGTATAACCACTGAGTCAATTTGATTATCAAGGGAAACCATTTGGTCATCTTGATCGTCAAATATAACTACGGGTCTAGTTGAAAATCGTCAGAATGAGATGTGGACGACTCATTTTGAACATTCTGAGCCTTGCCGGATTCGGATGTTGGCGGAGATATTAGATCGAGATAAATATGGTTTGTTCGGGTGAGACAAGCCATCGTGTCATACATGGGCCGTGTCACTCATGTGTAACTCATGCATATTAGCCATCAACATAATAGCATTGGCCCGCAAATCCTCCATATCATCATCGAGCGCATTTGCCATAAAGCTCGTTCTTTGTCTGTGAGAGTTCCACCCGACTTCATCCTTAAGAGCCAAAAGAAGAGCCTCTTTGTGATAAGCACTGCCTCTTGTCCTCGGCTTTGGGCATGCATTAGCCAGGTGTCCCTTCTCATTGCAGTTGTAGCATCGAAGACCATTCAGCCCATTTTGAGCATTTCCCTGTTCCACCACTTGAGCTCTATTGTTATTCCTACCCACAACATTAAACCCTTGACCACCGCCCATCTCATGACCATAAACACGATTCTGAACTTCAACTCGTCCATTGTTCACAACATCTTGATTCCTTGTATTAGATGAGGAACGAATACGATTGTTGGATTTGTTGGTATAACGGCTAAAAGCATTAGCAATCATAGCAAATTCTTGTTGCAATGCTTCAATGGATCGATTCCTCATTAGCCTCATCGACAAGTGCTTGAGCATTGTTGTTGTTGTATGGAACCAATTGAGTTTGTTGAGATTGAGGTTGTGAAGGATCATGTGGTGTGATTGTAGCTTGGTTGAGTTCTTTGGTTGAGGAGAATAACTGTTTTGAGCATACAAAGCAAGTTGTTGATTTTTCGGATGTGAAGGTGAAGCAATTTGAGCACGGAGAATCCTTTCCCTATCAACTTCCTTTTCATGAGGCTTCAAGTAATCATACAACAATCCGTATGTAGAATGATGCATGTTCTTCTCTTGACGGAGAAAAATGACATACTTCTCCCATTCAGGACCAAGACTACTCAGGAACTTAGTATTAGCACAATTCTTGGCATGATGATGTTGTGTTTATCCAAATCATTGATGATGTCTGAAAAACGATGATGATATGACTCTAGTGTCTCTCCAGGTTCAATCATGAAGTGTTCATAAGCCAAGTAAATTTTGGATTCCAAATCCTCTTGATTGAGTATAGATCCTTCCATAAGAAGATGAATATGATCCCACATTTCCATTGCAGTCTTTTGAGCATCAACACTTCGAAGAATTGGGTTAGGTAATCCTAAAAGGATATATTGCATTGCAAGCTTATCAGCTTCATAGTGTAGAAGTTCTGGATTGTCGTAAACAAGATAGCAATGTTGGATTGTTCATCTCTTGGTGGATTAGCATTTGGATCGGCGGGTACGATAACAGTAGGCATCTGAAATTGACCTTCCAAGATAACCTTCTTTAAGAACTTTTGTTAGGAATTAGAAATTCCAGGTATTAAAGAGTCGGTCACCTCAAGTATATGTAATCGTTAGAAAGCTCGTAGTCATAGTACTTTTATGTTAAGTAGAATTTAGTTTAGTAACAGTGGAGGAGACGGTATTTACCCACCTTTGTATGCCTGATCCACAGCCCGTTGTGTGGCGTTTATTGTAAGACTATAAATACTCTCTACCTTCCAAGGTAGAGAGTTGGAGCTCATAATAATATTTTCTTTCTCTCACTATAGTTCCCAACTCTCTTCCTTTCTCTCACTAGAACTCTCTCTCTAACATTCTTATACGCCTACTTAGATCATGGTTTAGAGTGTTTGTGAAATCCAATATCCAACAATTGGTATCAAGAGCCATGGTTTGATCACTCATCTTTCATGCTCTTTGTTTTGGTGGATTTCATAAGGTTTTGGAGTATTAAGGGTTTAGGAGAGTTTGATTCATTTGGACAAATTCTTGTGTTAAAGTTTGAATTTTTCTTGTACTTTTGTGTTTAGGATCATCATATGTGTTTATGTTTTGAATTGGAAGCCTTAAATCATTGTGGTTTGGTTGTTTTGGATTGATAAAGTGGTTATTTTTGAAAAAGGACTAGCGAGTTGTGTCTCGGACTTGTGTTTCTTCAAAGCGAGTTGCTTTGTTATTTAAAGCGAGTTGGTACATGCGACTTAGCTGTTTAGCGAGTTGATATTTATGCTACTTGGGTTCTAAGCGAGTTGTTTCTTTAAGCGACTTGAGATCTAAAGCGACTTGCTACTTAGCGAGTTGTAACGTTAGAGAGTTAACTTAAGCGACTTAGTGTTCAAGCGAGTTGATTGTGTTGCGAGTTGAGACTAAAGCGAGTTGGCTATTTAGCGACTTGATTAATTAAGCGAGTTGAGTGTGTTGCGAGTTGATTGCTTATGCGAGTTGTGTGTTTAGCGACTTGTTCATTTAGACCTTTTTCTTCTTAGTGTTACGTTCTTACGGTTGTTCTTTTGGTTTAGTAAAATCCGCGGAAAGAATCAATTTCCGGTTTAATCAAAAATTGCAAAATCCGTAGAGCTTGAAACATGTCTACAAAGCGTTCCTACTATCATCTCCATTGTTGCGAGGATGTTCAAGCACCGGTTCGATACTCGTCCACCCATGCTTGATAGAACTTCGCCTCTTGGGCTCAAAGAATCGATTGTATTGTCTTGGAAAGGAAAATGGGGTCAACATTCTCAAATCCATTGATGAAGGACCATATCGAGTTGAGACGACTAGAGACATAATTGATACACAAGATGGTACATTGATTTCTGAATGGACGTGACCAAAGATGTATGATGAGCTCAATGATAAGGAGAAAAGAGATTCGATGCGATATCGGGGCTTCTAACATCATATTGCAAGGTCTTCCAAAGACATCTACAAGCTTATTAACCACAACACGAAGCAAAGGCAGTATGGGATAATGTTAAGATGCTTCTCGGGTTCAATTAACTATGGAAGGACAGAGAATCTCAACTCTATGATGAATTTGAGCACTTCAAGATGAAACCGGATGAGAGTGTCTATGAGTACTATGTGAGATTCCATAAGCTAGTGAATGACATGAGGAACATCAGAATGACCATGCCTAACATTCATTTGAACTCAAAGTTTGTAAACAACATGAATCCCGAATGGCACAAGTTTGTCACCTCCGTGAAGCTCACTAAAGGATTGAAGAATACAAACTATGAGCAACTCTATGCCTTCCTTCTTGAGAATGAGAGACATGCCATGTTTGAAAAGAGGATTCTTGAACAATTCAAAACAAATCCAGGAGAGACAAGATCATCTAATGATTCTCGCCTTCTACTCAAACATTGGAATTACCACCAAAGCATCTCAAGTTATACCCATGGGTGATGGTAATCACAAACTCATTCTGATCCACGTTCAAACAAGGCGATGAGGATGCGTAGTGGGACACTTCATTACTCAACTGCCCTTATGGTTAAGCAAAACTTGACATCTCTCACATACCAACCGTCTTCACACCAACAATGAAATCAGCGCTTCCAATCTTCACAATCATGCTCTAGTCAGAGATGGGAAAGTCATGGTGCAACCAGTTCAAGAAAGAGCTGAACAAGGAAGAGGTGGAGTAGGTAGAGAATATGTGGCAAATCGAATAGGGAAGAAATGGAAATCAAGGACAAGTTAATATGATAAAGTGTTACAAGCGTGGAGGAGAGGGACACATTGGTAGAAATCGCACATCTCCAAAACATCCACAAAATGCAGAATACTTCAGGATAAGATCTTTGCTAGTGCAAGCTCGGGACAATGGAGCAACCTTGGATGAAGAGGAAGCTTGTTTCTTTGAAAGAATGCTAAGACCTATGATGCATATAAGGATGAGCCTACAAGGAGATAGGTCACAATCATCGAATGCCTTTCAAGTCGCTGATTGTGATGCATACGACTTCGATGTGGATGATGGACCTACTGCGCACACAATTTTTATGGCTAGCATTTCTCCAATGGTTTCTCCCAAGGTCTCTCTTCACACAAGCTGGCCCATCCAAAGACAAACTCATCTCAGAGGTACTAAAACTATATCGATGATCTTTGATGTGCAAAGATGCATGACAAAGTACCATCAACTGAAACTATTGAATCAAATATTGAAAATATGGGTAATATCAATGTTGTCCCATATGATCAATATGTGAAACAAAGTGAAAGTGAAGTTGTACCAAGTGATGCATCTTCTGCAGTAGATGATGACTATGTTTTTATGAATACCGCATGTGCCCCCGATGATTCTGTAAGTTCAGAACTAAATGCCTATAAAGAACGTGTTGCTATTTATGAACAACGTGCTAAATTTGAGTTGACCACTCGTGGCGTGAAATGGATGACCAAGTGCATACAATCATTAGAAAAAGTAATTTTAGAGAAGAAGTATTAAAACAAGAGTTAAATTCCTTGCAAGAAAAGCTTTCTAAAACTGCTAAGCAAAAACAAGAACTTCAAGAAAATGTTAAAATGCTTAAGCAAGAATTTAGTGCTAAGGAATCAAAACTTTTGAATGATTTTTCTAATCTAAAAACTTTGAAAACAAGCTTGAAAATAAGTTGTACGTACAAGGAAACACCATTCAGATTGCTCACATGATCACTAAGCATAGAGTTCTAAGTGACAAACATAGTGTTGCCTTAGTTGATGAACCAAACCCTGAGGCTTGTAAAAGGCTAGAGAAGCTCATAAGGTACTGTATGATGGTAATGAGATCCTTAAGCCAAGACAGAAACCTAGTTCTTGTTGAGTGCACGAGGAAGATAAGAAATCAGATGAAGTCACTAGGGAGAAAATGAATAAGAAGCTAGAAGATCCCGAGTGTAAAAAGAACAAGATAACGATAAAACCCCATGATTACACTAAGGAAAATTGGATATCCTTAAACATGTTTAAGCCTCGGACTCTATTGACCCCTGAACAAGTGTTCGGAAAAGGATATGGACTTGCAAAAGTGAAAATCTTGTTGAAAGAATCCCCCTTGTAGGAAATTCCCTAAGCGATGTATCCTCCAAATACACCAATGCATTTAGTTCCTAGAACTATTGCCACTAAGAGCAAGACCTTAATCAGTCAATATGTTATTCTTCAACTATTTGTCGATTTTGAGAAAACTTGTAAGAAAAGGATCACACCCACTGGGATAACTGAAGGGGAAAGGGGTTTTGATCAAACAAAAGAATGCTATCTAACTGAGGTCATGCCTTTCTTTAAACAACTAAAAGATCATTTTGAGAGTCTTAAAAAGGGGATAAAATCAGATATTAAAGAAATGGAAAAGGAATTTGATGCAATGATAGTTGAGGTTAGTAACTATGAGCGAGAATTAAAATATAATGAGATTGAGAGGAAGAACTTGCATACCTTGAATGAGAATCTTATTTCTTAATGTATTACTCAAGATGTGTTTTACACTGCTTCAAATTGTTCCATTAATGCTTCTCAATTTCATGAATTATCTTTGCTCGAAAGTCTCCCATGATCGTGTCATTGAGCTTGAAAAAACTAACTCTATATTGCATGAGAAAATTGAACGGATGATCATGATAACCTGGTGAAACAGTTTTCTAAATTGGAAGTTGAGCATCTTGCTTTGCAATTAAAATATCAACATCTAAAAGAAAATGTTAAAACCTCAAATATCAAGACATCCTTGGATGCTCCTGAATTTGATGCAGATTTTGAAATTAGCAAACGTGATGAACAGATTCGAGCTCATTGTAACACGATCAAGATTGAAAACCCAAGTCTCACAATTAAAGGTGAAAAGAAGGAAGTGATGGATCCCAAATGCCTCCTCCTTTAGATTCTCAGGATTCTCAAACTTTTCATCTTCAAAACTTGGTTAATGTTTTGCAAAAAGAAAACAAGAGTTTTCTAAGAAAATGAAAAGTTAACGACACTTTAAAGAGTTATATGATTCAATGAAAGTCACCCGTGACCAAAACAACGAAAAATAACGTCTTTACAAAAGGAAATTGAGAATCGAGAAGTCGGAAATGGGAAAGCGCCACTTGTTTTCAATAAGAATGTTGTCTCAAAGTCACCCTTCGATTGCAAATACACTGTGACAGTTAAATATATTCCTCCTCATCTTAGGAATAATGAACATGCTTTTCATGACTATTGTGCTTACCTTAAGGATAGTCTAGAATGTCTCCGTGAGATTGTCGAAGAGGATTTCATTAACAAACCTCTTGATAGTGAAGTTTGGTTTGCTTGCCTCCGTGCCAAAGCGATCTCAAGAGCTGCTAGAATGTGTAATTGCAACATGTCCTAAATCCTTATCCTTAGGTGCAAAAGGCAAAGCTGTGATGCCTTGTTCTATGCCTAAAGCCAAGCATGTGACCCTTGATATGCCTTGTTCCATGTCAAAATTCAAGCAAGCAACATGTGATGTGCCTCCTAGAATTTCAGATCCCAACACTTCTAGACCAGGAATGCAGAAAGTAGTAAAGCCATGTAATGTTCCCATCGTTACTTCTACAGATGTTAAGATTGACACTAAAGTTAGCGGTCAAAACCTAGAAGCTATGCAAAGAAGGATAGGATTACGGAAACTAAAAGTGATCATGATAAGGAAGTGAAAGAACACCATAGGGACAAGAAGTTTGATTTGAACAAAAGAATCGTGTTAGTTCTAGTATTAGCTCTAAGCTTACTAAAATTAATTCGAGGCCTTATGCTATCTGCAAAACATGTAAAAATGTTTAATTTCTGGTAATCATGATAAATGTGATGTGTTATTTCGAGGTCTAAGATTCATAACCCGGCTTAAGAAAGTTTGGAGAGCGAAAGCAGATTAAGCAATCATGGAAACCTACAGGAAGGTTTTACCAATGTAGGAATTCAGTGGAAGCCAAAGGTGAATATTCACAAATGGCAAACCTTGCCCCTTAACTAGACCCACTATGCCTAGAGTAATGCACATTAAGGTTTGGAAGCCAAGCGGTAGAATAATCCCATTAAGCACAAAATGTCCCTCGACTAAGTCCGATGCTTCTACTAGTTTAGCTCCTAGTGACAATGACATTGCACCTAGGGTTTCTGCTGATTCAAAGATTGTTTGTGCTAACCAAAAGGACCCCATGAGCACGTGGGGATCCAATGTTTCCTATTCTCTGTCTTCGTCATTTATCCAAAGCAGTTACAAAAGTCCCTTGGTATTTGGATTGGCGCTCTAAACATATAACTGCGGGCTCTAAACAATGGCGTCTGTTCACATCAGCCAATTCAAAGCCTCATTCTTCATCATTATGGCGTCTGCAGATAACACTTCGTGCCCGTTCCTCAAAGAAAAGAAAAGTGTATGCGCTTGCTTTATCTTGAAGAAGAGAAATCTTCATGTTTATGACCATTCTCATCGACATTCTTCATCAACAAGCTTCATGTTTCTCCCATGCTCATTCAGTCATCAAGTGGATCTACATTCATTAATGTATATTCTTATTCACTTGCTAAATCAAAAATGGCAACTTCGGATGCAATTTTTGAGTGGGAGAAGAGTGAATATACTAAATGATGATGGATGTTTGAATAATGGTTATATGACTTAAAGTTTGATGACTCTCACTCACTGATAAATGGGATTTATGAGAAGAGTGAATATACTAAATGATGATGGATGTTTGAATAATGGTTATACGACTTAAAGTTTGATGACTCTCCTCCAGCGCCTAATGTTTCACTCACTAAGGATAAATGGGATTTATTGTTTGGGATTCATTGGTTCAAGATATGTTTGATGAGTATTTACAACTGCTAGCGAATATTTGATGATCATCAAAGAATATGTGATTCATGAGTTCAAGATATGTTTGATGATCATCAAAGAAGTACAACTTAGACTACTCAAAAAATCCTATCTCGGTTATTCCTCCGTTGTAATATCCTTCAAATGGATTTATTTGAATAATGATGCTCTTTGGTATTCCTTTGCCAAATCTTCAAATTGTTTGCATATATGATCATTATCAATTGAGATAACTGTATCTTTGACAATATCATTCTTGATCATAATTCCATTTCAGATGATCATCAAATATTCGCTAGCATTAAATATACTAATCAACATGAAAACAATAAATCCCATGTAGTGTAAGTCATCAAATCAAACTTATTCATCATCATTTAGTATATTCTTTAAATCCCATTTATCTAGTGAGTCCAGCTTTTCGATAACCATTATTCAACATCCATCATCATATATATGCATTTTCTCTCAAAAATTGCCATTTTGTTTAAGTGAATGAAATATACGGATAACAATGTAATAATGAATAATGATCCACTCTTTTGGTATTCCTTTGCCAAATCTTCATGGATTATTGTTCCTCACATCGTGCATGCTATAAATCAACCACATGAACTTCATGGAAAATGTCTACCTCATCCTCGAAGTTATTGGTGTATCCTCCGGATCGGTCTCTACATGAATACTTTTAGGAATAATACATTGATGTTGAGGCATCATTTGTTCCGGTTCATTCGGTGGGTGAATGTACATCCGGTTGTATGTTTATTCACATGTTGGGCATTTGACACAAGTTGATTACTTCAGAGTTAATCATTTATCACTTATTTGAGAATGAAGTTGACCTTCACAAAGGCGTGTTCTTATTTGATAACTTGCTCGGGCTTAAGAATTTGAGTTGAAGGCTTGGTTTATCTAGTTACCAGCAGTCGGAGAGGATGGTTGAAGACCACAGTTAACTATCACTATTAGGAGTTACGTTGTTTTACTCGGTGTCACATGCAGATGACGATGTGGATAATATCAAGAGGTGTTAATGTCTCATACCTTGTTTGAGTGTGAGTACTTAGAGATTTGCTTGAAGCATAGATTCTCGACACCGTTCTTCCATCTTTAAGTGCGAGCTTAAGACACAAATCACGGGAATTCGACTTGAGTTTCAAGTTTGGTATATTGGGTTTTCTTCAGCGATGGTCACTTCAAATTGTCTACATATGGGTTGATAAAGATAGTCAGAGAGAGTTTATGTAGCAATTGATTCTCACAGGATTCATTTGGGCTATTTGAGTTCTTCTCACAAGATTTCAAGTTTATAGATATATTATGTTTTTTGATTAGGTATCAAAACCATTTGTGGGAAGGATATATTATTCCAACTATTTGGAAGTGGTCTCGGAGACCTTTGGTTTATGTTACTTCGGTGTTCAGTTGGAAGAAATGTGAGAAGAATATTTGGAACGTGAGATGATGCCATTTATCGACATCTTATATACGGTTTATGATAAAGTGCTTTCGGTTATATGCACAACATGTTCACTTGATCGAGCTAATTCAGTTATTTCTGAGTTGACATCCACAGAGATGATTAGTGACTCAACATGTTACATGGATGTCATCGTCTCTACTCTTGTTGGGTACATGTGTACATTATGTGCTGATTGGTTATATGTTATATAACTGGAATGCACTTGGTAAAATGAAGATGTTGATATATTGTTCCCTAAATAGACAACTGGTCAATCTTGAAGAGTAAGGTGTACATCGGGATGCAGCGAGGTTCATGTGATCGGTCGTAATCGGTTAATCCGGATTTGATAACCACGGGCGATCAATGTTTCAACTTGTTACTTTGGTGTTCTCGTGTTCTTGAGTGCTTGAGCTTCAATCAATGAGACCGCTTTGTATTCAACTCTACTTCTTAGGGAAATGGTCTTTATTCGATGTTTGTCGGTTTGGGGGAAGCTACCAAAGATTCAAATTGAGAAGGCTCATGTCCAGACGATTTTCTTAGAAGCATCGAATGCTTTGGTGGCGAAAGTTTAAGAGATGTTGATTTCTTTCTTCTACAACGTCTTTGAATCCGATATCTTTATCTCGGTACTCATTTCATCATTCTCTTAAACTAATTTATCTCTTGTAAATATTTATTTGAAAAACAAAATACAAAATTATAAAACCTTCAAAAAATCAAATAGAAAATATAAAACTTTCAAAATCCATAAAAATTTGAAAAATTAGAAAAATCTTCAAAAAAAAAAAAAAAAATATTGTCATTTTGTCATGTTTTTCTCGATTCGATAATATCTACGGTCTTGATGTTGTCATTCAAAGAATGACACGGAACTTTAGATGTTGTTAATTTTATTAAAAAAAAAAATCAAAAAAATCAAAAAAAATATTTTGGGAGAAAGAGAAAAAAATGGTTTATTGTCATTGTTCAGTAACCCGCTTTTCAAAGAAAGAACAGAGCCATGATTTTTCATGTTTTTCAAGATTTGAGAATTTGTTTGAACGTTCATCAAAAACCTTCTTATCAACCAAATTCCATGCTCTGATTCTATAAACATTTATCTGCGAAAACTAAGCGCTTTGAAAAATAACTCATTCTCTATTTTTGATAATCATCTGGACTTATTTGTCAAAATATCAATCTCTCAATCAACAACCTATGTCATTGATTGAGGGGAGAATGATTTCAATTAAATTAAAAAGTTATTTGGCATTCAATTGTTTTCAAAAGATATACATGCATGTTTTATCAATGGAGTTTAAAGTCTTAAAATCCGATCATTATCGGTTAAAAGCGCTTTCATAATCAAGTCACAATTCTCCTTAAAAGCTTTCAAAATCAATTTAAATCTATAAGAGATCACAAATCTCAAATGATTTGATAATTGTGATCGGGGAGAATGTGTGATTTAAATTGGATTTAAAGCTGATAATTGGGATAAATGGTTTTATAAGGATGTACAAGCTCTCCTTCCCACATGTGACAAACGATTTCAAATTTTCCATGCACATGTTGAGGGGAGCATCTATCTTAAACCTATGATTTGAAACGTGATAACTTATCTCAAGGTGCAGGTTCCCTATAGTATGTGCAAAACTCTTTTCAAATCTCGAGGCACATATTGAGGGGGAGCAAAATCATGAAAACCTCATCCTTCCCAAAATGCTTTATCTACTTGATTCGATTAGGGAAGTGATGTTGATATCTTTAGAAAATGGTAATCAAAGAAGTTAATTCTTTCTCTTGCCTCCGTGTGCAAAACTATTTCAAATACTTGATGCACATGTTGAGGGGGAGTTCTTATTCTAAAAATATCAAAAACAATTCAGGTACAAAATGCTTTGATAAAATATCATAAGTATCCGGATTGATTTTCAAATGGTTTTCAATTGGTTCCAATGGCAGATGAACAATACCAAATAGACCCACCAACTTTACTTTATGTACGGTGATATAAGGATGATAAGGTTAGGTATTTGTTCCCATGATCCGCCAGAACGGAGGGATCTACCCAGGGACTATCCACTAGTTAGTGTAGAGTTCTTAGGTATGATGATAAAAGGAGAAAAATGAGATATGGGAAGAGTGCGAACTGAGTCTGAGCTAGTACTGGAATAAACCCAACAAGGTTCTAGCTATGAAGTCTCGGTAAGCACCGAAGGGGTTGAAGAATTAAAAAGAATTGAATGAGAAAAGGGTGAAAACAAATAGCCCTCCATTTATTCAACCT
This sequence comes from Chrysanthemum makinoi, assembly GCA_910596185.1. Taxonomy (NCBI): domain Eukaryota; kingdom Viridiplantae; phylum Streptophyta; class Magnoliopsida; order Asterales; family Asteraceae; genus Chrysanthemum; species Chrysanthemum makinoi. The sequence goes on from OU343217.1 coordinate 268,761,894, forward strand.
TAGGGAAAACCGGTTCAATTCATATGCTACTGATGGTAACATCGGTATTGAAGACAAGACGTCTTGGACCCGGTGACGCTCGCACTTCAACTTCCAAACCACTCAAGTTCCTCTTAAAAGGACTTGTTTCATTCTCACGGGAACCGACATTATCTATCGACTTTCTCTTAGAGATTGTTGATATTGAAGGAGGTGACCCTCTCCCTAGTCTCGATATAGGATCCAAATATGCACAAATTGAGTCTAGTGCCACGAGATCATCAATAAATCTCATTAGGACACTGTCAATGAAGACTCTCTCTGTTTCACACAATGTGGAAAGAGAGATTATATCTTATGAGTCCTACGCATTATCCTTGTGGTATTGCGAGAACATCTGAGTGATGTGTTTACATATTCACGTGAAGATGGAAAGCCTTCGAGCCAACATCTAACAAGCTCTCGGTAGGTGGCATGTGAGATCTATTATAGATCAACCATGTGACAACCTGAAGCGAAACAATGGGGCGATTCAATCTTTTGAATCAATCCAGTTCAGTTATGGATTGACGGATACCTTTGAAAACCGGTCTTTGTGCTTTAAAACTCTTTTCATTAGCACGTCGACCGTGTACTAATTTTTCAAATCAAAAGGTGTTTTATGATTGATAATTGATTTTCATTAAAACCTTCGTTATATTGCAAAAACAATTTCTATTGAGCAATACATGATTGTTTTTTAAATCTCTTTTCATCAATCGCTGGGACGTAAATTATTTGGTTCACTCACTCCGTGTTGTCTTCTTTGAGAGCGTTCGGTTTGAGAACAGGAGCAAACCCTCGCTCAAGGAAATTCTTGAATTATACCCGATCACAGTGCGTACTTGTATCGATCAGCGGGAACCGTGGGCGTGTACCTCAATTCAACAAAGTGATCAAAGACACTTTCGCGGCACTTTACTAACTATCTTATGCACGGTACACCCGACGCGTTTGATCGTAATGGAAGCGGTCAATCCATAGCCGCATGCTCACCTAACACATTCATATCAAAAGAAATCATGATTAGTGCATCAATGACTCTGATATTTTAACTCCATGCTTCGCTACCGCTGCCAATATCATGAATCAACGAATGCTTCCGCTACTCTGATGAGAAGATATCATGATCCATAATGTGAGCATGTCGGTCCGAAAGTCACAACATCACATAATACCAACACCACAATGGATGTATGAGAGATTTTCTATTAGCTGATGATCTCAAAAGCTGGCTCAACATTATTATCACGTGGATCAGGAAAAGACCTCCACTTGGATTAACCAAACATGCAATGAGTGGAATCAATGACTACGAGCTTCGGAACAAAGTACTACATCAAGAATGCAAGATCAATTGTTAATGTAATATCCGATTGTATTCAATGTCATTTTAGTATATGTTTGAGGTGACCTCCTTAGGGGGAGATTGTTAGGAATTAGAAATTCCGGTATTAAAGAGTCGGTCACCTCAAGTATATGTAATCGTTAGAAAGCTCGTAGTCATAGTACTTTTATGTTAAGTAGTATTTAGTTTAGTAACACCGTGGAGGACGGACGGTCTTTACCCCTTGTATGCCCGATCCACGGCTCGCTGTGTGGCGCTTTATGTAAGACTATAAATACTCTCTACCTTCCAAGGTAGAGAGTTGGAGCTCATAATAATATTTTCTTTTTCTCACTATAGTTCCCTAAACTTCTCTTCCTTTCTCTCACTAGAACTCTCTCTCTAACATTGCTCTATATGCCTACTTTGATCATGGTTTAGAGTGTTTGTGAAATCCAATATCCAACAATCCTTCCATGATGCTTCTTTGTATCACAAAACCTAAAGAACCTAATCACCCATTGATCGTGAGTTTCCTCGAGGAGCATTGAGGTCTATCAAGGTGATCCACCTCATGAATTGATTGTTGGTCGCTAAAGCTTCACATTATCTTTGCAAACCAAGTAAATTCCTTCATAGTGTTCCTTGATGGATGTTGATCGTCGCTTTGTGTAGGGTTGAACTTGAAGACTTGGTGGTGGTTGAACCATTTGAGGTTGTGGTATTGCGGCAAGTTGTGGAGTATATTGTTGATAAAATTGTTGTTGATAAATTGCTTGTTGTTGATTCCATTGTTGATGTTGTGGAGTTAGTTGTTGTTGTTGACGTTTAGAATAAGTGTAAGGAAGAAGTTAGAGTATGGTAGTCAGGACATGTTGACAACTCAGGTTGGTAAAAAATGGATCTTTGTAGTCGAATGAACCTTTCTTGATGAAGTATCCTTAGGCGTAGAAAACACAATAAACCAAGTAGGACTTATGCGTAAAAACAATTCTGCAAAAGTGCTAGTAACAATCACTTAGTTACGCCAGAGATTTAGCTTACGCTGCAGTAGGGTAAAGGCACTAAAGTTATGACACAAAGTTAGCGAAAGTTAGGCGATAGGATTACCTTAGCGCAATACTAGAAATAGCTAAGATGAATTTTATGCGAGGATTTCTACTAAGCTTATGCTTATGTGCGTAGTTTAGGTTTTATCCCAAATGATCTCTGCTACACTTATCACAAAGGTAAAAAGATATTCAAAGTCATCGATTTTCGTGCTTATCCAAGTTAAAACACCTGAAAACCAAGATCAAAACCACGGATAAAGTTACTGCGAGATTAGGTTTTGAACGCCGTAGCTTACTCAGAAAAGTGATTTTGCCCAAAGATGTTTCTAAAACCAGTGTGCATGAAATAGCTTCAATAACACCAAAATGACACAAAAGTGTGAAACTTGATGATCCAAAGATCTCAAAACGGTTACGGTTTACACCTACCTAACAAAAAACAAGCTTAAAAACGTAAAACCGTAATTGTTGAAACTTTTTGCCAAAAACAAGTATTTTAACACCTTAAAACGTTGAAAGTACAAGAATCTTGGATTAAAAAGTGTAAAAAACGAGTTTTTAAGCGAACCAAAGTAGCACGTTATTCTACACGTAGGACCATAAACCTACTTCAAGAAATAACGATTCACCCAACTAGTTAGGCT
>OU343217.1:268765034-268827246 GCA_910596185.1 Chrysanthemum makinoi
CGACAATTATCAAGTAGGTCACTAGTTTTACAACACGTGCTTAATAGAGAAGAGATAAGACAGAAATAAACCAAACACACACACATGAAGCTATGACCTAATATAGAGTGTATGTGAAAGAGTAAATTGAACAACCAACCTTCAAATGAAGGTTACACAAGAGTATTTATAGGCAAGGAGCTAGGGCAACACTCCCACTCCTTCCCTTTACCTTATTGGATATGGGCCTAAGCTCATGGGCCTTCTACATAAGCTTAAGGCTAATAACAAACATAAAGGCCATAATTAAGCTAACTATTACATATGAGTTACTAACACTTGATTATGGTTTAGGAGTGATTCCAACACTACCAACGAACTATGCATGCATACACTATAAACAATACCTGGCAATGTAAACACAAAACACAAATAATTGGAATCCTAACTAGGCTAGAACCAAATGTGCTTAGCCGATCATATTAAATGAAACAACCAATTCAATGTTTAACAAATCGAAATACATGAATTGAAAGTAAAAGAAAAGATAATCGCTAATGCTTATCTAGAGAGATTTCTCCCTTGGAGATGGCCCTATGCCCTTCTAGATCCGGCTTTGATCCCCTACTCTACGTCGCTTTGGTGTGGAGTGGAATGAAGTGAAATGCGAATTTAGGGTGGTATTTATTAGATCGAGTTACTACAGAACTTAGTTGAGAGTTACGCCATAACCTATATAAATCCATAATAATGCTCGTTAGGCTGGTTACGGCCACACATGGAATGAGTCTCACTGATCTCAATATAGGTTACAATGTCATGATTATGCCGTAATCATTGGAAGGAGGTACTTAAGCGTAGCTTGTAGCGCGGGAACTTCATTTGACCTAATGGGTTACGCGTAATCCTTAGTGGGAGTTACCAATCTTCACTGAATGCCTTCTCGAGTCACGCATTTAGTTACGGCGTAATGTGAGAGTGGAGTTACCGCGACTTCATCACAAAGGCATACTATCATTAATTCTTTTTATAAAATCTCCAAATCAAGTCTCTTTAGATCCAGTGCTCGTAATTTACCTGAAAGTGAAATATAGAGGAAAACAAGCGTAAATCCATATAAATGATATAAAATACGAGCATCATTAGGAGAAATTGACACTTAACATTCAGGACTATTTGATGTTATCACATATATTAATAAACGGACCAAAGACTAATGGGATTTAGTGATTTCTTATAAATATTAGTATGATATGGATAATACGTAGGGAGCGATACATATGTTTGGATATCACAGATACTAATGAACATATTAAAACTAATGGTCGTTACAATGGGATTTCGAAATTAATGAAACGGTTAACAGTATAAATCAAATGGTAAACTTGTGATTCGACTATGGGTTAACTATATATATATATATATATATACACTTAAAGACGTGATTTTGTTATGAATCAATTATACAACTATAATGGAATAAAACTATCGTGATACACGATATTAGACTTGATCGAATAACGAATAAGTACTTATAAAATGGTGTGGTAAATATTAAAGAACTAAATACGTGATTAATAATTGATATCGGATATTTCGTATACGTTATAAATTATAAGGTACAACTACGGTTTATAAATTTGGAATAACACTTGATACACGAGTATATTGGTTATAAGTTTTACTATATTAAACATCTTGGATTAACCGAATACAATATATTAGACTCAACGTGAGTTTAATATATTTGATTCGCGGTAAGCCTAAATATTCAATTTTCACATTTTAACTAATAACGAGATATTTAACCATACATTATCATCGGATACGATTTTATTTATTATAAACCCTTATTAACTATGATAATAACTCGTGTTTTATAAATACAAGTTAACTCTATAAACTTGTTTGGAACGGATGTTTTGAGAAGACAAATTATTAAAGTCATAATGTTTTGGAAACAATGAATAAACAAACGCATCGTTTATAAAATACTACATAGTATACTTTATAAGAACTTTATTATAAACTTGTCTAAGTACGAGTAACAATTGTAAGACCTTTACTAGTCAAGCGATAAATGAAAACTTATCTTTTATTATAAACATGTACGTTGGGATTATGGAGAAATTACCGGAAGTTAACCTATTTATATTACATAAATAGTTGTCTTCATTTCCTAGTCTTCTTTGACTAGCTTGAGTATTGTCGGTATTTCTTGACTTTGTCGATGTCTTTTCCCTTTCGGCGTGCGTTCTAGTCAGTATGTCTCGACTATGTCGACGTCTTCTCCTCTTTCGCATAAGTTGTACATCGCGACTATGTTTCTCTTACCACCACACGAAATGTTAAAACTAAACTTTTGAGATATTGATAATGGACTTTTTAAAGTTATGACATGAATATATCCACAAAAATTATGACACATTACTTTCTATCGACTTATTTATAATATGAGCCGTATTTTAAGATAATTGTACACGCATTAGGTTGCATTGTTTCTATTCTATCGTACTCGTCGTACCGTCTTATGGATTCCATGGAGATTAGCTTTAGATGTCAGTCGTGTTAATAGTGTGAATAGTGCATTTCTATGGCTAAGGTGAGTTTCATAGCCCATTTTTTCAAAGGTTTTTATAACTATTTTGGGGGAGAATACATGCTGCTTTTAACTAACCATAATTTGATATGTGAACATTATTTGAGAATGACTCTTGTTTGGAATATTTGGTTTGTTGATTGAAGCATTATTTGAGAATGACTACTCTTTTGAAGTGCTAATGTGTTGACTAGGAAAGGTTAGACATGCGACAGATGTTGACTTAGACTAGGGTAGCAATCCTTTGCTATAACGCGATTCCTAGCTAAAAATAGACATCTATATCTGACCTAGACCAGGGTAGCATGTGTTCTAGGCCTTGCTACAACTATGCCTGTCTAAAGTTGCTTGGGGCCCTGCCGAGATCTCGATTGTGTTGTTGGATTATTGTTGGATTGATTGTTGATTGGAATGTTTATTATATATCTGCCTTAGTCGCACATAGCAATTAAAATTTATTAGGTCCATTACTAATTTTGTCACTAAACTCTATGAACTCACCAAACGTAGTTTCCAATCGTTTTAGCATGTGTTCTCGTGTTTAAGGCATAGTTCATTGTTGAAGACGGGCAAGGGGCATGGTCATATGCTTAATTGATGAATAATCGGGACCGCTTTAAACTTCTTATTGGGCCTATTCCCGCACTATTTTCATATAATGAAAACTTAACATTTTCAATGATGTATTTTATTCTAAATAACTGAAATAAAAACCACTCTTTGTACCTTATGTTGTGATACCAAGATAGTAGCACCCAAAGGTTCGTATACTTTTATTGGACCATATTTTGGGGGTGTTACACATAACCTGCAAACTGCTGAAACCAACCATGGGGTTCCTGCTTACCGATATAGGCATCTTTGCAAAAGACAAACATGATGAGGGTATCTAGAGTCAACAAATCCCAGAGGCTGATACATGTAGACAGTCACAGAGAAATCATCGTTAAGAAATGCATTCTCAATGTCAAGCTGATGGATAGGCCACTTGTGAGACACAACAAGGCTAAGAATATTGTGAATGGTTGCTGGTTTGACTACAGGACTATGCGTCTCATCATAATGTATACCAAGTTACTGACTACTGCCATTAGTAACCAAACGAGCCTTATAGTGGCTTAAACACTCGTTTGCATGAAACTTATGCTTAAATAACCACATAGAGCATACCATATTAACACCAGAGGGCCTTGGAACAAGAATCCAGGTACCCTTTTAACTAACGCATTATACTCACCATACATAGCATTGTAGTGAGGGTCTTTGTGAGCGAGAAAAAAAAATAGGTATGGGAGAATGGGAAGACGTATGTAGAGATAAAGAATCAATTGGTTTGATAATTCCTGATAACATCAAATAGTCCTGAATATTAAGTATCAATTTCCCCCGTTAATGCTCGTATTTTATATCATTTATATGGATTTACGCTTGTTTTCCTTTATATTTCACTTCGGTAAATTACGAAAATTGTAATGAGACGCTGATTTGGAGATTTTCTTAGAGATTTATGATAGTATGCCTACTGAAGCAATTACGGCAGAATTTCATCTCTCACATTACTGTAACCAGACTCAAAGGCCAACTTCAAGATTCAATTATGTAACTCCTAACTAAAGATTACGCCATAACAAATTAGGCCAAAGAATGTTCCACGCCACCATCAGATATGCCATAACTCCTTCCAATGATTACGGCGTGACCATACCAATTGTAACCTTTATTGAAGATACTTAATTTAAATTTATTCCATGTGTTAACACCGTGAACCAAATTTTTACCGAGAGCATTATTATGGAATTATTAAGTGTTGGCATGAACTCCTAACCTGTTACGCCGTACTAGATCTTCATGCCTATAAATACGCTTCTTTATACCTTCCTATCACATCATTCACTCCACACCAAAAAGGTGAGAACGTCAAGAAATCCAAAGTGCATTCTAGCATACGGAGCTATCTCCGGAGAAATCACTTAACGATAAGCATTAGTATTATTTGATCTTTCACTTTCGATTTCATGTATTTTAATATGTTAAACATTGAATCTTTTGGTTTTTTTAATATGATCGTATGCAGCACCTTTAAAAGTAGCTGCCTAATTATGATTCCTTAATTGTTTTGTTTATGTTTACGTTTCTCCGTATATTGTTTCAACATTATGCATGCATAGTTCATTGGTATACCTATCTCTAGAGTTTTGAATGGCAATAGTGTCTAGTTTCTTAGAGAATTGATCAACGGACCCTAAGTATATAGATCGAAAGGAAGGGTAAGAAATGACCAACTAACGACTTTCTTCCTCGCTAGGGCGAATGGCCAAATGACCGCCATTTGGATGAACTTAAGAAGTTAGGGATGAGTGTCTAAGATGCTATGCCTCGCAAAGCACCATTGTTATGAATCTTGCATGTAGAGTTTTAATGACTTACCTATGTGGACCAAAATAACTAGACTTTCAAGGTAGTAGCCGACCTTGGAAACCTTTACCCATAGGTTAGGACTAACTCGACCAAATGTTGTCCTAGCCACTTAAACCCTTTCTTGAATCAATTAAAGTAGTAAGACGTGAACATAACATGATAGGATGAGTAACTAGGTTAACGCACTTTACCTCTATTGATCACAACTCTATGCTATTTATTGCTTTTCATCTTGTTAATTAGTTTAATTATCACTAACTTAAATCCAATGACACCTAACTTAATTAGGAATCACTCGATAGCTCTGATCACCTCGTTTTACCGATTACTACACTACACACTTGGTGTACACTGAAAGTATAAGTGTGAACCATATGTAAATCCAGACTTTATAAATATTAAACCTCGTTCTAAAACCCTGATCAAGTGCTTACCATGCCGAAGTTATATATTAGGATTTTATTAAGTCCTTTATTTTGTTTTATTTTGAATTTTCGCTTCTCAACGATTTCTTTTTAAGTTTCGTATACCTTTAGGTTGTAAACACAGATGACTTCACTCTTGAAGAAATTTCATACTACATGGGAAACAAGGGCCGGGATCGTTAGGTCGCGCTATTAAGCCATGTCCGCTTCGAGATCGAAGAACAGTTTATGAGTAGCTGCCGCTAACCCTTTCTAGAAACAGATGAAGAGATGCCTATAAAAGGTTTTAAAATGTACTTGTGGGGTCATTTAAGCCCTTATTTGATCACTTCCAGAACTGTTATTACTTAATACTTCCTTTTCACTTTTGTGGTCTCTTTGAAGTAAATTGTCTGAATGGCACTTATTTGGACAAAAAGGCCAGATATACGGTGAAATGGCCAATGTCAAAAACGGTACACTCAAGTCAAACACAGCGCTGACTCTGCCATCGCTTAACCGGCGACGCCTCGGAGCATTTTGTGACGGGACAAGTCAAATTCTTATTTACAAGTGACGGCTTCAAAGTTTTAAAAGAGTAGGGCGTCGCAACTCGTGACGGCTTCCATTTATCGCACAACCGCATCGATGTCGAGATGGGGCGACGGCGCCACAACCATAAGGTGACGCCGCCACAAGTTTTATCAAGTCACAAACATGCGCCGCAAAGCAATTTATATTGTTTTGGCCATAAATTGCATACTAACTCGATTTAGGTGATTCAAAAGCCTAATGCGAATTTAACGAAAAATACAGCCAGTGAAAAATGGTCGCATAATACCTATAGTTGTGACGCCAATACTCTTTTTGCTTCACGTAAAATCTATAAATAGAACATTATAACTTCACTTTTTGTGCTCCTAAAACCTAAGTCCATTCCGGTGGTTTAGGTAGGTAGTTTTTATTAAAGAACTTAAAGGGTTTCAAACATTCTATAAACATCGTGTAATGGTTTGTTTGTTAATCCAATCCTATGGTATGTCTTCAATTATCATATTTGTTGCTTGCTCTTCACACTATGCTTGGCTAATTCACCTAGTGCGTTTGCTTATGATTGTATGAAACTTGTATATAATTAATTAGATCTTATTGATTTCTTAATGATGCTTGTGTCTATCTTCATCATTAGCAGTGTGACAATTTCAATGAGTCTAATTGGTTTAGTTTATAATTCTTGCATCCTATCATGCTCTTGTTTGATTGGTTGTCTCTATCTTAATTGTAATTGGCTTAGAGTGCTTACTAGGCTATCGTTGTGTTTAATACATGATAAATCTTTGATAGTTTATGAATGACTTAGTGGATTCTCATACTTAATCCAAAGATAACCTTATCAAGTATTTATGAATGACTTAGTAGATTTCGCTTACATTACACTTAAAGGTGAATTCAAAGAGTTAGAATGCACACCCACGCATCTTAGAAAACACAACGCAGTTACACAAGGACGTGACAATTCAACCATCAATAGGACGCGGACAATTCAAGAGGTAGAATTGATAGCTAGCAAGGAGTAATACATCATAGGTAGATACGCTCAATGCTCTTGTAGACCCACAATTTAGTTAGTATCTTTTGGGGATAGTTGGACTAGCAACTAATTCCACCCTTCCTTCAAAACCGAGATTCATAAAATATAAAAATACAAAAAATAATCATCCCTCACCTTTAGACTCAAATCGACATACACTTCCACCAATCCACACTATTCCCTCAGAGAATCCATATCAATACCCATGGCTTACCCTAATACTACACTACAATGATTAGGTTCACGCTTAGGGGTGTTATAAACTTGCTCGAAGAAAAGGAAGTTCCTTTGACCCCTAATCCACATGTGTAGTGTTATCAAGTTTTTTATACCGCTGCCGGAGAATAGAATAGCTAAGCTTAGATAGTCCACCTCGTTTAGGTTTCTTTGCTTGATTCCCATCAAGTAAAATTTTTCTCATTTTAGCTTTCATGTCTTCATCCTCTTGTGTTTGTAGTTCAGAAACCCTTTTCATTTGTCTCTATGGCAAGTGAAGTTGCATTTGAATCATTAACAAATGAGGAACAATTGAAGTTCGCTGATTGGTTTGGTTTTTATTGTTCTAATGAATTTGTGAGTGAACTAGAGATATCAGGGAGACGGTGTAAGTTTGGATGGATTTGATATATTTTGTGCTTGTGTGGCTATTCAGCGATCGTTGTGGGGATCAACTCCTTATAGTGATACCATCACGGAGAATTTTTGAGAAAAGCCTCATATGCATAAAATATCAGTTGAATGATCTTAGGCACCATGATAAAAAAGACATAGTTCTTAAGAATATGGAACCTAAACCCGAACAAGATTGTGAGATGGTTGATGTCAAAATACTTAGTTGCATTTGTGGGATAGATTTCAAAACATATGACACACGTGAGGAATCCTTTAGGCAAATAGAACATAGTGATCAAATTTTTGAGAATGATTCATATGAATCGGACCAATAATTTGAAATGGCCAAGAAGTTTGACATGCTTAGGAGTGTATTTGGGTTAGATCATACTAAAACACATGATGAACATTTTGGAGATCTAGATATAATGGAGAATAAGGTGAAACCCCAAGCCACAAGCCCTACCATCACTTGAGGAACACACATCTATAACTTACTGGGAAGAAGTAGAAGAGACTATAGACCCCAATTGATATAGAACCTTTGGACCAAGCGTTTGAGAATGTAGGTTTAGATGCTTGTTTTCATGACCTCTCTCTTAGGTCTAGGGAAGTTCCTAATTTTGATGAACCGGAGCCTCAACCAAAAACCTTACCCAATTTTCCGTCTTTAGATGTGAATCTTGGAATTGAATTAGGCCCCAATCCACCCTTCAAAATAGATAGTGGGGTAGTTGCTTGATAAAGGTGGTGACTACTAGGATATGTAGAGTGAAAGCTAATATAGGAGTAACCCATGACCTTACACACTTATATCACCCATTCATGGTTGATAACAAGAAACATTATGTGTTTAAACCGGGTTTTTAGGTCAAGATGGATCCTTAACTAAGAATCTTTTGAAGTTGATAGAAGATGATCCATTTTAGGAGAGATATTTGATTCACCCGCTACACCAATAGACTTAGGTAAGGTTATAATGAATGGAGCACACTCCTTTGAGCATATAAATCACCCATCACCCTCTCCTCCCGTAGCAAATTTCCACCCTAAGGGTGTGTATCGCTACTATCACCCGCACTTAAACGTGGGGAAAACTTCCCCTTTATCGTTAAATAGGGGTAGAGTCGGGCTCGTGACTCGAACAAAACAAGCGCTTCTTGGGAGGCAACCCATGTGTATTTATTTTTCATTTTCATTTGTTGTCGTATCTTTTATTAATTGTTTGTTCTCATGTTTGAATTTGTAAAAATGCTTTATTTTGTCTTTAACCTCGTCTTAATTACATATAAAGGTATTTTACATAAAGGATAAGTGTAGGGATTTTACGTTTTCAAATGAAAGCGTAAACATGAGAATAACAATTCATTAAAAATATATATGTGTGTTTTTAGTAGCTTATGCGAGTCATAATGGATGTTTTGCATAAATATTTCGATTCTAAAGATGTAAATTTTCGAATTTTTCGAGAAAATGCAGACCAGTTTTTGTCGGGATAACCTGTGGTCAGGTACAACACGGCGTCGGGGAAGAAGTAAAACATCATATTACTTTTTTCTCGTTTTCTACTACTTTTATAAATTTTGGAATTTTCTAGGTCTTAATTTTCTAGAAAATCTGCAAACATCCATTCCATAAGCATTATATCTTATTTAAGTCACAGGTACATCTTGTTGTGATTTTTCTTTGTTCGGTTTGATGCTTTGGGTTTGTATTTTCTTCAAGTTATGCGAGTTTTATTTATCAAGAAGAAGATACATAAGATTGGATGGAGCTTTTCACGCATAACATTCTTCTTGAAGAAAGATTTAACCACTACTACACACGGATCCTACCGAGCTAATCAGGGGAGTATTAGTTTCTTTCGTTTTACCTCCTATTATCATAACTTTGATACTTTCGGGGAACATTGGGGACAATGTTCAACTTAAGTGTAGGGAGGGAATATAAAGCGGGAACTTTGAAACTATGCTTATCCTTGATTATTGTTTTGTCAATTGCATTTGTGTAATAAACCATGAGAAAATGTCGGTTAGGGTAATTTTGGCACCAAATTTTCAATTTTTCATGACATATAGGAGTGGGCCATTAGTCTTAACAAAAGCATCTCATGGATAGAAAATTGCATGACTAGCACAAAAACCCTTTACCACCTAAATTCCACAAAAAATGTGAGGATCGCCTTTAGATTAGTAGGAATTAAAGCATTCATCTTTAATGCTTAGTGTGTGAACCGGTAGTATAATAGATTCTAGAACTTGTTTTGTGATGCATCCCGAGATCGCTAGTAAGACTACACTTGTGTAGTTAGGAATAACTAAATGATAAGAGGCATTAGGATAACCCTTGTTTGATACCCGTAATATAATTACTTCTTCCACATCGGTTGAGTAATTCCCCACACCCTTGCGTTGTACTCACTTTTAGTACACGATACCTAGTTAACCTACGAGCCTATCCTTTTGCGGTTCTCTTGATTTTTTCGGTTTTCGAAATATCAATGAAGAGCATTGTTTACACCCACCCCCAAATGTACACCCAAATCGCCTTAGCCTACCTTGTATGCACTCACTTTTAGTGCATTATTGTTATCACCCTAAAACCCTTAGTTCAATTATCTAGTTGCTTGCATGAGTTGCTAAGTTGAGTCATATCCTTTGTATACAATTTTGGGACGATTGGGACTCATGGGAAAAAGTTAAAGTTTAAATGATTAGAAGAGAGCGTTAAATTCCCTTATTTAGTAATAACATACCCTAAGTGTTTTGATCTTTTCAATTCTGGTCAAATTAGTGTTAGAGTAATAAAAACTCAAGTGTATGGATGTGCCTATAAATTTCTATCATTTTGATGTTCAGTGAGAGGATGGTAGAGTAAAAGTGTAAAAAAAAGGGCATATGCATTATCCTATCTTTAAATTTATGTTTGTTTGTTTCAGTTATCTAGAGTTTAGAGTTTTGAGTCTTGGCTTAGCAATTTTTGTATGCTTGTAACATAAAGATTTTTGACATGCCACCACTAAATAGCCTATCCCACCAAACCCTTTGTTTCCCTACCGTAAGCCTAACATTACAACCCTTTAAAGACCTCTTTGATAGTCTTTCCTAGGTGCTTACGCCAAAGCGAGGGAGGTTTGATCTAGTCTCAAGCCTATGGTAATCTATGTACTAGGATCGGTTAATGAGTGTTTATCTTCCATTTCCATTTTGATATATTTCATATAGAGATGTGTGAGTATCCAAACACCCCTTGTGAGGTGCTAGTATGTAATTTCCGTGCTTGTTATGACTTTTCGGGGCTTATATGTGTTGTGGATTTTTTTAAACTAATGCTTCATGACCCCTAACTTATAAATTAATTGGCTAAAAGCACATTTTCTTGAGGACAAGCAAATACCAAGTGTAGGGATATTTGATAAGGTTTTAAAATGTACCTTTTGAGGGGTCATTTAAGCCCTTATTTGATCACTTTTGTATCGTTATTACTTAATATCGTTCCTTTTCACTTTTTAGGTCTCTTGAAGGCAAATTCTGTAATGGCACTTATTTGGACGAAAAGGCGCGGATATACAAAGAAAATGGCCAAAGTCATGAAATCGAGACACTCAAGCTCTGAAACACAAGGTGGCGTCACTGCTTAACTATGACACCGTCGAGCATTTTGTGAGGACAAAAGTCAAATTTCTTATTTACAAGTGACGGCTTCAGGTTTTAAAAGAGTAGGGCGTCGTAACTCAGACGGCCTAGATTTGATCCAGACGACGTCAAAGACTGAAGGCGACGGCGTCACAACCATAAGATGACACCGTCACAAGCTGATCAAGTCACAACATGCGCGCAAAGCAGTTGATATTGTTTTGGCCATAACTTTTGCATACGAACTTGGATTTAGGTGATTCAGCCCAGCGGTAGGAACGAGAAAATCACAGTTTGGTGAAAAATGGTGGTGTGGCCAGTCACTCTATAGTTGTGACGCCGTCACTCTATAGTTGTGGCCGTCACTCTTTGACGAGAAAATCGCCTATAAATAGAACATTATAACTTCACTTTTTGTAAGCCCTAAACCCTAAGTCCGATTATGGGGTTTAGGTAGGTGTTTCGACAACTTAAAGGGTTTCAAACACTCTATAAACATCGTGTAATGGTTTGTTTGTTAATCCAATCCTATGGTATGTCTTCAATTATCATAATTGTTGCTTGCTCTTCATTAATTATTCTTGGCTAATTCACCTAGTGTTTGCTTATGATTGTATGAAACTTGTATATAATTAATTAGATCTTATTGATTTCTTAATGATGCTTGTGTCTATCTTCATCATTTGGGGTGTGACAATTTCAATGCGTCTAATTGGTTTAGTTTATAATTCTTGCATCCTACTGTCTCTTGTTTGATTGGTTGTCTCTTATCTTAATTGTAATTGGCTTAGGAGTGCGACTAGGCTATCGTTGTGTTTAATACTTGACAAATATTTGATAGTTTATGAATGACTTAGTGGATTTCGTTTACTAAATCCAAAGATAACCTTATCGTTAGTTTATGAATGACTTAGTAGATTTCGTTTACTACACTTAAAGGTGAATTCAAAGAGTTAGGGAATGCACACCTTACGACCTTAGAAAACACAACGTGTTAAGAATAAGGACGTGACAATTCAACCATCAATAGGACGTGACAATTCAGTAGGTAGAATTAGATAGCTAGCAAGGAGTAATACATCATAGGT
Organism: Chrysanthemum makinoi; assembly: GCA_910596185.1. Lineage (NCBI taxonomy): Eukaryota > Viridiplantae > Streptophyta > Magnoliopsida > Asterales > Asteraceae > Chrysanthemum > Chrysanthemum makinoi. The sequence continues at coordinate 268,777,361 of OU343217.1, forward strand.
AGATACGCTTCACGTTCTTGGTAGACCCACAATTTAGTTAGTATCTTTTGGGATAGTTGACTAGCAACTAATTCCACCCTCCCCTTCAAAACCGAGATTCATAAAATATAAAATACAAAAATAATCATCCCTCACCTTTAGACTTAAATCGACATACACTTCAGCCTAACGACACTATTCCCCTAGAGAATGATATCAATACCCGTGGCTTACCCTAATACTACACTACAATGATTAGGTTCACTGCCTAGGGTGTTATAAAACTTGCTCGAAGAAAAGGAATTTCTTTTGACCCCGAACGATGCGTGTAGCGTTATCAGATGCTTATGAGCACGTTGAGAATATCTTGTACATTGCAAGCCTTTTCAACATACCTGGTGTTTCTCATGATGCTGTTATGCTCCGGGTTTTCCCCATGACACTTACCGGGGCAGGAAGACGATGGATCGAGAGATTGCCCGTCGAGGCAGTTGATACATGGGCTCTCCTAAAAAAGCATTTCATTCAAAGATATTGTCCTCCTTCGAAGATATCTAACCAGCTCAAGGAGATCTATAATTTTAAACAAGAAGGCAATGAAACATTGTATCAAGCTTGGGATAGATACAACGATCTTCTCTAGATGTGTCCAACTCGTGACCTGAACAGCCAACAAAAGGTCAACATTTTCTATAAAGGGATCAACATAGCCACAACACAAATGCTGGATTACCAGGGACCAATTCCAAGCATAACTCATACTCTTGCCATTGAAGCCATTCAAAAAATGGCCGATCATTCTCAAAAATGGCATGATGGAGGAAGCCAAAGAAGACTAGGCGGAAATCTTGAAGGTATTGCCACCATTACTAGCAAGCTTGAAAATCTTGGTCGGGACATGCTCAAGCTCAAGGAAAGTGTGCATGCTATCCAAGTAGGATGTGATAGCTGCGATGGAAGACATCTCACAAAAAATTGCCCTCTTATTGACAATGATAGCAAAATCAAAGAAATGAAATATAGTAAGAATAGACCATTTCAAGGGGCTAATGGAAATGGAAATGGTTATCGTGGAGGACCTCCTGGATATTACAACCGTGGGCCTTTCGGGGAGAGAAGTCCCAGCATTGAAGACACCATTAGCAAATTTCTGGAGGCCTCAGCCCAAAGACAAAAAGAACAAGATGAGTGGCTCAAAAGTTTCCAGGAAAATACAAATAAAAGCCTTTCCAACCATGACACAACTTTGAAAAACCTAGAAGCAATGGTGGAGAAACTTAGTGAAGAGATGAAAAAAAGTAACACTGAACCTGAGGGGATCAAACCTATGGTGGTGTGCTAGGCCATTTTCTGAAGAGGATACAAATTTACAAGTTGATGATTTCCATTCTTCCACTATAAATTCGGATTATGCAACTGCTTCTGGCAGTAGTCTGTAATTACGCCGTAACTCTTGTAATGAGTTACGACATAACCATGAGCCAGAAAGCGAACACAAGTTAGAAACTGAGATACCTAACCAACTACCGATCAAGGAAGTCTGCCCGAAATCATTCCATGTTTCATAGGTAATCCTGATCTTTTGGCATTAGCTGATCTTAGGTCCAGTATAAACATCATGCCACTCTCCATATTTTTTAAAGCAAAGATTAACTAATATTTGGAAGACGAGCATGGTGATTGAGATGGAAAACATGACTAAAGCAACCCCTCTTGGGATCACGGGTGGTGTATTGGTCAAGGTTCGGTTCATATTTACGTCCAAGTTCGTAGTTATTGACAAGGCAAACACCCCAAGAGAACATTTAATTCTAGGAAGACCCTTCATTGCTTCCTTAATGGCAGCCAATCAAGGTTTTAGAAAGGGAACTTTCATTGGGATATAGTGACGAGAGAGTGGTGTTTAGAATGGATGAAACTTCGTGCCATGAACCTAATGAAGTTGTCGCTGAATAAATTTCCAAAGAAGTGCAAGCAAATGTTTCTAATAATTTCCCCCTTCATATTTTGGTCATTTGCAGGAAATCGAGTCAACTGATAAAGATGACAGCGATGAGTCTTCCCAAGATGAGAACGACTAAGTTTGAACTTCACCTAGGGATCCTGATAAAAAGCGTATTACTATGGTTACAGGAAAGCTTCATTGTTGTGCTCCTATAACTTCTATGATAGAGGGGTCTAAATTGACGCTCCATTTCTCAAGTGGTGCAATGAGGGAGGACAGTTCTTCATAAAAAGAATTAAGAAAGAGGAAGGAGTTTTGTGGTGTTTCTAGGATGAAAAACTAATCAAGGATCATTGGTTTTGGGGGCGCGATATTATGACCAATTGGTTTGAAGAGGTGGAATGGTCTCTTCATTTTTGTGAACCGGCAATTATGATGTCTGGAGGAACTACTAAGGCATGGCCTACATGCGATCCTAACTGAAAGATTTTCAATGGAGGAGAATTCCCAGATCCCGACTGGCTCAAAAGCATGGAGTGGGCATGTTTTGATGAAGAAAAAAGAATGGAAGTAGGATACAAGGGGATCTCATTCAAAAATTGGGTTAAAGTGAAATTTGGGGCTACAAGACTTGAAAGGGAAGTCGAGTCTAAGTTTCGCTATGAATGGGCCAAAACTAATTTTTTGCAAGAGACTCGATACTGCATGACTCCGTACATTCCTCCATCTGTATGGGACCAGCCCTCTTCCAACAATAGAGCAACTAAGAAGGAAGTTGGCCAAGTTTGAAGGCCACCATAAAAGCCCCATGGATTCACAAGTGTCTAAAACGGGGACCAGTTATGTCCACAGTTACGGCGTAACTCATCCCATTGATTACGCCATAACACATCATCAGTAGCGATTCTCTCCAAAGCATTACCCATTACAGCGTAATCCCATCTTATGGTTACACCGTAGCTACTCTCTAGTAGCGACTTCTAGGTTTTGCCATAATTACAGCGTAACTCCTTTATAGGGTTACGACGTAACTATCCTTCAGTTCTATTTCTTTCTTTAATAACACAATAACCTTGTATTATTTTTTAAATAAACTTTGTGGGTATGTTCCCTGTAAGCCCTCACGAGACTACACTCGTCCACTTGGGACACCAAGTGGTTTAAAAGGCTTGTTTCATACGCTAAATGCAACCTTGATTCCTACAAAAGTGAGTTAGATTTCTTTTTGTTTTTCTTTTTTAGATTTATGCTTGTTGGTTAGTGTGATTTTAGGGAATGAAGTTTGCTCGTGGATGCTTAAGCGAAGGCACGATTCTTCTCGTGGACCTTCTTTCTTTTTGGAGCAAATTTCAGGGAAGTTCTCGCTCTAATTCTTCTTTCTCTTCACCTTTATTTAACGTTTAGTACAAAATGGACATTGTACATTTCAAGTGGGGGACGGGAGTAGAATTATCTCTTGAACTTTATTGCCCTCGTTTTTCTAGTTTATTTTGAAAAATTATGCCATTTTTAAAATTTTGACATGTTTTTTTTAACCTAACTAGATTAGAACTTAGCCGAGCACATTATAACCCTTGATATTATATGGTGAGATTAGCCTTATCCGTTTCCAATTATTTACCCAAATCCACCAAATTATGAGTGGTCGGTAGCTTGTAAACTTTAGAACTTGGCCTTTGCATCATTTTGAGACCATAGAAGAGGTATGTTTAGTTCGCTTAATGTATTTGGAATAATCAGTTTAAGAAGGCCACCCAAACAGCCTATCCTTGTGTATCTATCGATTAGTCACCTCGACTTTTCGACCCCCATGTTAAACCGTTTTGTTACAGTCACCTTTAGTGCAAGATACCCCTAGATATACCGTCTGAGCCATTCCTTTCATTTTGTTCACCCAATATATATTGTTTCGTTACACCCATTCACCTTAGCCTACCGTATCGGGAAGTCATTATTTGCCTAAGTTCAAGGTTCAATTAGAGAGGTTCGGAAATCACGATTTCGTCAAAGTCATATATTTGAAGATCATTGAAGATCCCCCAGATTCTCATATTATGTTCATCTCAAGTGGGGGGATGTTATGTTTAGTTATGATGTAAAAAAAATAGTTGTATTAATTTATTGTAAAGTGCAATGTTATAAGCACTATGTTTGAAGCTCATCAAAGACTTAGTATCGAGGAGGCCACCTCGGTCATATTTGAATATGTAAGTTGGTAATTATTGCGCCAATAGTTGAAGAACAAGTAATGTGCTCATCATGACGTCCGCAAATGGCACATCTACTTGGTATATCATGATCCGGGTTCTTAGCCTTAAAACTTGAATTTTAGATGAACGGTAATTGGTGATGACTTGGTTGTAGGTTAGACTATTTGCTTTGTTATTTTTACTTTACATCAATTAAATCTCATGTCTTATCCTACCCTTTAGCCATGAGGCGTGTCTATAGGTGATGAAGCAAGCAATCTTTGGTGTCTTGGCCATGGATTTGGTAATTTATCATTGATTTTGTCCACTTTACCGTGACATATTAGTAATGACAATTCACCCTTAACCATGTCGTGTCTACCCGTATTGCCTTCAAGAATTGTTTAATCCTTAACTCTAGTGGTGGAGATTTGTGTAACCGCCAAGCTTATGATAGAATCCATGCTATGACTGTGCTTTGAGTGATCACCCCGAAATTGACACTTAGACTAGTTGAGAGATTTTGAGTGTTTTGTGGGGGGATATTTGATAACATTAAATAGTCCTGAATATTAAGTGTCAATTTCCCCTGTTAATGCTCGTATTTTATATCATTTATATGGATTTACGCTTGTTTTCCTTTATATTTCACTTTCAGCTGAATCACAAGCATTGGAGCTAATGAGACGCGGATTTGGAGATTTTCTTAGAGATTTATGATAGTATGCCTACTGTGAAGCAATTACGGCGTAACTCCATCTCTCACATTACGCCGTAACTAGCGCGTGACTCAAAAGGTCAACTCAGCTTTCAGCTTACCGAGAGCATTATTATGGAATTATTAAGGTTATGGCGTTACTTCCAACTCAAGTTACGCCATAACTAGATCATGCCTATAAATACAAGCCCTAATTTCTGCATTTCACATCATTCACTCCACACCAAAAATCAGAGAACGTCAAGAGGGGTCCAAAGACAGATCTTGAAGAGTATACGGAGCCATCTCCAAGGGAGAAATCACTCCTTTACGATAAGCATTAGCGATTATTTTATATTTTACTTTCGATTCATGTATTTCATTAGGTTAAACATTGAATATTTGGTTTCTTTTAGTATGATCGGCTAAGAACCTTTAGTGCTAGCCTAGTTATGATTCCTTAATTGTTTTGTTTACGTTTCCATTCTTCCATATAAATGTTTCTAGTGTATGTGATGATGTACCCTCCGGGTAGCTCGAAGGACACTCCTCCGAGACGTGTCGAATTCCTTCCCTACGAAGGCCCAAGTTAGGATTCTAAAATATCCACAGACGTTAAACCATTCGTTAGCACGAAGGTTACCTATGGGGAATTCTCCATCCGAAGCCCTAAACCCTTCGGGGTATGGCTGACGAGGGCGATGGATAAGGAACTCGACTTGGTCAACCCGATCTCCCTCTCTCTCTTGCTGGTCAAGTCACGAGAACGTGGGTCACTAAGCCCTAAGGTTACCCACAATCATGGGGCCCCATGATCTCCGACATTATCTTGAGGCGTGCTCTCAACCCTATTTCATTCACTATAAATAGGTTGGACGGATAATGGATTATGGTATGCTCATTTTACACTCATCTCTTTACTTACACACACTTATACAACCATAACTCATACTTACTATCATACCGGAGGTGGTTCGCGAGGTCCTACCCCTGTAATCACTTGTAGTGTTTTATTTCTTATTCTCGGGTGAAAGGTAAGTCTTGGCTGGAACATACACCCCTCATACCTTGATCATCATCGGCCGGTAGTGCAATCTATTGTACAATCGGTGGGCCATCCGTGGGACCACTACTATTAGTCCGTAATCACCCGGTCCTAAAACCCTAACCAACTACACTACATTTCCGGCATGGAATCAGGAAGAGAAGATACACCTCCACCAGGTTTCTCTACCCTAGTTCCTCTCAACACAACTAACACCGATAATCTCGCCCCATAACGGCCTCAACCTTTACCACACGATCTCGTTTGGAAACTACTCCCCATACATCGCACCTCAACATCCGCTAACCCTATCCCTGATATTAGCCCGCCGTTGAGGCAAACTTTGTGGATTCCTTACTTAGGAGCTCACAAAGCGAGGTTCAATCTTGAAATGCGAAGAGAGTTGGAATACTCCAGTGAGGAGTATGATGAAGAGATTGAAATAGAGGAGAGGCCACAACCTTGATGTTAGCAGGGCCCTCGGCCATGTGAAATGGTTCTCCTTCCATCAGAAGGCCAAACGGAAGGACTGTAGGCTTTGAAGAAGGACCCGGAGGATGTCTGGGAAGAAAGGAAAGAATGCATGGTGAAAGAAGGAGCGAGAACTCTAATGGGGGAAGCAACCCGGTAGGGAACGGAGGAGTAAACCTACCCCATCTCTAGTGCTCATTTTAGGAAGAGGGAATGGGGGTTCAATACCCCTTCATATGTTTCAAGTCTTGGAGGTCCACCTCCATACTCAAGCATGGTCGATTACCCCTCCGTAATGAACCCCTACCTACCTGCTCAAACCTACAACACTTACCCTCCAAATGGTTCACTCCTAACCAAAGTTACCGCCAAATGCCCATGGACATATCCCTACACATCGGAGGTGTGTAAACCCTTCGTACCAACCTTCTCTTTGTTTACCCTACCCACCACATTACCATTTCCTAACCCGTATAATCCTACACTGTTTATCCACCTCCATACAACCTTACTATCCGAAGTCTCTGGAGCATGTACACCTTTATGAAGTGGGTCGAAGACTACCTGCTGATGGTGTAAAGATGCCTACTCATATAGGCACCTAAGATGGGAAAGGCGATCCTGATAACTTCCTCCATTTATTCGAGAGCCATCAAGATGCAAAAGTGGGTTATGCCCGTAGCATGCCACATGTTCACTTATACGCTCGAGACTCGAGAATATGGTGGAATGGACGGTTGGGAAGCATTGTAAGTCGGGCGATCTCAAGGCTAAGTTTCGATCACACTTTAGCCAGCAGAAGAAGTACACCAAGACTCATCTAGCCGTGCACACCATCAAGCAAAGGGACAACGAAGGTACAAGGGCCTTCGTTACAAGGCACAATGAAGCGTTGTAAATTCGGGTTTGCACGAAGATCGAGAGGATTTCGGGTTTGTACATGGCCTTCGGACCGCGAAGCTTGGTGGAATTTCTGTCCACGATCTTCCCACCACTTATAAGGCCGATGGAGAAGACTTACACTTGGATTGAATCCAAAGAGGTAGCGTGACGGGGGCTCGATAGAGCAAAAGGAAGCTTTTGACAAATTCTCGTGGGTCCTCCGGGAAGGGTCCAAGAACAAGAAAAAGAACAGAGATCGCTTCACTCCATACAACAAAGGTTCAAACCACGGATTCTTGGCAAACTTAGTCAAATCTCCCGGGAGATTCGGCTACGGAGAAGGTCGCTAAGTCCTTCGATCCACCACCTCGGATGACAGCACGAAGCAAAGCCAGAGACATGTCCAAGTATTGCGGTTCCATGAAGACCATGGACACGACGAAAAACTGGAGAACTAAAGAAGCGGATCGAAGAGGCAGTGCGGTCGGACAGTTAGCACACAGTTAAAGGCATCAAAAGGGAAAGGACAAGTTCTCCGACACCCAACTAGGTGAATGGAAGGGGAACAAGAAGGAGCCTCGCCTCTGAAGCCCGATACTTATGGTGCACAGGCGATCCAACAAAAAGGAAGGAAGCAGACGGAGAGCTTGGAAGCATGGGGGAAATAACCTTTCCTCACATCTTGGGGCAGACACCTTCAATTGACCCCGTGGTCATCGAGTACTGAATCTCAAACAGGGAGGTGAATCGGCGTATATGGTTGTGGAAGCTCCTGCGAGATCATCTATGAGCATTGTTTCCTAAAGCTCAAGTTATCCATATGCTCAAGAAGGTGGACTCGAAAACACCGCTAGTAGGGTTCTCGGCGAACATTCATGGCCTTTGGGAGAAGTACCGTTGGAAATCACCATAGACGAAGGCCCCTTATCCCTGCGAAACACTCACCTTCGTTATAGTCGAATCGATTCTCCTTATAATTTGTTAATTGGGAGAACAACTATGCAAAAGATGGGTATTGTTGTTTCCACCATACATGCTGCTATTAAGTTCCAAACTCCTTCAGAGTAGGGAATGTTCATTCTAATTATGGGGCGGATAAGGGTGCATATGGTGTCAAGAATATCAAAGAAGAATCGAGGAGGATCCTCGATAGCCATTCTAAGTCATGCAGGATGCGGAGGAGCGAATTATAGTTAACCCTAGCTACCGTGAACAAATGGTGGTAGTAGGAAAACAACTCAGCGAATTTCAAAGCTGAAGCTTGTGGAAATGTTCTGGACTAACCTTGATGTTTTGCTTGGAAATATTACGACATGACAGAGTACAAGAACTTTGTTGTCTGGACAGTCCTTGGAACGGAGCATAAACTCAATGAGTACAAACACATTGGCAGATAAAACAGAAGGAGGAGCCTAGTCTAGAAAGAAACGTTGCGACCTTCAAAGAAGTGGGCGAACTCACACAAGCAGGCAACCTAAGGGAAGTTAAGTACCAAACCGGGTAGCCAACCAGTGATGGTCAAAAAGAGCGACGGAGGGTGGCGCATGTGCGTTGACTTCACTGACATCAACAAAGCATGCCTAAAGGATTGCTACCCCTACCGAAATTGGTTGGAAGGTAGAATCCTTGGCGGGATTCCGTTAAAATGCTTCTTAGAGCGGCTACAAAGGGTATCATCGGATCCGGATGGCAAAGGAGGGCGAAGAAAAATAGCCTTACACGAGCAAAGGTTTCTACTATTACGAAAGATGCCCTTCGGATTAAAGAACGCGGGGGCCACCCGCGACTTCGTAGATAAAGCCTTCAACAAACAAATGGCGAAATCTCGAAGCATACGTTGGCGACATGGTTATCAAAAGCAAGACGGAGGAGGACCTACTCCTCGATGTACGAAACAACCCGACCAACGGGCGATTAACATGAAGTCGAACCCTAAGAATGCTCCCGATTGTGAAGAGGGACAATTCCTAGGGCATTTGATCACTAGCGGGGATAAAGGCTAACCCCTCCAAGGTCAAGGCGATTTTAGATCTCCAGCCCTAAGTGTCTAAAGACGTCTGAGCCTAAATAAGGCTGGTAGCCTTAAGCGGTTTTATCGAAGGGGCATGAGGTCCTACCATTCTTCAAAACACTCAAGGATGCGTGGATAAGAAAACCTTTCAATGGAGTCGGGATCTTTGTGCCTTTGAGAAGATGAAGGAGTTCATGAAATCCTTCCAACACTACACCCCAATCAGAAGTGTTGTTCATGTACTTAGCATCCTCAATGGAGAGTATTAGCGCAGTCCTTATGGCAGAACGAAACAAATGGCAGATCCCCATTTACTTTGTGTGAGGGTCCTCAGGGAGAGATCAATTATCCAACATTGGAGAAGTTAATACTAGCCCTAATCTACGCAGCAAGGAGGCTCCGGCGCTATTTCGAGCCCATCCAATCACAGTCTTAACCGACAAGCCACTCAAAGCAGATCTTGTCAAAACCCGAAAGTCACGGGAGAGTAGCTAAATGGGCTATCGAGTTGGGAGAACCAGAGTTAAAGGGCGAAACTCTATTAAAGGCCAAATTCTAGCAGTTCTTAGCTTGGCTACCTTCCGGGCGACACGAAAGGAAAGCCCAAGATAAACTCACCCCGCGCAGGGATGACTGGAAACTATATACTGACGGGCATCCAACTCGATGGTTCGGCGGAGTCTAATGCTAGTGAGTCACGAGGAAAGGAGCATACATATGTTGTTCGTTTCGAGTTCGAATCCACCAACAACGAAGCAGTCGAAAGCATTACTGGGCCTCCGATTGGCTAACGATATGGAGGTCAAAACTCTCGCTGTTTTCGTAGACTACAAATTGGTAGCTAACCAAGTGACAAGTTCCTATGAAGCAAGGCAGCCCGTCATCAAATAGTACTGGAAAAAAGCAAAGGAGATCTGGAGAGCCGACTCTACACCATCAACACATGTTAGTAGGAATCGAACAAGAAGGTGACGCACTAAGCAAGCTAGCTTCTATGGCCTTCGCTCATCTTACCAAAGAAGTACTTGTCGAAGTCCTACCAGAAGATCCATCGTTCACAAGGAAGTTACAGATGTGATTCACGAGGAAGGGGAGACATGGATGACTCCCATCACGGTATTTGATAAGCGTCTTCTCCACGAAGATCCCAAACTAGCAAGGAAGATTCGGGTTAAGTCACCCCGATACCGTCTAATAGGAGAAAACCTATATAGAAGGTCATTTTTATCACCTTGGTTAAGATTTGTGGGACCGCAGCTAAGAACGTCATCGCTGAAGTTCATGAGGGATCCTGCGGTCTCCACGAGGACCACGCCTTCAGTTGTCTCGAAGATAATGAAGTTGGGCTACTATTGGCCTTCGATGCGCAGGGATCTGGCAGACATCATTCTCAAATGTGAAGCTTGTCAGATACACTCAAATGTTTCAAAGATTCCAAAGAAGGACATGTCGAGTGTAACATCCGCATGACCCTTCTCTCAATGGGGAATTGACATCGTAGGACCTATGCCCATGGCTCCTGGAGGAGTCAAATTCTTGCTGGTAGCCTTTGATTACTTCACTAAGTGGGTAGAGGCTAAACCTTTGGCCTCCGTTCAGGGAGGCGATCGAAGTTCGTGTGGGAACACATCGTGTGCAGATTAGGTGCCCCACATCATCATATCCTACAATGGAAAGCAGTTCGATGAAGGAGTCTTCTATGACTTCGCCAAGGGTTAAACATAAAGCAGTCTTGGACATCCGTCTACCATCCACAAGGTAACGGAATGGTGGAGGTTACAAATAGAGATATCGTCAAAGGGATCAAGAAAAGGCTGGGACGGCACACCATGGATGGGTAGATGAACTCCCCCAAGTATTATGGGCTCACAGGACGCAGCCTAAGTCAAGCAATGGTGAAACCCCCTTCAGCCTTACATACGAAATAGAAGCGGTCATTCCTTAGGAATTAATTATACACACGGAGTGTGTGGCAACGTATGATGCCTCCCAAAATGACGAAAGGATCAGGGAAAACCTTGACCTGCTAGAAGAAAGACGAGAAATAGCCTCCATCAGAGAAGCAATGTACAAACATAAGATCGAAGGCTATTATAACAAAAGGGTCAGACCTTCCACTTTTAAGCACGGAGAATATATGCATACGCCTCAACAGCGGTGCAAAGCAAAGCAGAGAGTACCGGGGAAGCTGGGACCAACTTAGGAAGGACCCTACATGGTAGCTGAGGCCTACGACAATGGAGCCTACAAACTGGCCAATCTTCTCAGAGAACCCATCGATAGAACATGGAATGGTACCAACCTTCGAAAGTTCTATGTTTAAGAAGTACTTTTACTTTTTTATTCTTGTAATTAGAAGCTTCTCAAGGGAAAGCAAACATTATTGGTAGCTGTCTTAGTTTTCATTTCAAGAATGATGTAATCCTCCCTACCAATTCAATGATAAATAAGACATTTCCCACAAATCTCTTGCTTCGTTTCTTAAACACAAAGATTTGTTTAGCCAAGTCGTTAATGAGTTTCAATGTCGAATAAAATGGCTCAAGGTGTAATACATGCCTTATCATTTAAGCCAACTTTAACATTCACATTAACTCTCCTTGTAGTTTATGACGCTTGTAAAAATATGTACAAAGTCATGCTACTTAAAGGATTTGAGATAGAGTGGGTCGCGACCCTCTGTCAATGATCAAATTTGGTCATTATATTCTTGGTGTTGTAATTTACACACAATGAGGTTGATTAACCTTAGGTTGTAAAACTTAAGCGTCGGAAAAATGGCGTACGAGAACTTAACAAGACAAGCATGCATAATAACTAAGTATGTAGAGGTATTTCCCCTACACCATACCATTCAAAATGAGGGCTAACGCCCTTGTACCTGCACGAGGAGCCTAAGCCCCAGTTAAATTGTTTTTGGCCCATGGCCATACATTAAAAGCATTTAAATTGTTTGGAGAATAAGACAAACATTGTCACATAAGATAAATTGTCTTAAGGGTACATGACACCCTTTGAAACCAAATTACTGCCACATGGAAGCCTTCATTCCTGCTTTTCTAGAGATGGAGTGGGGGAAGGTTGCACTGAGACGGGCTTGGTAGACAGGGTCTTCTTAGTGGGAGTGGTAGGCTTTAGCTTCCGAGGTTTCTTGGAAATGAGGTCTTCGAGGGGTGCCATAGGATCTTTGGTAGCCTCAGCAAGGAAGGAGTACTCTGCGGTTGCGAACGCATTTCCTGCCTCATCATACTCAGCCTTTGAAGTAGGACGGTTGTTAGCCTTAATAGTTTTTATTAGAAGTGATGGTCATTCACGTTTAGGAACTTTATATCGTGTGTTAGACATCGTGATAGAATAGTCAACGGGCTCGTGTATTGGACTAAGCTAAATGGGTACTAGTTAAGTTAAGCTAGCCTTTCTTCATATGTTATCCAATCCAAGTCCACGAGGCCCAAGCCAAAGCCCATTAGGGCATTTATGTAATGTACTATATAAACCCCTCAAAGTCTCATTTGAGGGGTGTGCTTGAGTGTGTGTGTGTGTGTGTTTTCCTTTCAAGTTATAAAGTTCTACTTTTCATCCTATATCATACGCATAACATAGATTCAAGTCACCATTCTCTCATCTTAATCTTTCTTCTTTATTTCTACGCTTAGTTTGTGTTTGTGTTGAACGTGTATACTTAACGTGGGTTCGTGTGTTGGGTGTGTGGTAAAGTGATAAGGTTGATAGTAAGGTCCAACAATTGGTATCAAGCCTAACAATGGTTTAGGAGTGTTTGTGTTTGTTTTGAAGTTTTGGTACCATACGCGTAAAGCTCTCGCTATACATCTTTGACACGCTTAAAGCTTTGATTTTTACACTTAAAAATTCAAGATTCTTGTGGTTTAAGGTTTATTTGGTGTTAAAGTTTCAGTTTTTTGCAAAAAGTTCGAAGCTTTACGTGTTTTAAATCATTTTTAAACTCGTACGAATTGGGTAGGTCATTTCTACGCATAAGCTTTCTAAGCACTTTGGGTGAAAACGGTCAACATTTTTGTGTTATTCGAGTGTTTTTAAGGCTATTTGTGCAAGAGAAATTGTTTGAATCACTGGAAATTTTTTACGCGTAGGTCAAAACCCTAGTTCTACGCGTAAGAAAAGTCAACACCCTATTTCTACGCATAAGTTTCTACGCATAAGAGTTTTGTGCAGTTTCTTCGAGCTATAACGATTACTCAGTGCTTCCCTCACTTGGATAAGTTTGTGGAACACTTCGACTTTTGGATATCTTTTACACTGTGATAGTGTAAAGGATTTTTGGGCAAAACCCTAATCTTACGCATAAGCTTAGACTTACGCGTAGAACACTTTACGCTTAAGCATTTTCTTACGCCTAAGCCTTGTCTTACGCATAAGCTAAATCTTACGCATAAGTTTTTCTACGCCTAACTTTAAACTTACGCATAAGCATTTCCTACGCCTAAGCATCGTCTACTCGTAACTTCGTGTGTCTACTTGAGTAAAATTTAAATTTTTGAGGAGACTAACGTTCAATTTTTACGCGAAATTCAAATTTTGGTTTAACTTGGAAAATTTTGGTCAAAAATTCAAATTTTTGGACCCAAATTCAAATTTTTTAGGTCAAATTTGGCGTCAAAATTGTCATAACTCAAATTTTTCATACGTCCTTAGAATTGATTTTTAAAGTGAATTTCAAATTTTGGGCGAAAATTTTTTTTCGACTAAGAACCAAGGTTACGAGTACGACTTTCAGAAAAACTTCAAACGGCAATATCTTATTAAATACAACTCCTTTATCGTTGAATCGATCCTACATCAACTTTATCAGAACATACCTTCATCAATGGCAACTCAACAAGACATTCATGCAGCCGGTGCAGAAAACCGTCCTCCTATGTTGGAAAAAGGTGGTTATCTTCAATGGACAAGTCGTATGCTTCGTTACATAAAGACCAAACCTAATGGAAAACTCATGATTCAATCCATTCAGAATGGACCCTTCAAGCCTCGACAAGTCCATGTCCCTGGAAATGCTGATGCAACACCTCCCATCCCACCATCCTCTCGTCTTCAAAACGAATCAGAATACACTGAAGAGGATCAGAAACAAGTCGATGCAGATGACATGGCAATTCATATTGTCCAACTGGGTTTACCAAGAGACATCTTTGCTGCTGTAGACAGTTGTGAAACTGCTTTCGATATGTGGGAACGTGTTAGACGGCTTTGTCATGGAACAGAAATTGGTCAACAAGACATGGAGAACAAGCTGCTAACTGAATGGGAAAAGTTCACTTCAACTCCAGGAGAATCCATTGAATCCTACTATGGAAGGTTTTGTACTTTGATGAATGAGCTTATCAGAAACAAGTTAGCACCCAGAACTATCGTGCAAAATATCAAGTTCCTGAACAATCTTCCAGAAGAATGGGGACGATATGTCACTATTGTCAACCAAACAAAAGACCTACATCAGGTGAACTTTGATCAACTAAACGATTTTCTGAAACAAAACCAAGCTGAAGTGAATGAAGTCAGGAAAGAAAGATTGGCTAAGAATCATGATCCTTTGGCACTTATTGCAAGGACTCAACCTTCAGTGAATACACAACAACAAGCTTCATCATCTTCCACCAACAACAACTTGCAGCAATACATTCCACAACCACAAGCTGTTATCCCTCAACAACAATTCTATCCACCAGAACAACAAGTCCTTCAACAACAACAGTATCCACAATACCAGGAACAACGAATCACTGATCCTGAAATTGTACAAGAAGAAGCTTTGCTACAGGTATTTTCTTTATTGGGTAAAGCATTCAGAAGTCGCTATTCCACACCAACTAACAACAACCAAAGGATTTCATCAAACACTCGCAACAGGCAAATTGCACAGCCGGGTGTGAATATGGGTAATCAAGGTCAAATGGTTGGAGTTATTGGGAATCAGCAAGGATATGCTACTGGATTTCGCATGGGTAATCAGGCGGTTCCGTATCAGGGTAATCAGTTGGGTCAGTATGTTGGAAATCAGATGGGACAGAATGTTGGGAATCGAGCAGTGGGTAATCAGAATGGGAATGTTGCAGCTCTAGTCGTTGGGAATTATGGAAATGTGAATCAGGGTAATCAGGTTAAGTGTTATAACTGTCAAGGAGTGGGTCACATGGCACGAAACTGTCCCACTAAGCCGCACAAGAAGAATGCTGAGTTTCTTCGGAAAGCTATGCTGTTAGCACAGAAGCAAGAAGCAGGGATGCAGTTGAGTGCTGAGGAAAATGATTTTTTCGCTATTGTGGATGATTTGGAAGACCTCGAGGAACTCAATGCGAACTGCATCTTCATGGCAAATCTTCAGGAGACTAAGTACGACACTGACTATGACGCACCTCCTTTCTATGACGCCAACGCAGTATCTGAGGTACCAATCATTGATCCATGCTATAACAATGTCATATTTGATGTGTTTACTCATGACGAACAACATTCTGTGACGCCAGCACCTACTTATGATACATACCTGGACAATCCGAGTTGTAGCAATACTAACTCTGAAACTCCAGATGTGAATCCTAGTGGAGGCTGTGTGGCACAAAATACTGAGACTGATGAGGAAACACGTGCTTACTTTGAATCATTAATCAATAACTGTGGCATTGAAATTGAGAAAGTTAGAACGGTCAATCGCGAAGTTAAGGCCGCGAATGCTAAATTGACCGCTGAGCTTGAGAGTTACAAAGAGAACGCCAGAGCCTTTGAATTTCATACAAACAAAGTATCAGAATTAGAAATTGGTTATCGAGATTCTGTTTTAAGAGAAAAACAATTGCAACTCAAGTATGACACACTTGATGTGAATTTGAACTTGAAAATAAAATCTTTAAACAAGGAAATTTCTGAACTAAATGACCAACTTTCTAAACAAAAAGCACTGTTTTCTGATCTTGAAAAAGAGAAGAAACAGTTGATTGCTGATTTTTCAAAACGAGAAGATTCTCTTCTTGATGAAATTCTGGATAAAAATGAAACTATCAAAAAATTGGAAAATTTGCTTCTTACAACGGGTCATTCCGCTAAAACAAACAAGATGCTTTCTAATCAAGTAAATCCGATTTTTCATACTGTGCATAAAATGGCTCTTGGTAACACACCTCCTTGTTTCCTCAAGAAAGCTCAGAAAGAACGGAATGTGTTGAACAATGGAAAACCTTTGCATGAACCCATAATTGTACATGATTCTCTTGAAACGTTGGAACTATCTGAGGAGAGTAGATCAAAAATGAAACAAAAACATCCGGAAATCAAACCAATTGATTATAACAAATGGAACAAAATTAATGGTATTTCGTTTGTTTCTCATAAAGAACAATCAACGTTTTCCACCACACCAAGTGTTTCAAACAAAGTGTCAACACCAGTTTCAAAATCAGTTTCAAAACCAGTTGTTGTCTCCAAATCTCTTTCGAACATTGAACAAATGTCTTCAAACAATCCTTTTAACACAAGTGATGCGCGAAGTATTTTAGAAAATGTGAAAACTAGAATTGCGGATCTTCAAGAGACTGTTAAAACTAAAACCAATATTACAACAAACATCTGGTTTAATAGTTTTGATAATGAACAGAAAAAGTTTTTTGAAACTCAAATTGCCCCTCAGCTGAATAACATCAACTCAAGGGTAATTCATTTTGAACAAGCATTTTTGAAAAAAACAGCTGACTTTGTCAAGGACCATAAATCCCTGGTAAAGCAAGCTAATGAAAGTGTTGAACACATCAAAGTTTTGGAAAATCTAAATGATTCTCTCTTCGAAGATGTTCTGACTACTGATATTATGTCCATCATTTTGCAAACATATTCTGTTGAAGATCATGAAAGACTCCAGTCTGAGACCTCCGAAATTGTTTCAAAATATGACAAAGCTCTTGAAAAACTTGAAAAAGAAAATGTCTCATATTTTAAACAACATGATCGAAAAACTGAAAATATGACAAAATGAGGCGGTATGCCCACAATGACATGAAAGAGAAAAATGATCTTTTGAGGGCTCAGCTGGAAAGTCAAAAAGGAAAGGCAGTGGATACTAAGTTTACAAAACCATTGACTGAGGAGAAAGCAAATGTTCCCAAACCGGTTTTAAAACCAAAAATGTCTGTTTCTATGCCTCCTCCAAAAGTCAATGAGAAAAATGTTTCATCAAAACCAGTCACTCCACCTGCCCTACCTAAACATAATGTTGATAAAGGAAAAGCGGTTATCGAGAAACCAAAAGTTTTAGCACCTGGCCTTTTTAAGATGTGTACCACTAATGCCTCGCCTCCACATCTAAAACATATGGAACAAATGACATAAGTTTAGAAAAGCACTCTAAAGAGACTAGGAAAGCTGAAACCACCTCCCTTCATAAAAATGTGAATCCTAATGCGTGTGCCTTACCTTCTACAGGACTAGAAAGCACCTCTAGGAGCAGCAGACTAAAGCCTAAGAGCAATACAAGGAACAATAGAGTCTCGACTGCCTCTAGGAGTAGTAGCTTGAATAAAGAGAAGAAAGTAGAAGAACACCCTAGGAATTTATCGCTTTTGAATAAGAAAGACATTTCATCTGAATGTACTGAACCTATGAAACTTGCGAAGTCTAATGCATGTGTTGAATCTCTTTGTTTAACTTGCAAGAAATCTTTAATTAATGTTCAAGATGATTGTGTTTCTACGAATGTGAATGATAAGCCTGTTAAGAAGAACGTTCCAAAAAGATCTTATGCTAAACAAGTAGGAAGACTAGTTGCAAAACTTAGGCTCTTCACTACTGACAAGAACCATAGTGTTTACTTTAGGGATGATATTTGGAAACCCACAGGTAGAACTTTCACACTCCAGAATGGTACAATGAGTGATAAACCAGAATTCCCTGTAGCAAACCTCTTTGAGTGTGATCAGGATTTTACCTCTAACCCAAAGGAACCAAAATCACAACGGTTTCCAAAATATTCTTTTTCTGTTACTGGCAGGTTATCGAAATTTGTCTTTGGATCGTCGACTCGGGTTGCTCCAAGCACATGACCGGGAATCTGAAGCTGCTGATCAATTTCGTCTGGAAATTCATGGGAACCGTACGTTTTGGAAATGATCATGTAGCAGCTATCATGGGTTATGGAGATCTACCTTTTGGAAATTATTTGATCACTCGGGTTTACTATGTCGAAGGGTTGGGACACAATTTGTTTTCAGTCGGGCAGTTCTGTGATGTAGATTTAGAGGTTGCTTTTAGGAAAAATGCTTGCTTCGTTAGAAACTTGGATGGCACTGATCTCTTAACTGGGAATCGTGATACAAACTTGTATGCTATCGACATCAATCAAATGGCCTCTTCATCACCAATATGTCTTATGACACGAGCATCTGGAACACAGTCCTGGTTGTGGCATAGAAGGTTATCCCATCTCAATTTTGACACCATCAACAATCTTGCCAAAGACAACATCGTCAACGGACTTCCAAAGTTCAAATACACCAAGGATCACTTATGTCCATCATGCGAACAAGGAAAAAGCAAAAGAGCATCATATAAACCCAAACCCGTACCTAGTTCGGAAGCAAAGTTGCATATGTTGCACATGGACTTATGTGGCCCAATGAGAGTTGAAAGCATTAATGGGAAAAAGTATATTCTTGTTATCGTCGATGATTATTCAAGATATACATGGGTTAAGTTTCTGAGATCAAAAGACGAAGCACCAGGCATCATCATCACCTTTCTGAAACGTATTCAAGTACTTCTTCAAACTCCAGTAAGGGTTGTAAGAACAGACAACGGCACTGAATTCACTAATCAGGAGTTAAGATCTTATTTTGAAGATGTTGGAATCACACATCAGACATCAGTTGTTAGAACTCCACAGCAGAATGGGGTAGTTGAAAGAAGAAATAGAACTCTTGTGGAAGCTGCTCGCACAATGCTAATCTATTCTAGTGCACCGTTATTTCTATGGGCTGATGTTGTTGCCACTGCTTGTTTCACTCAGAACCGATCCCTAATCCATCCTAGATTCAATAAAACCCCATATGAGCTTGTGAACAACAGAAAACCTGATATCTCTTACTTTCACGTGTTTGGCGCTTTGTGCTATCCTACGAATGACAGAGAAGATCTTGGAAAACTGAAAGCAAAAGGTGATATTGGAATCTTCATTGGATATTCAGATAACTCGAGGGCATTCAGGGTGTATAACAGAAGAACTAGGAGGATCATGGAGACGATGAATGTGAAATTTGATGAACTTTCACATATGGCTTCTGAGAGACTCGCTCTAGAACCCGCACTAAACCCGCAGACTTCTGGACACATCAGTTCAGGACTCGTACCTCAAAGAGCTCAATCAACTTCGCTTGACAATCCTAAAGAACAAGAATGGGAGAATTTCTTCGAGTTAATGTTCGATGAACACTATGGTGACGAAGATGCATCTTCGAAAAAGAACTCCATCAACATCATCTACATCTACTCCAGTTCTGCAACCAGCAGTTGATGATGCAACGTTAGATGAAGACAAACCCGTTGCTACGGAATCAGCTGAATTCAAGCTTACGCTGCATACACCAACGGCCAAAGACCAAATTGAACAAGTTATTGGTGAACCTTCCAATTCCACGCCAACTTGCCACCCGACAATCAATTAGCAATATCATTCAATGGCAACATGGATAGAAGCCAGAGGAACCAATACCGTCCATCTCAACGTTCGCGTCATTGATCTTCGAACAAACATGATCATTCGAACTCATAGACTCATCTACTTCGCTTCCTATGCGCATCACGGTTTATCGATGGACATTAAGACCGCGTTCTTGAATGGAACTCGGAAAGAAGAAGTGTACGTGAGTCAGCCAGAAGGCTTCATCGACTTGGAACATCCATACTACGTCTACAAACTCAAAAAGGCAATCTATGGTTTGAAACAAGCTCCGAGAGCGTGGTATGACGAACTGTCCTCTTTCCTTATCCAAAACAATTTCACCAAAGGAACAGTTGATCCTACCTTGTTTACACAAAAATGCAAAACGACATTTTGATTGTTCAGATTTATGTGGACGACATCATCTTTGGGTCCACTAATCCGAATCTTTCAAAACATTTTGAAAATCTCATGAAAAGCAAATTTGAAATGTCCATGATGGGGGAACTAAAATTCTTTCTTGGTTTACAAATACATCAGTCCCCTCGTGGAATTTTTATAAATCAAGCTAAATACACAACTGAGATTTTGAAAAATCATGGTATGGATAATTGTGACTCTGTCGGAACACCAATGGTAACTTCACCAAAAATTGGAGCCGATTTGTTTGGGAAACCTATTGATCCGAAGAAATATCGGAGCATGATTGGTTCTCTCATGTACCTTACTGCTAGTCGACCCGATATTCATTTTGTTGTTTGCTTATTAGCACGGTTTCAGGCAAAGCCTACCGAACTGCACCTCAAAGAGGTTAAAAGGATCTTTCGGTACCTGAAGACATCCATTCACATGGGACTTTGGTATCCGAAGGAATCCGGATTTGATCTAATTGCCTTTTCAGATGCGGACCACGCAGGTGATCAAGTTACAACAAAAAGTACATCAGGAGGAGCACAATTTTTGGGTGAAAAGTTAGTAAGCTGGTCTTCAAAGAAACAAGATTGCACTGCACTTTCAACCGCTGAAGCTGAGTATGTGTCTCTATCTGCGTGTTGTGCTCAAGTTCTATGGATGAGAACACAACTCACAGATTATGGCTTTACTTTCGATAAAATACCTATGTATTGTGACTCGAAAAGTGCCATAGCCATATCATGCAATCCTGTTCATCACTCAAAGACTAAGCATATTCGTGTCCGCTATCACTTCATCAAAGAGTACGTCGAAAATGGTACTGTTGAATTATTCTTCGTGAAGACAGATTACCAACTCGCCGATCTATTTACTAAAGCCCTTCCAAAAGAAAGGTTTGACGATTTAGTTCGACGAATTGGAATGCGAAGCCTAACCCCTGAGGAGTTAGAACGTCTTCTCGAATCTTCTTGAAAATGATTTTCCAAAAAGCTTCGCTGTAAATATTTTTGAAAAACAAAATACAAAATTTGAAAAACCAACAAAAGCAAAATACAAAAATATAAAACTTTCAAAAAATTCAAAAACAATAGAAAATCAAAAATCCAAAAATATTCTTCTCACGACATGTCTCTCGTATAATCGATATTCTGTACGTTTCTAGAAATGTCATTCAACAATGATACGGGTATGTACAGATGCTTGAGCGAGAGTTCTTTAATGTTTTTCAAAACATGTCGTTTCTCAAAACTTCTTAAACAATGGCTTTCGTATACTTCAGTACGAAACCCGGACTAAAATGATGACTTTTTATTATTTTCAAATCAAAACTCGTGCTTTTTAATGAACATCACAAGTGTATGCTTCAGTGCACTACATTTAAAACTGGTAAGAAATCATCATCATCTTGAGCACCTTTTCAAGATTGTTCAAAAATATTTTCAAAATCTTTCAAATTATGTTGTGCTCAAGATAACTCCCTCTAAAACCCTTTAATTGATTATGCTTTATTAAAGGGGGAGTATAAAACTAAAATGTTCCAAATTCATGCTTAAATCATATCCGTTTGTCTCCCTAAAAGTTTCTAAATGTTGTTTAATCCGTTTATATCAAAAATATCATGAATATGCTATTTTTGAGGGGGAGGAGACGTGATTAAAATATGATCAAAAAGTTTAATGATCGTTGTTTGAATCTCAAAATGAGCTCGACTCAGACGGAACCAATGAATTGACGGGAATCAATGTTAGTAAATGTACCATCTCGAGAAACTTGTGATAGATATGCACTTTCATGGGTCTAACCTCCTTTTTCAAGGAGTGTTTACAACTTCAAGTTAGTTTTTAGAGCTAGTTGTCACCTAAAAACTGACAATGGAACTCTTTAACTAGGCAACGTAACCGTGTCTCG
The DNA here is from genome assembly GCA_910596185.1 of Chrysanthemum makinoi. Taxonomy (NCBI): domain Eukaryota; kingdom Viridiplantae; phylum Streptophyta; class Magnoliopsida; order Asterales; family Asteraceae; genus Chrysanthemum; species Chrysanthemum makinoi. The sequence continues at coordinate 268,799,583 of OU343217.1, forward strand.
TGGGGAATTGTCTATCATGAGCCGATCAATTCAACAAGTACGAACTCTACCCTCTATGTGCAGATTTCTGTCAAAATATATAAGCACATGTGAAGGGGGAGTGTTTCTGAAAATATAAAACTCTCGGAGTGTTCCAAACATGTTTTCTATCATAAACACTCTGTGAGATTTTCAAGAAAAATGGTTTTATGGCAACATGGGACAGTCATGGAGTTATAAGGTGACTAAGGATAGGAAATTCGTCCTATGATCCGCCAGAGCCGGAGGGATCTACCCAAGGACATCACAAATAGTTAGTATTAGAAGTCCTTAGGAATGATTGAAAAAGGAGTAATGTGAGAAAGGAGAAAGAAGGGGTTGAAGAATTAAAAAGAAATGTAAAGAAAAGGGTGAAAAGAAATAGCCCTCCATATTCAACCTTAGGGCAGAAACCGGGTTCAATTCATCTGCTACTGGTTGTCACTAAGATGACACTGGTATTGAAGACAAAGACGTCATGGACCCAGTGACGCACTGCACTAAACCTTCTAGCCACTCAATTCCTCTTAAAAGGATTTGTTTCATTCTCACTGGGAACCCTACATAATCTATCGACTTTCTCTTAGAGATCGTTGATATTGAAGAAGGAGACCCTCTCCCTAGTCTCCGCTTAGGAAAACCAAAATGCACTAATTGAGTCTAGAGCCACGAGATTCATCAAAAGATCTCATAGGAACACATGACATGACATCGCTTGTTGTTCATCAATAAGGACACAAGTGATATATTCTAGAGTCCTACGCAGATCTTAGCAATCTGCCAGAACATTTATGAGAAGTTTCACATCTGTGATCTTCAGTGATTGAATGGAAACTCCTGCCAGGGTCAACATCAAGCAGCCCTGACAGCAGGTCACTTCGGTAACTCCCCGTGGATTACGCTTAGTGTGTCTCAAACGGTCTACAGTCGTGGGGTGATGCTTCGGTGTACCTCAGCGACTCATCTGAACTGTAGGTGTACTTCGGTATATCGCGTTATCTCACTTGTGGGACTCCAGTTCAGGAACGGCCTTTGTGAGAATTAGAGACGTGTTTTCACACTATGCTGTTAACACCCTCGAAATTCAAACTTGTAAGTCCCGGAATCCGTTTATTACTAACCTGTTTTATGTTTTCTTCTTATGGAAGCTCCGGAGCGGATTGATCGTGCAGATACTCCACATGCTCATACCAACAACACATGAAAGTTCTCATCAATATCAAAGGCATCAAAAAGTGAAAGATGATTCTTCGTCAATGTCAAAGAATCTACAAAGTTTAAAGACTCGAGAACTAAATCATTGGTAACCAAAAGACAAATAGAAGTGTGAGCATGGTGGAGAAATACATGAAGACACCAAACCAACGAAGTTGACAACGGCAGACAACCACATTAATTGATCACAAAGCATCAAGGAACAAAGATTCGAGACTATTCTATATCTACGCTCAAAGTTCAAGCTCGAGAAAAGTAAAGACCAAATCAAGTGGAGCATCTTTTGAATGACCACCCCTTAGGGGGAGATTGTTAGCCTTAATAGTTTTTATTAGAAGTGATGGTCATTTACGTTTAGGAACTTTATATCGTGTGTTAGACATCGTAATAGAATAGTCAACGGGCTCGTGGATTGGACTAAGCTAAATGGGTACTAGTTAAGTTAAGCTAGCCTTTCTTCATGTGTTATCCAATCCAAGTCCACGAGGTCCAAGCCAAAGCCCATTAGGGCGTTTATGTAATGTACTATATAAACCCCTCAAAGTATCATTTGAGGGGTGTGCTTGAGTGTGTGTGTGTGTGTGTATTTTCCTTTCAAGTTATAAAGTTCTACTTTTCATCCTATATCATACGCATAACATAGATTCAAGTTACCATCTTTCTCATCTTTATTTCCTTCTTCTAAGCTTAACGTTTGTGTTTGTGTTGAACGTATTCTACGCGTAGCGTGGTTTCACGTGGTGATACTTATGTTCGTTAAGTAGGTTTGTGATAAGGTTGATAGATTTAAGGTCCTACAACGGTAGCATTCAATCTTGGAAAGATCCACGGGCTTGCCTGTTTTGGCAGCCTCCTCCAACGCTAAGCACCGTCCATGAAAATTGGCTGATTTGATGACCTTCCACATCTGAACTCCCAATTCATCATTGTGGTAGAGCTCCATGGCTATGTAAGGTACCACCTTCGAAACAACCTCCGCACGATCCTTTTGCAGCATCTTATACCTCATCTGCAATCCATCGATTTCCTCCCTCAGCTTCACTTCTACCTCTCCAAGCCTAGCCTTCTCACTTTCCAACCCAGACATTTCGGCCAAGAACAGTTCGCCCTGTTAGAGTGATGACCTTGGCTTCTTCCAACTTAAGATGGCCGAGTTCAACTGTCAATTGGGCTACCTTTCCACGAAGTTCTTGAACGAGGGGATTTTTCTCCAGGTCCCTCTCTATCTCATCACACTTAGCCTCCAATTCAGCATACTCCCGATCCCTATGTTTTTCCCTTTCCAACATGACATCCATATCCTTCCTAGCCTTGGTCACAGCCCTGAGCAACTCCCTGGTCCTGGTATTCAAGTGATTATCCAACACTGCTTGCCTCGCTACACCATTGTCATGCATATCACAAACCCTTTCAATGGACATATTGTCCAACAATCCCTTCCATGAGGGGGGGGGTGACATGACTCACAATCTAATGACAGGCTAAAGCATTGGGGAGCTCCGTCGTCTCTGGGAAGCCTGCGACCAATATAATGTGTAAAGGTTAAATTAACTTATTAACTAACATGTTTTCATAAAGAGAAGCTGCTTACCATGAACTTCCACCGATTCATCTGGCAACTCGAAGGCAGACTTGATAAATTTCTTGCCTTCAGTGCTCCTTTGACGGACGACCCTAGATCCAGATGCAAGGAGGGTATTCTTCCTCTTATTGGTTGACTTAATAGCTTTGGCAGCTGTTCCCTTTCTGCTCTTCAACCTGTCAGCAATCCCTGTTGAACCTACAACTTGGACATCCTCTTCTGCAGGATCGTCCGAGTCTGCCACATTTTCAACAAGCTGGGAGGGACCCTCCAAAGACACAGTCTGTGGGGCACCGATGCAATGGGAACAGGGTTGAGTGTCTACCTCATTATTGTTCACAGATGTCAAGGAGAGCTAACACCATAGGACTCTTCGCTTTCTCTCGCAGGCATAAAACTTAAATCTTCATCCAGATCCTGGTACATGAAGTTTCGAACGACATCTGCAAAATAGAAACAAAAAGAAATAAATATCAGTGCTACATTGGTCCTACTTAAATAAAAGTAGATAAACATACTTTGTCCTTGGTACATGATCATAGGCTTCTTGGGAGACCCCTCCCAGCTCTGGGCAATCCCAACCATGTATAAGATGGATTCAGGAAACACTTGCACATCCACAGGATATTTGGCCAAACGCTGATAAAAGGGATCCCTTCGCACCTCGTAGGGCAGGGGGTCATTATACCATTTTGCATCAAACCTATTTTCCTTATTCAACAACTCTGAATAGTTAGGGGGAACAATGGTGTCTTGCACGTAGAAAAAGCTACCTTTCCAACCTGTTATGTTTGTATATACCCTCTCAAACAGGTTTGGAACATCAGACTCAGGCCTTTTTGCTAAAGTTAGCCAATTGCCCCCAGGATACAAGTTCAGGAATCCTCTTAAAACCGTTAATGTTGGTTCATAGCCATATGCTTTGCACATCACTATGAATGTGGTCAGCTTGGCAAAACCAAAGGGGTTAAATCTAGAGATGTGAACCTTGTAATATTGCATAAACTCTAATATCAGGGGGTGTAACGGAATCCTAAGGTTCGAGTGGCTAAATGCATGTGTGTACAGCCCTACGAAACCTTGAGGAGCATCAAAGATGCCCTGATTAGATTTGGGTAACATCACTTTGAGTTCTAGTGGGATAGGATAATCGGCTAAGTGATCATGAAGATCTTTTGCAGACAATGTACACTTTTGTTGCTTTATAATAAACTTGGAATCCATTAAAAAAAAAAAAAAAAAAAGCAAGCTACCAGTGAAGAAGGAAGGATTACCTTTTGATTTCGGACTGATGGCGATGGTGTTTTACTACGTGTGAAAATAGACGGAGAGAGTAAAATGAGTTAGGGTTTCATCTACCCCCATTTATACTCTCTTTTGCATCTATTAAACACCGCACACGTGTCCCAACAATTACTCTTATCCGGTGTAAATTTTTAAATTTTGAAAAAAGAAGACTTTTGGTCTCCGGGTAATATGGGAATAAGTGATCACTGTAGCGGGCAGCCGGATGGTTTAATTAGCATTAAATGCGCTTGGTTAGTTGCATTATTATCCTCTAACTAACGCAATTCGCAGCAGGACGGTATTTTTTCGAAGCATGAAGTTGAAAGCAATGTCTCCTTGTTCGTATACATCACTTTCAACTGGGGGGCTTGATGATGTACCCTCCGAGTAGCTCGAAGGACACTCCTCCGAGACATGTCGAAGTCCTTCCCTACGAAGGCCCAAGTTAGGATTCCAAAATATCCACAGGCATCAAACCATTCGTTAGCACGAAGGTTACCTATGGGGAATTCGCCATCCGAAGCCCTAAACCCTTCGGGTATGGTCAATTTAATGACAGTGGATAAGGGAACCTCCTGACTTTGTCAAACCCACGATCTCCCTCTCTCTCTTGGCTTCCCCGTCAAGTCTGAGAACGTGGGTCACTAAGCCCTAGCGGTTACCCACAATCATGGGACGCCCCCAGGATCTCCGACCTTTATGCAGACGTGCTCTCAACCCTATTTCATTCTGTTGGGATATGAAAGTGCTGAAGAATGATAAAAGTACTGGAAAAAGTCAAAGAGTCAAAGTGCTGCTAAAGATAAAGTCAAAGTATTGCTGATTGAAGTCAAAGTACTGCAAGAACAAAGAACTGTTATATTCGTTTATAGAAAGTCTTGTAATTCTAGAATATTCTTTATTAGATTACTTGTCGTACAAGGATACAAATTGTAAACCGACTAGGGATATCCTTGAGCCTATAAAAGGACCTCTAGATTGGCATAAGAGCTACGAGTTTTAGAGTTTACAAGTTCACAAGTTTAGAGAAGTTCGATATTATTAGAGTTGTTAAATAATCTGCATAATAAGCAGAGTTAGTGTTATTAATAAAATCCTATCAAGTTAAAGTTATTCTTCTTAGCTTTGTTAAGTAAATTCCGCATACTTAATAGAGTTTGCTCAGTGTTTCTTTGTTAATAACTTAGGATTTATCCGAGGTTATTAAACCTTAACAAGCTATTTAAGTTAGTTTGGTTAGAGTACATCGATCCAACAAGTGGTATCAGAGCTTGTGTGGAAACTATGACTAAGAAGAAACCCTTAAACCCTACTACAACAAAACCTAAAGATGTCGACTGAAGCTGTTCCACCACCATCAATCACCTCACTCAGAATTCCAATCATTAAGAAGGGAGAATATGACCTATGGTGCATGAAGATGAGGCAGTACATTGCCATTACAGACCATGCACTATGGAATGTAATTGTCAATGGTAATGAAGTAGTTCCAGAAACTATTGATGTTCCTGGACAACCCAAAGCACCTAAACCAGTCTTACCAGCAGCTACCATAAGGAATCAAGAGAAGGCTCTTAACATACTCTTATCTGCTATACCTGATGGACATCTCTTGAAGTTTCATGATGCTAAAGATGCTAAGCAGCTCTGGGCTGCTCTCAAGACCAGATTTGGAGGGAATGAAGCTTCTAAGAAGATGCACAGAAATCTGCTGAAGCAACAGTTTGAAACTTTCACTGTTGGTGAAAGAGAGAGTCTTGATGCTGCATATGATAGATTTCAAAATCTCCTCAACATGTTGGAGTTATACAAGGCAGAAGTATCTGTTGAAGATGCTAATCTGAAGTTTTTAAGGAGTTTGCCATCCACATGGCATGTGATTGCTACTATGATCAGAGGACAACCAGGTTTGGATGTCATGGACTTTGATGATCTCTACAATCATCTGAAGGTGTATGAGCATGAGATGAGTGGCCAAACCAGTTCCAAATCACACAGTATTGCTTTTCTGTCATCTGAAAAGAAGGGCAGTACTTCCATCAAAAGTACTGCTTCTCCTCAAAGTATTGTGGCTCAAAGTACTGCTGTTTACACACCTCCTCAGCAAGTTCCACAGACTACTACCATGCACTCAGATGAAGTTGTATGCTCTTTCTTTGCACAACAAGCTTCTTTACCTGTCACTTATGAAGAAGATCTCTCACAGATTGAAGAGGATGCTTTAGAAGAAATTGATATCAGGTGGCAAGTTGCAATGATCACTGCAAGGATAAAGAAGTACATGAAGAAAACAGGAAAAAGCATTGACTTCAAACCAAAACAGGGTATCACTTTTGACAAATCCAAGATTGAATGCTTCAATTGTCAAAAGACTGGACACTTTGCTAGGGAGTGCAGGTTTGCTAAGTATCAAGCAAACAGGTTGACTGAAAAACCAAAGCTGGAGCTCAAAGAAATTCCAATTACTGAAACAAAGGCTTTGGTTGCTCAAGAGAAGTTATCAGAAGTTGACTGGAGTGAAGAGTTTGATGATGAACCAGTGACTTACTGTATGGTAGCAGTGGACGAAGCAGTTGAAGATTCAGTGGAAGAATTAGACTGGAGCACTGTTTTTGATGAGGAACCTGAACATGCTGCTTTGGAATCTGGAGATGGTTTTGGAGGATTTGATTGGAGCATGGAGAGTGAAGATGATTCTGTTCAACTTGCAATGGTGGCTACTTCACCAAGTTCACCTCCTATCTCTGAGGTATGCTCAAATTGTCATGATTTTTATCAAAAATTACTTGGAAGTTATGTGATTGAAAGAGATAATTGTGTTAGGGCTAGGTCTGAGGTAGCTGGTTATCAAATAACCTTAGAATCTATGGAAGCTAAAATCTTAACACATGAAAATAATGAAGTAGCTTGGGCTGAAAAGTATGCACAACAGGACTATCAGTTAAAACTAAGTGAATGGAAATTAAACCGTAAAATATCTGAAATAGAGAAACTGACTAAGGAAAGAGATGATTTGTTAGCTAAGTTTGCTCCTTGTGGTGAATCTGGCCTGTCACATGTTACTTATGTTCAAAAACAGAGAAGAGCTTACATTAAAACTGGCTTAGGTTTTGGAATGGACTTTGATAACATAGAAGAGAATCAATCTGATGAGGACCTAGAGGATATAACCACTAGTGATGATGAACTCATTAATTATGTAGACACATCTAGTAATGAGGATTCAATTAGTGAACCACCTCCTGAGTATAAGAAAGACAATGGTTATCATGCAGTTCCCCATCCCACTGGAAGTCATCAACCCCTTAGGCCTGATGTTTCTCGTTTTGGAATAGACAGTCTAGAGTTTAGGAAAAAGCTAGTTGGCCAATCTAGGTCTGAAACCCCCAAAGAAACTGTTGAAAATAATGTTCAAAGTCAAGCAGTACCTTCAACTCAAAGTACTGCTTCACAAGCAGTACCTTCAGGAAAACCTTTTCAAAACAGTATTGCTAAACCTTTTTGGGATAACTTTGGTCAAAAGAAGTTTAATCATTCACCCAGAAGGCACAATAGTTTTGGTCATAGACATAGAAGAAGTCACTTTGGGAGTATGGGTCAAAAACTGTGTTTTGTGTGTTTTAGTCCTACTCATTTAATCAAGGATTGTGAACATCACTCAGAATACCTTAGAAAATTCCTAAAGAACAGGTCTGCAAACCAGAAACCTAGAGAGACCAAACCAGTCTGGAATAATTCAAAAAGAGTCAATCACAAAAATTTCTCACCAGATCATAGGTATTCACACTAGAGAAGACCTTTTTCTAGATCACCAGTACCTTCACGACTAGTACTTTCTCAAAGTACTGCTCCTTCAAAACAAGGTACTACTCACACTTCTTGGAACATGTATCCTAGGAGATCTCATTACTATCAACCTAGAAGGTATTATAATACCCATAGAGGAACTAGATCTCAGGAACCAAGTGTTAAAACAGAATGGGTTAAGAGAGAAAGTGAATCAGATGTTTTTGTGATACAAGAAAAAGAGAATGAACTTGTAAAAGAGAATTGTGTTGAAAATCCAGAAAGTTTTGAAAATCCACATGCTAAAAATCAAAAGATAATTCTGGATCATGTTTTGAAAAACAGTGGAAATTACATACTCAAAGAATTTGAGTTTGTAACTCCACAAGGGGAACACAAGTCAGTAATGGCTTGGGTTCCTAAAAATCACTAACTCTTTTATCTTTGTGCAGGGCAACCCAGAAGAGGAGCTTAAAGATCATCTGATTGTGGATAGTGGTTGCTCTGGAAGTATGACAGGAGAAAAAGAGATTCTGTCTGATTTTAGATCTATTAGTGGAGGAAGAGTTGCATTTGGGAATGATCCTAATGGAGGAAGGATTACTGGAAAAGGAACTATCAAAGCAGGGCGTATAGATTTTGAGAATGTTAGATATGTGAAGGAGCTTAAGTTCAACTTATTTTTAGTCTCTCAAATCTGTGATAAAAAGCATCCTGTGTTATTCACTGACACAAAATGTCTCATCCTCTCTCCTGAATTCAAGCCTGTTGATGACAACTTGGTAATTCTTAGAGTACCAAGAACAAATGATGTGTATAGTTTAGACATGAAGAGTCTACATTCTTATGGAAGAGCCACATGTTTGGTGGCCAAAGCAACATCTGAAGAAGCACATCAGTGGCATAGAAGATTAGGCCATGTAAATTTCAAGAATATCAACAAACTGGTCAAAGGGAATTTAGTTAGAGGTTTACCTTCAAAGACTTACAAGAATGATCACTCATGTTTGGCATGCAAGAAGGGTAAACAACACAAAGCTTCATGCAAGAAGCTTGAGGAGAGGACTATTAGAGAACCTTTGGAGCTGTTACATATGGATTTGTTTGGACCTGTTTCTGTGGCAAGTTTAAACAAGAAAAAGTACTGCTTAGTTGTAACAGATGATTGCAGTAGATTCAGTTGGGTATTTTTCTTGGGATTTAAAGATGATACTTTTGATGCTATTCAGACACTCATAATAGCACTTGAAAACCAATTGAGACTCAAGGTTAGAGGTATTAGATGTGACAATGGAACTGAATTCAAGAACAAGCTTATGGATGAATTTTGTGCAAACAAAGGAATCAAGAGGGAGTTCAGCATTGCAAGAACACCACAGCAGAATGGTGTTGCAGAAAGGAAGAATAGGACTTTGATTGAAGCAGCCAGAACAATGCTAGCAGATTCACAACTACCTATTCAATTCTGGGCTGAAGCTGTAAGTACTGCTTGCTATGTACTTAACAGAGTATCAGTTACTAAGCCACAGATGAAGACACCTTATGAGTTGCTGATGGGCAACAAACCCAACATTCGTTTTATGAAGCCTTTTGGATGCCCTCTCACTATTTTAAACACAATTGATAATCTGGGTAAGTTTGATGGCAAGTCAGAAGAAGGATATTTATTGGGTTATTGTACCAACAGTAAGGGATTTAGAGTGTACAACAGAGTTACTAAGAAGGTTCAAGATTGTCTTCATGTTGAATTTTTAGAAGATCAAGATAATGAGAAAGGTAAAGGACCTGATTGGATGTTTGATCTTGAAGTTTTAACTCCTTCTATGAACTATGTACCTGTTAGAGAAGAAAATCAACCTGTGAATGATGGAGAAGACTTACAGTATGTTGTTCATGGAGTTCATCTTAGACCTGATGCTGTACCTAATGAAGATTCTGTTAATCCAAAGCAAAGTACTAATACTCCAAAACAAAGTACTGATACTCCAAAACAAAGTACTGATGAACCAAAATCCTCATTGTCTGCTGAGGATCAATCTATTCAAGAAGAACTTACTCAGTTGCTTCTTCAAGATGTTTTAGCACATTCTTACACTGATGATCAGAAAAGAGCTTATGAAGAGGCAAAGAATAAGAACCAAACTGCAGAGTACTCTCACAGTACTTTTGAACAAAGTACTGTTGCACCTGTTACTAGTACTTTGGATGATTTAGATGATCCTACCATGCATGGATTAGAAGAAACTGATGATGAGTTTGAAGATGAAGGAATTTTCTCAGATTCCAATGAAGATGCTGATTTTACTAATTTAGATGATACTTATGGAGTTCCACAGTCTCCCAGTTTAAGAATTCATAAGAATCATCCTACTGATCAAATCATTGGTTCTTCTACTTCTGGAGTAATGACTAGACACAGAGCTAAGAGTTTTTCTAAACCTCATAATGCTTTACTTAGCTTTGTCTATAAACAAAACAGACTTAATCATAAGGACCATCAAACATGTCTGTTTACTTGTTTTATCTCTCAAGTGGAACCCAAGAATATTGCTTAAGCATTAACCAAAAAGAGTTGGGTTGAAGCTATGCAGGAAGAACTTCTTCAATTTAAACTTCAAGAAGTTTGGGTATTATGTGATCTTCCAGATGGGAAGAGAGTTATTGGAACCAGATGGGTTTTCAGAGTCAAGAGAGATGAAAGAGGTAATGTCATCAAGAACAAGGCAAGGCTAGTTGCACAAGGCTACAGACAAGAAGAAGGAGTTGATTATGATGAAGTGTTTGCTCCTGTCGCACGGATAGAAGCAATTAGAATATTTCTTGCTTTTTCTTCTTATATGGGATTTTAGGTTTATCAAATGGATGTCAAGAGTGCCTTTTTATATGGCAAGATCACAGAGGAAGTATATGTTAAACAACCTCCTGGTTTTGAAGATCCTAAACATCCTAACAAAGTCTACAAAGTTGTCAAAGCTCTTTATGGCTTACATCAAGCACCAAGAGCCTGGTATGAAAGGCTCTCTACATTTTTATTGCAACATGGTTATAGGAGAGGAGCCATTGACAAGACTTTGTTTATCAAGAGAGATAAGAAAGATATTATGCTAGTTCAAATATATGTTGATGATATCATATTTGGAGCTACTAAACAGTCCATGGTCAAGGAATTTGAGAAGCTGATGCAGAATGAATTTCAAATGAGTTCAATGGGTGAGTTAACTTTCTTTTTGGGACTTCAAGTTAAGCAGTCAAAGGAAGGTATTTTCATAAGTCAAGACAAGTATGTTACTGACATACTTAAGAAGTTCAATTTTGATGACATGAAGCCTGTTACTACACCTATTAAATCAATTAACTCCTTGGGCAAGGATGAAGATGGACAACCAGTTGAAGTCAAGTTATACAGATCAATGATTGGCTGTCTTATGTATCTTACTGCATCAAGGCCTGATATCATGTTTGCAGTATGTTTATGTGCAAGATATCAAGTCTCACCAAAGATTTCTCACATGAATGCAGTAAAGAGAATTTTCTGTTATTTGAAACAACAACCTAAATTGGGGTTGTGGTATCCAAGGGATTCACCTTTTCACTTGGAAGCTTTCTCAGATAGTGATTATGCAGGTGACAACTATGAGAGAAGATCAACCACAGGTGGATGCCAATATCTTGGGAGAAGATTAGTTTCATGGCAGTGTAAAAAGCAAACAATTGCAGCAACATCATCTACTGAAGCTGAATATGTAGTTGCTGCAAGCTGTTGTGGACAAGTTTTATGGATGCAGAATCAACTTTTGGACAATGGGTTCAATTTCAAGAATACTCCTATCAATATTGATAATGAGAGTACCATTTGTATTGTGAAAAATCCAGTTTATCATTCCAAGACCAAGCACATACAGATTAGGCTCACTTTATCAGAGATTGCTATGAGCACAAGCTCATTAATGTGGTTAAAGTTCACACGGATGATAATGTAGCTGACTTACTCACCAAAGGTTTTGATGTTTCAAGATTCAATCACTTGGTGGTGAGCATTGGCATGATTAACTACTAAGCTACATTTAAGGGGAGGACTATTTAGTATTAGTATAGTCCTGTGCATTGCTTGAGGGGAGGATATTTATGATATACAGAAGAATTTGGAAAAGTACTGTTTCTTATGAAAGTACTGCTTGGGAAAGTACTGCATATGTGGAAGTACTGTTTGTCTTATTAAAGTACTGTTCCAACGGTAATATTGAGGGGTAATTATATCTAACGGTAACTTTGGTATTTATGGCTGTGATTTTTTAAATCTCACCTATAAATAACTACTCTCCGATTTTCCCTCTCATATTGATACTTTAGAATCTTTTCCATATTTCTCTCACTTTCACCTATATTCTTCGTCATATCTTTTACTGTGATTATACAATCATCTATGGCGAATCGTAATACAGTTTCAAAGCACAATATGGTGGCTAACTTAGACAAGACTGAAGCGAATGAAATCTTTCATGACATCATCGATTTTCTTACTGGGTTGCTAATCAGTTATGCACTATTAATCGAACCAGATGTTATAGAGCCTTGGATTCAACAATTTTGGGAAACATCTAGGGTTCATATGGAGAATGATGAAGAGTATATTCATGCTAGGGTTGCTAGAAAAAATATCAAGGTTACTGAAGCCTCTATTCGAGAAGATTTATTGTTTAATGATGAAGATGGGGTTGTTCGTTTTGATAAGCAACTAATTTGGGATACTTTTGGACACATTGGTTATGAAGGGTCTTTAACAGAACAAACATTCAGGAAACAACTATTTTGTCCTCAATGGAAGTTTTTAGTGCATGTGTTGCTTCATTGTATTAGTGCTAAAAGTACTTCATGGGAGCAATTTGGATCTAACATAGCATCTGCTATTGTGGGCTTGGCTACAGATCGTGTTTTTAATTTTTCAAAGCTCATTCTTGATGGTATGCTTTCCCACATCACTCATGGTTCAAAATGGCTGATGTATCCAAGGTTTGTTCAAGTATTCCTCAATAAACAACTTTCAGATGTTCCTAAGCCAACAAATCTTTTACCTGTTGTGGTTCAACAAGCCAAAATTTTCACCTTTATGGCTAGGAAGAGTGATCTATTCACTGGAAGGGATACTCCCTTAACTACTTCTATGATGGAAGTTGTTCAAGCTGTTAGAGCTGATGCTGAAGAAGATGAAGCTCGTGAAGGTACTGCATCTGCAAGTACTGCATCTCAAAGTGATGCATCTCCAGAAGGTACTGCATCTGAAGGAACTGCTTCCCCAAGTACTGAAGTTCAAGAAGATGTTGCAGTTTCACCTTCTCCATCTCCACATCCACAAAGATCTGTTCCTGCTTCTCAACCAGAGGAACATTCACCAGTTCAAGGAGATGATTCACACACTATATCCCCTGAAGATTTAACATTGGATAATTATGTTTTTACAAGGGAGTTGGTTAAGTTGAAAAAGACTACTGAGGCTCAAGCTAAGAAGATTAAGAAATTAAAGCTCAAGTTTAGAAGGCTCAAGAATTTTTTTTGGCCATTGGTTCAACATCATCGTATATGGGTCAAATCTAAAAAGAAGGAGCAAAGACAGTCCAGGAAAACCAAACGCCAAAAGGTTCACAAACAATCTTCTGTCCAATTGGGGATGAATTTAGATGAAAGGAATTTGAAAGAAGATATTGTTAAGGAAAATGAACCTGAAGGTACTGAAGAACATGAAAAGACTGAAGAACAGGTTATTCAAGAAACTGAGGAACAAGTTATTGATGTTCCAGTTCAAAGTACTGATGATCAAGGTACTAAAGATCAAAGTACTACTTTTCAACAACAAGGATCTTACAGACAAGAATTGATTAATCCAAGGTTGTTAGACTTTGAAGAGGAAGCTGGTCCTTCTACAACTGTACATGAAGAAGTTGTTGGTCCTTCTACTGTTATACAAGAAGAAGAAGCTACACCCAAACCTATCCATACTGCAAGTGATGATGAAACCATTGCTGTAATTTTGCAAAGTTTATCACAACCAAGGGGTGTTTATATTCCAGGAGTGCAAGAAGAGGAACAATCAAGAGTTTCTCAACCTGCTATTGATCCTAAGGATAAAGGAAAAGGTGTTTTGGTAGAAGTAAAGAAGAAGAAACTAACTTTAGCACAGATAAGGGCTGCCCAAAAATCTTTGAATGAACAAGCAGCTAGTAAGTTTCAAGAGGAATTAAATGCTAAAGATAGAGAAGCTAAGGAAGCTGAAGAAGCTCAGAATAGAGAAGCAGCTAAGAAGTTGCAAGAGGAATTGAATGCTGAAGCTGATGAACCATTAGAGTCACCTATTCCTGTTAGATTTCTACCAAGAAGGCCAAATAAAGCTAAGGACAGAAATGCAATGATGGCTTATCTTAAAAGTCAAGGGTATAAAGGATTGCAGAGATTTAATTATTTTGAGATGAAACGATTGTATGATGCTGCTAGAGAAGCTTATAAGAAAAATGTTGAAAGCATCAAAGATTTTAGAGATGAAGCTACATGGAAAGAAGAAGAGAGAAAGAAAAGTTTAAAAAGAAAAAGAAAAACTGAAGTTAAAGATGTTCAGTTCTCAAAAAAAAAGTTGAGCTAAGATCTGAGACTAGGGATGAACTAAGAAATTATCTAAGGATAGTGGATTTTGAGTATTCTAAGGAAGATGCTGATATGAAGATGAACAAATCTCAAATTATTACTTTTGAAGTTGTGGAATCCAAAGATGGATGTTATCTGATGTTTCATAGAGAAGATGAAAGCTTCAGAGTGTTCAACAGGCTATGGGATTTATTGCACATCATAGATAGAGTAGATTTATTCTATTTATATCATGTGGTGCGAAGTTACTTTGAACAAAATCCATTAGAAGGAATTGGTTTAGTTCTGCTAGGAGATCTCACAACTATATGGGAAACTGAAGAGCAAAGCACCGATGACATTTGGAATAATCAAGAGAATTGGGAAATTGTTTGCTGGAGATTCTTTGAAGAATCTGGAGTTCATGTTCTAGAGCTGGAAAATGGTACAATGATTCACATGTTTGCAAATAGAAGATATCCTCTTACAGTAGATCTTATGAGAAGGATGCTAGAGCATGGAATGGAAGTTGAAGAAGACAATGAAATTGCTTGTATGGTCATCAATTTGTTTATCAACTGGACTACTATTGCTGATGATGAAGAATAACTGGTATGAATCTTAATTGAATAAATTATTTTTGATAAATCAGTACTTTATTCAAAGTACTGCTGATCAAACAGTACTTTCATCAAAGTACTGCTTGCAGTTTTTAAACCAGTTAAGTGATTTTTGAAAGAAACCTTTTGTTAAGTAACAAATATTTTGGAACAAAGGTTGAATAAAATAAATGGTTTTTGAGATGGTAACATCAATAGGTTATCAATCCACCATGGTTACAAAAGGATTGGCTAATCCATGAGCAAACGGCTCTGGTAAAGATATCTCAAATCCGTTTTTAGTTGACAACTTGCTAATAAGTTGTATGGTAATCAACTCACCATATCAGTTAATGTGAAGAGTTGGCTAGCCCACAAGAAAATGGCTTGTGGTAAAGGTTGTGGAAAAACCATTATATGGTAATTAGTTCACCATGATGAAAGAACTAACTAGTCCAGAAGGGTACAGCTTTTGGTAAAGATAACTCAAATCTGTTGATAGCTGATGATTTGCTAAAAATCATATGGTTATCAATGTACCATGATCTTAAACACCAAAACATTTGGCTAATCCAGAGTTAATGGCTTTGGTAAAGAGAACTTAAATCCATTAAATTTTCAATGATTCACCTCTCACAGGAGTTAACACACCTGGAAGTGATGAGAATAGCCTGCAACTTAAACTGAATTAATGTACAAATAGTCATATGTTGCTGTGTTGCTGACAAGATGGAGCTTGCTGGATGATACTGTAAAAGAATAATTCTAAAGATACTTTGACAAGCACAGAAATTACAGAGATACAATCCAAAGACTAAGACATAATCTTTCCTTAAAGATGGAGCTGTTAAAGATAAATTCACAAAGGAACTTGAAGTCAAGCTAGTAGAATTCAAGTTAGGGGAGGATTGTTGGGATATGAAAGTGCTGAAGAATGATAAAAGTACTGGAAAAAGTCAAAGAGTCAAAGTACTGCTAAAGATAAAGTCAAAGTACTGCTGATTGAAGTCAAAGTACTGCAAGAACAAAGAAATGTTATATTCGTTTATAGAAAGTCTTGTAATTCTAGAATATTCTTTATTAGATTACTTGTCGTACAAGGATACAAATTGTAAACCGACTAGGGATATCCTTGAGCCTATAAAAGGACCTCTAGATTGGCATAAGAGCTACGAGTTTTAGAGTTTACAAGTTCACAAGTTTAGAGAAGTTCGATATTATTAGAGTTGTTAAAGAATCTGCATAATAAGCAGAGTTAGTGTTATTAATAAAATCGTATCAAGTTAAATTTATTCTTCTTAGCTTTGTTAAGTAAATTCCGCTAGAGTTTGCTCAGTGTTTCTTTGTTAATAACTTAGGATTTATCCGAGGTTATTAAACCTTAACAAGCTATTTAAGTTAGTTTGGTTAGAGTACATCGATCCAACACATTCACTATCAATAGTTGGGACGGATAATGGATTATGGTATGCTCATTTTACACTCATCTCTTTACTTACACACACTTATACAACCATAACTCATACTTACTCTCACGCCGGGGGTGGTTCGCAGGGTCCTACCCCTGCGTAATCACTTAACGTAGTGTTTCGTATTTCTTATTCTCAGGTGAAAGGCAAGTCTTGGCTGGAACATACACCCCTCATACCTTCGATCATCATCGAAGCCTGGTAGTGCAATCTATTGTACAATCAGTATGCATGCATAGTTCATTGGTAGCTACCCCAGCTTCGGTAGTTTTGAATGGCGGTAGTGTCTAGTTGCTTAGGAGAATTGACCAACCGACCCTAAGTAGGTAGATTGAGTGGGAAGGGTAAGAATTGACCAACTCACGACCCTTCCTCGCTTGTGCGAACTGGCCAAATGATCACCTGCCGTTTGGATGAACATAAGAAGTTAGGGATGAATGTCTAAGATGCTAGCGCCCGGGCACTCATTGTTATGAATCTTGCATGTAGAGGTACTTATTTACTTGGCTTAGGGGACTAAAAACAACTGGACTTTCAAGGGCAGTAGCTTGATCTCCAGTGGAAGCATTTGCTGATAGGTTAGGACGAACTGACCAAATGCTGTCCTAGAGACTTAAACCCCTACTTGAATCAATTGGAAGTAGTAAGACGTGAACATAACATGATAGGATGAGTAACTAGGTTAACGCACTTTACCTCTATTGATCACAACTCTATATTATTTACTTGCTTTCATTTCTTGTTAATTAGTTTAATTAATCATTTCAATCCTAAAATCCAATGACACCTAGACTTAATTAGAATCCGCTCGCATAGCTCTTGGGACGACCTCGGTTTTACTGATTACTACACTATACACGACCGGGTACACTGCCCGTGAGTGCATAAGGTGGACCATTGGTAAACGAGACTTTATAAATATTAAAACCTGGTCAGAAAACCTGCATCAATGCCCAACCGAGACCTAGTGACCATGTGGTGAGTGCGAGGGGGTTCTTTAGTGGGTTGTGGTGGATGGTTCGGGTGGGGGGGTATTAGCTAGTGGGTCGAGACCGGGTTGTGACGGGTTGTGCACATTAGATAGGTGCGGGTGGGGTGGAGAGTGTTAATACAAATAAACTGTAAAAACGTTTATTTATATTTTACGATCTTCTATGTTTTGTCGATAACAATAGTAATATCATTTTAACAAAATAAATAAAATACGTAAAGCTTTAAGCAAATAGCTTACTAACATATTTACTAAACATATAAACCATTAAAAATGTTTATTTAAATAGTTTATATAAAATCAAAACTATTTTTATAAACACTTACAAGTAACTTTGGTTACTTACATTTTATAAACATATATACTAGATCAAATATATATTGTAATATATATGTATTGGGAAAACCATGATCCATAACCCATACCCATGCCCATGACCTATGTGCATTTACATCATGCATGACATCATGTTGGGTTAAACCCATGACCCATTATCTATATACATTGTATCTAGTTGGGTACCCATAACCCAAAATCCATGACCCGGTTTGTAACCCAAGACCTGGACTGTTTCATCAGACAGCCGGATCCCTGGGTTTACACTAGCCGGATCCCTTTCGGAAGGGATCCCGCGGATCCGGGTGAATAGTAGGCAGAATTATCTATAAATAGTGAGCCATTTCTTCTTTGTTGCTCACCCCTTTTAGACATATCTTCTTTCTATGTTCTAAACTCTCTAACCTCATATCTAAGGATCTTCTATGTAGCTTTTCTCTTTGTGATTCTCTAGGTTTCTCTTAAAGGCGAGATCACGACCTCTTAAAGACTTGCAAGCCCAAGGTCATGAGTAGCTAAGCTTCGTCTCCATCAAGACCACTAAAGTGAATCCTCTTGATGTTTCTTCTCTTCTTCCATTAGTGTGTTGTTTAGTTGAAGTTGTTGATGTCATGTACTAATAGGTGTATTCGATATGGGTTGTCGAAGTATGTTGTGATACTTGGTGTGTAGGGTGTTGGTTCCTCTATTTTAATGGAACCCGATATCTAGCCTTATATCAGATAAAGTGTAGGCAACGTAGGTTTGGTTCTACCTTGTGTGAAGAACCCTATATTTAGCTTAGTACCGGATAAAGTGTAAGCGACATTGTGAAGGCTTCTATGCCACATAAAGGATCTTGTGGTGTGTAGTGGTTACAAACTCTTGAGTTGGATACTCGAGAAGTAGAGTAGGGCAAGAAAGGTGTCTTTGTAGCCGAACCACCATAAATACTTGTGTTGTGTTTGTGTATCTCTCTCTCTATCTTGTACCATAATTTATATATTCGCATAACTATCAATATCCAACACACACTCAAAATAGATTAACATAAGTCGATCTAAATACTTTAATACGAAGTTTTAATTGGTAAAACTATTCAACCCCCTCCTAGTTTTCTACAATTGGTATCAGAGCTTCGTTACCAAGTTTCTTAGAGTATATTGTACATTAAAAACTTGAAACGGTACATGTATGTTTGAAAACTACAAAGAAGGAAAATCTTTGTGAAAACTGACATCAAACTCATTTTTACAAAGTGAATCAAAACTTCTGAGTTTTGGATAATGATAGTTTCTATTTGCTATATTTTTAACAAAATACTTTCAAAGTCTCATCCCATTAAAGGATAAATGAAGTTCACACCCAAGAAGAACCTAAAACATGCCTTACCAATAAGCTTGCAAGATACTTTAAAACCTCATGAAAGTACATTGCATGTATGGTTTCAAAAACCATATGAGTTAATGTGACAAAGGTATGTTCCCTTGCATATAATAAATTTTATGAAATGTCGTAAGTGTATATAGCTTAAATGCCTATCTATATACTTCTTTATTATGATCAAGCATCTACATGAACTTTCTTGTTGGTTATAGTGTTATCATGTTTTATATCATGTCTACATGTTTTATATGTTATATCAAATCACAATTTTCATTCTCTCTTCACTGAATTCCCACACTCGTCATATCAACAGGAATAGTATTCCACCTCATCTTCCTTAAACCTCATCACTCAAGATTTAGTTGCTCTATAATCTACGTCTTCATGTTAACTTTTTCATCATGATCTATCTTCTGCCCTAAACGTCTCTCACATTTTCTTTAGTCACAATCTAACTTAAAACAAGTAAAAGAACAAGCAACAAAAACAATACACCAAAAACTAAACACTCAAAAACTGATTTGTCCTCCCGGATCCCTTCGTCACAACGGGCCAGGTCTCTGAAAGGATCAGGCGAAACCGGCACTTCAGAACCCAGTTTTACGCTTTCTAAATATCACAGACAAACTCATTTTCCCTCTCTTCACTCCAAAAACGACCCAAAAATCATATCCTCTCATCCTAGGGCTTCATCTTGCTGCATCTCAGTATCCTAAACATATTCCTAAGTAATTACACTCATTCCTCTAAATTTCTTCTTATTCTAAATTCTAGGGTTTATGTTCATAAAAAAATTAATTGTGTCAAATGGGTTTATGTTGAATGAATCATTTCACCAATTGGTAATTTCCCTTAAAGGATTACGCCTTCTTAAAAACACCCAAACTAATTTTTTAAAATCTCATATGAATAAAAAAAATTAATAATTGGCATTGTTAATAAAATAAAATCATAAGCCCATTTGGTCAAAATCGTCCCTATTAAACTGTCAAACTCACAACTCATCATTAAAACATACATCTTGCCATGCAATATTGTTTTTCTAGGATCAAACATGCCTAAATCTACCCAACATGACCATCATGATACCGTTCATTATATTCCTAGGTACTATCGCAAAAACGGTCTGTCATCGAGTGACTCAAACTTTTTCAAAATTCTTCAAAAACGTCTTATCCATGAAGGACGTGTTTTTGAGAAATCCTTCCTTGAAACACTGATATCCCTCGAGTCTACTCTCCAATCAACTTTGATTGTCTTCTCCATATCGATGAAAAAATCTGTCCAGTGTTCATTTTTGAGTTCTACAAAAGTGTTCGGATTATCCGAAACAATGATGGAACCATCTCCATTGCCTTCATCATAAACAACCAAAGGATTACCTTACCTCTCATCACATTCGCATAAATTCTCCGCATACCTAGTAATGGAATATGAGTTTATTCAAAGGATTGGTCCGTTGCTAGTCAAAAACTCACCTTAGATTCTAATCCTACCTATCACACCCCTCTTGATGATCCTGTTATTGTTCCTTATACTGTGTTCAAAAAACGAACCAATTCATCTCGAACAACCCGTAATAAGGAATTTATTCATCGTGAGCCCTTTCAAATGGAACTCTTTGAAATATTTCCAACTTACAAAGTTGGGAAGAAATTCTTAGAGAGAATGTCATTTGTCTGGTCGGGAACAAATACCATCCTAATGCTTGTCTCGTCCAAATGATCTTTTGTCTCATCCACCAAAAACCCCTTAGTCTTGCATACTACATCGCCAAAAGAATGGTTGATGTTTTCAAAACCGATAAAATGGCTCTTTCCTATTGTATGCTCCTCACTCGTCTCTTTAGACATGTCAGTGCAATGCAACCTACTCTAGTCAATGATGACCATTTTCTTTCAAACCAAGTCATGGCTCCTCTCTCCGAAAGACGTACCAAAATACTTATGATCGATGGTAAAAACATCGACCTCTCTCAGATTCATCAGACGAAGATGATGATGAAAATAACCCCATTTCAAATTATCACCTTTATCCCCTCTCATATATAGAACAACTTCCCAAACCTCCAAAAGAAACCGAAGAATTCAAGCAAACAAAGGGAATGATCAAGTGTTTAGCTAATTTCCTCACAAACATGGAAAAGAAGAAAAAGTGAAGAGATTGATGAAAATTGCACTTTGGCTACTTATGGTTATCTATATTTTAAACTAATATGTTATGATACTTTTATGATGAACAAATGTGTTAGTTGAACAAATATTGAATTGAATTTGAATGATTTGTTATTTTCACATGCAGTCTTTGTTATTTTCACAGTATTGAGATGAACTTTAAAAATAAATTTAGAAATTTGATAAGTGTACAAGTTTCTTACGAGCCCACTGTGAACAAAACTGTCTCAGAAGCCGGATCCTTCAAATTAACTTGCCGGATCCCTTTTGTAAAGGATTTGGTGTCCGGGAAGTCTGTGCTGAAGTTAGTACTTATATACATCTTTCTCACCTTCCAGCCCCTATTAGATTAGTTGTTTATGCTCTATTAGTGTGACTTGAGCTATCTTTAGCCTTAGTAGATCCCACATTCTCTCATAGATGAATTAGGATCATGTTAAAGATGTTTTTGATTTTTCATTTCTCTAATACTCTCCATTTTTCCGCTCCAATGCTTGCATCTTCTTCCTCTCATCTTAATCTACTTATTCTCATATTTCTTTTATTTTTACAAATTTATTTTATTCATTTTGGTCTCAAAATGCTCTAAAATAAAGTTTTTCATTTTTCATAATTTAAGAGAATTTTTTTAATTTTTCTCTTGACCACTCTCTGATCTCTATCTCCATTAGCCACCTTCTAAACAACTAGTTTCACTCTTGGTCATTTATTGATCCTTCTTAAGTCTCATATCTCCATAAAACTCATCATTGAGTATCTTTCCATCATTAGATTGAGCTCTGAATATCCACACTTAAGAAACCTCATTTCAATCTTTAAAACCAACTTACACAATCTATGACTCTTAAATGCTTAACATTTCTCCTTTCTTTCCTGTTCTGTCAGCCGGATCCCTTGGCTAGAGCTAGCAGGATCCCTTTTGAAAAGGATCTGGTGGATCCGGGCATACAGAGACAGGTTTTTCTACTAATCATCATTCAAAAACCTCTCTTGTTCACTCCAACACTCCACATTACATTTAATAACTCTCCTAGAAGAGTGTACCTGAGTAGTTGACCTTAGTGCATGCAAATGTTTGCAATTTAAAGAATTTTAGTGGCTTAGGCTTAAATTTCTTTACTTGATTTCTCCCTATTTAAATCACTTGTACTTGTGCTTCTAATTTACACCTCAAACACCTTCTTCTCAGTAATAAAACCTCATCTTTAACCTCACTTTTAAACATGATTAAAGCACCAAGTGCAAGATCATCCACTTTAATCCATCCAAGAAAAATCGCACGTATTGTGTATGAAATATCCTCAACCGAAACCTCACCCGTCAAAACACCATCAGCTAGGACACCTCTTTCCAACTATATCCAAACACCTCCATCTATTGAACCACTACAACTTGCTTCCACCAAAACAATATCCCTACAACTTGCTTCTCTTAAACCACTACCATCATCTAGTAAACCAAACACTCATATTTCAACTCAACCAATGCAAACCTCACCTCTTCAACCTCAACTTCTCTCATTTACCACACCTCCTACTTCTCCACATAACATAGGTAGTGACATCAACATGCCACAACCATTAGCCCACGTATCTCCTCCACCCTCAAATGGCCCATATTAGGTTATGAGAAGATTTCAACCACCACAACCGGATCATATGGATGTTGCACATCTTTGCCTCCTCCACCTACACATATGTCTCCACCTTCTTCAATTATGCATCCACAACGTTCTGCATCAAACATACCTCCACAACCTTCCCTATTAGGATCACACATACCCTCATCACCTCAACCTCCAAGTCATGATTGCTATCATTGTCAACATGTCCAAACCTTAGTTCATGAACTACGTGATGAAGTAAGTTTCATGTTCTACCATCTCTTTGAACGTCTAGATGACATCAACAAACCTACCCAACCATAGAAACCTTGAAGTACAAGTACAAGTGGTCTTCGTCCTCTAGCATTAGGACTAGACTATGCTATTAGGATTCCTTTTTCTTTTCTTGATAAGATCATTTTCTTAGTTTTAGAGAATTGACCCATAAGTGTATCATTTCTCTTGTTTTATTAAATGAATCTACTTGATTATGTGCCTTTTGGTTATGTGAACATGTTAGTGTGATTATAAATTGTTTCCTTGGACTTTCATACTATATATTGTCTGTTACTGCTGCTAACAAGGTGCAGGTACCCAGAACTAGGGCTGAGCATTGGTCCAAAACTGACCCGAACCGGCAAAACCAAAAACCGAAAATCATAAAAAACCTAAACCGAAACTGAACCGAATATGGTCGGTTCGGTTCGGTTTTGTGTCGGGTCCGTCGGTTCGGTTCGGTTTACGTGTGTTTGTACATGTTTTCGTCGGTTTTAGGTCGGACCGAACCGAACTGAACTGACCCGAAACAGAAAATCATAAAAAACCAAAATCAGAACCGAACCGAAAGGTTGTCGGGTCGGTTCGGTTTTTGTCGTTCGGTCGGTTTTTGTCAGTCCGGTTCGGTTTTGAACCTTCCATGCTCAGCCCTACCTAGAACCCTCAGTTTATACCCGGCAGATCCCTTCTGAAAAGGATCCGGAGGATCCGGGTACTCAGAAGACATAAAGAGCAAAAATTTAGCTCATTTGCAGGAAATAATACACCATATACATGTTTTCTAACATTTGTTTTGTAGATTTTCAAACTTCACTTGGAGTACTTGACGCCCTCAATAAGAGAGAGCTTTCACCAAAGCAAAAACATTGCAAAATTTTGCACTTTCGCCTTAGCCTTCCTAATTACTTGACTCCCTCACCAAGGGGGAGCACTCGTCAAAGGAGAGCTAATATTCGCTATCTTACATTTCTTATATCTTTAAACTTCTTTCTTTTCCACCTCCTTCTAAAAATTTTCTAAATTTATTTCTCTTCTACCTTTTCATGTTAGTTTCTTTTCGACACTCTTTTTGTTTCGACAAAAAGAGGGAGAAAAGAGTAAATACTCAAATTCAAAATTTTACGAATTTTATTTTTTAATTAAAATAATTTTATGTTTTGTCATCAACAAAAAGGGGGAGATTGTTAATACAAATAAACAGTAAAAACGTTTATTTATATTTTGCGATCTTCTTATCTTTTGTCGATAACAATCATAAAATCATTTTAACGAAATAAATAAAGTACGCAAAGCTTTGAGCAAATAGTTTACTAACATATTTACTAAACATATAAACCATAAAACGAGTTTAGTTAAATAGTTTATATAAAACCAAAATCATTTTTATAAAACACTTACAAGTAACTTTGGTTACTTACATTTTATAAAAATACATACTAGATCAAATGTTTCTTGATATATATATATATATATATATATATATATATATATATATATATATATATATATATATATATATATATATATATATATATATATATATATATATATATATATATATATATAAGATTAATACAAAATGCCACTTGGCATCCCATAACGCCAAGTCATATTTCCATGTCATCATTGATTTTATTTGGCATTTTTTTAATTTTTTTAATGACATGTGGCATTTTATTTAATATATATACAATTTTTTTTATTTTTAATTTTAAAATTCATTTTTGATTTGTGAATTTTTAATTTTAAAATAGTTTAATTAAAAATAAGTCATGTATTGGATTTGAACTTGGGTCATTCATGAGTTTTGTAAACAACTTACCACTAGAGTAAATTGTTTTTTGATTTATATCTTTCAAATCAATATAAATAAGGAGATGCTAAAAAAATCCTGCAATTTGTATTTTAGGAATCTATATTATGAAGATAACAATTAAAGAAAATATGATACTTACAAGATAATTATTTATTATATATTTTTAACTTAATATCTTTTCCTTAAATATAGCTCCACATTCCACAATATAGCCCGATTCATTGTTGCACAATCAAAGCAAAAACCCCTACATGAACGAAGGTACATCAAGTAGTTCCATGTGCTGGCATGACTTGCCTATGTAATAGGATTAACAATAAACAGTGTGTTCTTCAAAGCTGAAGATAAGTGAGCTATATGTAGATCATCGCCAGTTGGGGTTGCACTCTTCAATAATAATCTGGGTGGTACTTAGTAATGATATATCCGAAACCCTAATTGAGTTAGAATAATTACTGTCTACTGTACCCCTGAAGACGTGCTCAGTAGTTCCTTGAGTTCTCATATGACATTTATGATCTTTGTGGGAGGTTACTTTTCCATCTTATTTACCTTCGCTTTATTAAACATTAAACTATTCACTGTTACTATTTATCAGTTTGAAGTTTACATTAGAGTTTGAAATATTGTTTCTTTTTTATTGATGCGGTTGCTAATATAAAAAAGGTTTCTCTTTGGGATTGGCAAATACTTGAAGTATAACTTTATTAAAACAATAAGATAGTTCATCTGCCATTTTTTATATGAGGGTCATCGTTTCATGTATAAAAGAGTTAAAGACTGCTACCTATTAGCTGTAAATGCAATTTTTTGCATATTGATGGAGAACTTTACCGTTTTAACAAATTAATATTCAAATACAATTTATAATCAGCTAAGACCAATTTACTTATAATTATTTGGTTAGCACAATAGGGATACATAATCAAGTTATCAATCTTATAATGTGCTTTCCGTGATGAACAAACAGATCTCAAAAGTTGATCCAGATTGTTGGAATTTGCAAATGAGGGGTTTCTACGAGGCCAAAACACCACCGAAACCATTGAAAACCAAAGCGTGAAACCCGCCGTGACACACACTCAAGAATACCCACCAAAACCCACAAACCTCATCAAGAGGGTGCATGTGTTGAAGTCGAAAAATTTGGTCTTGAAGAGGGTGAAAGGCTAAAAAGAGACAAAAGGACAACAAAAAAAAATAACCTAATTTTTTTTCGACTTATGTTTTACTGTGTTTTGTCGATTTTTAGTTTTACACTCCAAGCGGATATCGGATATTGGTTCTAGATTTCAATAAGGTAATAAAACTTGGAGATAAGTTGTTCTAAATAGCCCCAATAATTGATTTGTAACTAGGGTTTATGTTTTCGGTTTTTGAAGGTTTTATTGTAATCCGATATTTGTATTTTTATCGTAATTGTTATATCGATGATGTATTAGTTTCATACTCAACTAATGCTTGAGCATATGAGAATATAAAATTTTACAACTCTGTATTAAAATCCACTTTTTTTAGTAATTTATCGTTGATTATTTACTACATGCTTTAATGATCTTAATATGTTATGTTCTACCCATAATTATAGCTATGAAATTTCTTATATACCTTATTCGTGATAGAGACAAAATCATGTTGGTGTCTACTTTGAGAATTAAACTCAAATTGTAGAAGAAGTTGTCATCCAAAAACCCTCTAAGTGCTTATTGGCTTATTCTATTGTTGAAAAGAAGGTAATCAATCCCTATTTGTTTTGGAAATATAAATTTTGATAAGCTACTTCCAAATTGATGATCCAAAACAGTTAATTTTTTTGTAGACGAAATCAAGCATATACCAAAAAGGGGGGTGATGACCATGTTAGATTGGAAGGGGAAGTACGCGATGGAATGTGAAGGTAGATAATTTTACCGATGTTGGTAAAAGAAATTACGAGGATCGCATTCCCCGTCTTTGCAATATGCTTAGATTTGATTTTGTATGGTTATTCTTACATACATCGTGGATCCAAGATTAGTGATTACATATATAAAGCCGCAAATAAGCAAACAATAGCAAATACCAAACAAAGTTATTGTACAATTTATTTAATCTACTATGATTTTGTATGTGCACAATAATCTTCAAGATTTGTACAACACTCCGGATGTTCTTGAGAATTTGACTCCAACCGTTAGGAAGAGAGTTGAAGTTTTGAGTGGCATCCGTGTATCCATCTTTATTTACAACCTGTTAATTAATTGATATGTTCTATTATGTTTAAGTTGATCTATATTAAAAGATTGTTACAATATTTAATTATTGAGGTTTATTGTTTCAAGTGGGTCGCTTAACAAGTAAATATTGTTTTTAAAGGTTTTGAACTTCTTAATGTTTAAATCTTAAAAAAGTATAAGTTAGATTTACTGAATTTTTATGAGAGAATAGTATGATTATGGGAGTGTGGATACTTGTTTTTAGAGATATATAGTGCTAGTGGTATGCATATACTTTATTTGTTATATAAGTTATAAACAACTTATGTTCATATGCATA
>OU343217.1:268827346-268951431 GCA_910596185.1 Chrysanthemum makinoi
TAATTGTTTAACATCCTTTATCCAAATACTAAATAGATCACGCATGATAATTCTTAGTTAATGAATTTTGCCTCAAGTCATGATAATCATACTTGTTGACAGGGCATAATTTCAACTAACTTTGATCTATAGGAATTTTGAGAATACTTATTTCAAAATTCAATAAGTGAATTTCTTGTATGTGTTTACACATATCTTGATATTGTCATATTATTCCTTAAGGTGCGTGATAACCTGAACCACCCTTTTATGACAATCATCTTTCAAAACTTTAAAGTTTTAAAGTATTCTTTATTCTTTAACGTATAATGCAACTATGCTCTTAGTTGAGCATAACTAGTCAACATGGTCATCATCAAGGATACCATGACTAGAAATGAGTGTCATCTCAATTATACCAGCATCATTGTGTACAACAATATGCTCTTCAAACATCCGTAAACTTTGAGCAGTTATAGTGTAATGTTGGTGCCTACCAAAACTCAAGTTTGTTGGCAATGAAAATTATGAAAAAATTGTCATATAATCATCCATAGAATCTAGGAGCATCCCAGTTGTGGAATGTGATTCTAAATCCAAACATATTCCTTTTAAATATTTATTACACTAACAACTTTCAATGTTGTCAAATCATCTTGTAATCAAGCATGACACAACAATCTTACAACATGATGTACATGGTGATCTTTAAGCAGACTTTTAAGATCTCATTATATATCCATCATGTCTATATTAGAACATTTATTTTACCGCATATGTTTATAGTAATAAACATATATTCCAAGGTTGTATTTCATATTTCCAAATCTACAAGCGAATTTCATTCCCAACTAAAACTTAATTTAGGTGGAATGTAGTTGCCCATACAACATATAAGATTTACGAAAATAATACTCCCCTAGCTTCAGAAATACTTATGAGCTTATCTTATTTTAATCATTAAATCAAACATGGATTTAATATTAAACATAAGAATCATCTCTAGATGCATGCATATATCCATTCATGGATTCTTGCAGTCTGTACATATTCAAAGATTATTTGAATTCATAAAACTCCTTTGCATTACTTATCGTCATCGCAAAAGTAATTCCAGAAACAAAGATTTTTATATTCATTGTCAATGTTTCATATCAATGAAACTAAGTATGACAATTATAATCTTGATACTTCTATTTAATGTATCTAGGAAAGAATATTCAATCATTGTTAATTGCTTAAGTATGATTGATATTATTATCACTAGACATACATTAAATACATGTACAATATTGTCCATATGATTTCTACACAAAGATTTAAACCACTAGGGTTTTCATCCTTTGAAGAAACTTATTTTCATTTATTAAGATAAATCAAGTATCTAAAGTTGATTCTCTTGGACAGACATCTCTACATTCATAGTATGATTGATTTTCCACAATTCAACATTTGGTAAATTTATCATTATGATGAACAGGCTTACCATGATCCTGTAACTCATATCCTCACATATTAAATATATGAGATATCCTTACGGATCTATGAATGACAATTCCATCATATTAAGGTCTATCATTTTCATGTTTAGCCTCATCATGATATTTGCTAGTGCATTTTAGAAGATTATGTATTTTGTAATTCAATCTTTCAAGATCTAAACAAAACTCCAC
The DNA here is from genome assembly GCA_910596185.1 of Chrysanthemum makinoi. Classification (NCBI taxonomy): domain Eukaryota; kingdom Viridiplantae; phylum Streptophyta; class Magnoliopsida; order Asterales; family Asteraceae; genus Chrysanthemum; species Chrysanthemum makinoi. The sequence continues at coordinate 268,828,999 of OU343217.1, forward strand.
TTGCCTTTAAAAATTTAAAGATTACCTTTAAATAGTTTAGCAAGTAGAGCAACAATACATTGTTCTCTTTTGGGATATTACAAAAAAAACATTGCGTTCTAACATTAGTTTGTTACAACTCACTCTATAAGCAGTTTAACAAATTCAGAGCTTCATTTATAAGACTTAATGTGATTCATCACATTCCATAAACAAATGGTGTCTTATTAATCTTCTAGGTTGGAGTCTTATTGAGTATATTCAATCAACTAACCTTGATAACTTTTGGAAGAAACTATAGTTATCTTGAATCAAACAATGCCAATAGATTTTGATTCTTCTAAATGAACATACCATAAAACTATGGTATTTCCTTAGAATTAATATTGTAAGATTAATCTAACAATATTTAAGATAATCATCTACTCTTTGGTTTATCATATTTACCAACAAAGTAAAACTTATTGGTACAATAGAATTACCAAGTCAATTGCATGTATTATAACACAAGTATTCTTGACCAAGTCAAAAGATATAACAGTTATAATCTCACTATACGTTATAAGTCTTTGATCAACTCATTGACTTCATGCATATGTCTTAAACATAGCAAGTTAACGTCTTACTTTATATTCTAAGTCTTGTATTAAAAGACTTCATGTTTGTGACTTTACAAAATCAAAAACATTTATAATTAAAGAATTATGAAAACGCCTCGAGTTTCAATTAATATTTCAAGTTAATATTGACTACATATATTTAAGTCATTCAACGAATACTCAAATTCAAGGTATGATTGGTAGTATAGATTACTTCATTTAATTATGTCATTCCATGAAATGTTCCATGTAAGAAACTGCAGAATCATCCATGCTCGTTCTCACGACACGTGGATATTTTACCTTGGGCTACAATCTAGTTCACGTTCTCACGTAACATAAATTGTAACTACAAGTGTTTCTTAAATATTGAATGACATAAATATTTAAAATAAATTAGTCTTTGTTATCATCTTGACACATGTTCTTAATAGGGCAATCATACATATTTAAATGTATACTTCCTATTAGAACGTTATTCTCTTACTTTTCAGTCAAGAGAATTCATTTAAATCACATTAATATGTATTGTACCTTGCACACAATAAAGATTTCTCCCACTTGTGCATGGAACAATATCATGTAACATATAAACAACGATACCGTTAGTTTATTTGATTAATATGATTTGTGTCATAGATATAACTAGTAGATATAGGACTATATTGATTTGCAAGGAAACGCACATGAAAATCCTTAAAAAACATAAGTGCCTACAATTGGAAAGTAATTATCTTTGAAGATAATCGGGGTTACTACACAGGAAATAAGGCTTGTAGCTCCCACTGAATTAGAAATCATTAAAACAACTTCTTATTAAGTAATGCAACACAATCTTCCATGAATCGACAATATTGTAAGTGTTGTTGAATAACCGGTGAAAACAACTTTCTTGCTTTTACTTTCCTACACCTTTAAAGAACCATCGATCATTACTAATGTACTAAAAGGTGTATTCTACTCTTTGAATGATGGGTTATCCATCAATGTTATTAACTTGAGAAAAATGGGGTAGCAATTTCTTCCTTAATAGGCCTACCATCCCCATATTGGTATGTAGTACCTTTAAAGGCTAAAGCAAAACAACTAGATAAAAATATGCTAGTTTGTCTTTTACCAATTTTTTGTGGTAATTTGTCTAGCTTCTAATTTTGTAACTCACATACATATTTTCGGTTAACCAACATTCATGTTGTTACAAAGGATTCATTCACCAAATGAAGGTAATGAAAGCTTTATGGAAAATAAGATGTGCAATTCATTGCTATGAGTTACATTTAGAATTTAGACAATTCAAATGTCCTATTATACCCTTTCTCATTCATGAAAAGGAATAGGATTGAGTCTCACGCTTCTCTCATGGAAAAGAGACTTCGTTTGTCTTATCAGTAAATTATTCTCGATCAAACATTTATTTGAAAGCTAGAATGGATCAATTTACTAATCAAAGACTAAACCACGTGTACGGTTAAATGTTGCATTTATACATTCAAAAGAATTACAAAATTCAATTTTAGTATTTTAGATAATTAACCTTTTCAATAAACAATTAAATACCCAAGGTTCATATTCATATAACCAATTAATTATGATTGAAAACTAGGATCCAAATTGTCATAATTTCATCACGTCGTTGATTCTGCTAGTAATGAACCTTATACAAAATGGTAGAGCTATTGCTCAATTGCCAATTTCAATTGCAATTCCTAGATTTATGGGATTTACATATAGCCAATTTCAATTGCCATGTAAACATGTTTTATCCCATCTTATGCCTTGAGTTGCCAGTTCTCACTACAAAACTCAATTAAGTTGTCCAATTTAAGAAACGCAAAATGCGTCCATTCCGCTCTCACGACCGTGGACATTTACCCTTGATTATGATCAAGTCACGATCTCACATAAATAAAAATAATCTTAGGTGTTTCCGTTTCGTTGGATGGCATATAACTTAAATTAAAGGGTAATAGTTTTGATATCAAATCAAATATGTACAAAGATGTCATGCATTCATCTTTGTAGCATAGGTTTTATTAAAACATATATATCTTGTTTTAATGTATAAGCTTTTCATCATCAAACTTTAATTGAGGTATTGGATTCACCAATCAATGAATTTAGTATTAATTATCATCCATTATACCGTACTTTTGCATAAGTGTAAACACTTAGTGTTTTGGATAATTACCACCGAAGTGCGCATGGAATTAAACTAATTCCCATTAAGATGAGCTTGCACATTAATGGCTTACTAAGTAGCTCCATTCAAACTTACAGAGGGAGAGGACCAGGTCGCTAAAGCACAACCTTAGACATCCTTTCAGTGTACGTGCGCACTTCTTTAAACCCCTTTTATTAGTTCATTCTCATGGGTGAGCCTTTCAGGCCATTTGTACCAAAGTCATCAATCAATTAAACGATTATGATTACTATTCTTAAAAATACATGTTTCACCATTGTTTAGGTCAGTTTATTTTTCTTGTAAAAATACCCTTGTTACACAAAACAAACAAGCAAGTATTTATAAAAATAAACAAATAAACAATGAGTGCATAACAAATAAAAGTCATGCATATCAAATAGCCACATGCAAACGGTTTTGATAAATCCTATTAATAACCAATTCTAGATCTGTCAATATGTATATATTTAATTAAGACTTTCACCCGTTTTCATCTATGTACAAGGTGAACCACGTGCATCGATTCATCGATTGCGCAAGTCAAAATTAAATACATAACACATAGCACATAATTGATTAAATTAATAATTATTGAGGTCTTCCCCAATTTTAGATCTATCAAAATTTAGTGTATATCACTTAAACAAGAAAGACATACAATAAAAGCAGATCCATGATAAAATATGCAGATAATTATCATGGATATAAAATTACACTTAACAATTAATGCAATTAAATCAAAGTTACGCATATACACATAAAGTTGCATGCATCTTGGGGTTTCTAATCCAATTAAAACAATAGTTTACAAAACCCTAATTAGGGCACCATAAAAACGGCCCCTCAAAGTTTAGGGTTTAGGTTTTGCAAACCCTAGATCTAAGCATACAAATAATAACACATTCATGTTTATTTTAATTATGTGTTTCAGTAATTAATTACTTGTTATACAAGGCTCGTGATGCCATTGTTGAGTTTATGATATATTAAATACAATAAAACATAAAGACATCAAGAGTACACAGCGGAAGACTTAAGATCATAGCAAATAAATTAATTAGCGAAGTATGCGTAACGTACCTCTTGCGAATGTCAAATCCCTCGAGCAAAGCAAAACAACCCTCGAGCAAAGCAAAACAAAAAAAGTACTTATTGGTGTAAGAATAATGTCTTACAACCACGTTCTTGTACACACGAATTAACAAACGAATCAAGCGATTGCTAGATCAACCACAAGTCGTTTAAGAAAAACGAAACCAAACTCCCTTACAAATGGGGTGTTCGGCCGAATATAGACGAGAGAGAGGAGAGGAGATCTAGGGTTAATTCAATGCACAAGTGTATGAAACCCTAGAACCTAACCTCTTTATATACTAGTAGGTAAACTTTGGGAACAAGTTAGGTATTGGGCTGAAACCCATTACCCTTTGGCGGCCATGTGAGACAAGCCAAGAGGAACCCATAACTTTTTCCAAGTCTTCCATTTCTAGTCCTTCTCTTTTCATTTTAACGGTCGTTAGTCATTTTCCGTTAAATACTTAACGATCGTTAACCGGACTTAATGTGCAATAATTAATCGTAAACATAAACATTAATTATTTAACTTTAATTCTCATTCGCTAATGTGTGCAATCCCGTGGTCACAAGTTCGAATCCGGACATTCACATGTTTGTAAATATATACATTTCCAACATATGGTGCCGACGAACAAACTCGTAGGCTGAAGTGTCGATTGTACTAGTGTATTCATTGTCACGTTACAAGTCTATGATATTCAATTATTGATCTCATAATAATTTAATCTGTAGAAATTCAATTATAGTACTAATTAAGGGGTAAGTTAAACGCTAACTCGTACATAACATTTGAACATTGTCTTCATCATTTTCTAATTATATATATAATGTTTACTCATCAATGTCTCATTTCTGCCCAAACATAAAGTTATTGCACTAATGGTTTCTTAAAGACAAATCTGTCGTACAAGTTATGTTTTCTGCTAGGAAATGATACAAAATAAACCTATAAAAAGGGTAAAATGAACAAAGGAGGGGTGGTGGCAACGGGAGCGGGGTGAGCTGCGGGTTTGGTCCAGCCCGAGCGGCTACACCGCCGCCACCCATGCGGGCTCGAGCGGGCTATCGTTGCAGCGGGTTTAAAAGCTTCGAAGCGGCATGAAGCGAATCTAGCCGTTCAACGGCTTAAAATATGTCCGTTGCATTCTTTTTAAAAAAAAAAAAAAAAAATCCATTTTCAATTTCATCTCTATTTAAACACAACCATTTCACATACTTTTTACAACAAAAAAAATCAAAACTTTTACTCAAGCATATCACCAAAAATAATGAATTCATCTTCATCTTCATCTTCATCATCGGAGTTTTCCTCCGAGTCTTCATCGGAACTCGTGTCTTCAGGGTTCTACCATGTCAACCTTTTTAGCCGCAATGGATGCCCTCGAAGACACGGCAAGCTCAAGCAATACCCGGGGGTATATCGAGCGTTTTCGTGAAAAGCCCAAAAAATCTAATGAATGACTATTTCGTTGAAAACCCAAGGTTTCCCGCCAATGTTTTTCGTGAAAGATTTCGTATGAATAGAAGCTTGTTCGTAAAATTGTTTGATATTGAAGCGAATGTCGAATGGTTTCAAGAAGGCTAGAAGCAGGGGAGACGAAGTTTCACGGCGTTACAAAAATGCACATCGGCCATTCGACAACTAGCAACGGGTGGACCTCCGGATAGATATGATGACTACCTAAACATGGCACGAAGAACTTCAGGTTATTTTTTAAAATGTTTGTGTTTCTAATAACTTGGTATTTTTATAAGTCGATATTTTTTAAAATGTTTTCGTTTTTATATTTGTAGCTGATTGCCTTGACAAATTTTGCGATGCGTCGGTAATCAATTATATAAGCGAGAGTTCTTACGTAGGCCTACATCCACGACGTTGCAGGCTATTCGAGGCACATGAACAACGACATCACATTCCCGGAATGCTTGGTAGCTTGATTGTACATTTCATCTGGCGAAATTGTCCTCGACATTTGAAAGGTCAATATAAGAGAGGTGATCACCCATACCCGACTATTATGCTTGAAGCCGTCGCTTCATATGATTTGTGGATTTGGCATTCGTTTTTAGGTCCCCCGGTTCAAACAACGATATCAATGTTTTGAATCAGTCTCATTGTATCTTACGGAGCCGAAATAGAACGGCGCAAGCAGTTCATTTTATGTAAATGGACGACTTTACAATCGTGGATATTATCTTACCGATGGAATCTATCCTACGTATTCAACGTTTGTTAAAGCATATAAGTATCCCAATGCCGACGGACAGAGATTCAAGAAGTTACAAGAGTCTGCAAGAAAGGATGTCGAACGAGCTTTTGGTCGTCTTAAGTCAAAATGGATGCTTCTCGGTCGTCCGGCTTCGGGCTATGTCGGTCAAAAAATTAGCAAACTAGTAAATACTTGTGTCATATTACACAATATGATTTTTTAAAAGACGGGGGGTGGCATTATCACGGTTCATATAATGGATCAGCGGTCGTGCCAGTTTATGACCGAATGTACTCACCGAGGTTACTCGACCGAAAACATCCATAACCGTCTCGATATGATCTTACGGAAGCATGTAGCGGCTCAAACTTACCACACCTGACGACTAGTGTTTCTTTTTTCTTTTAAGTATTATTTCCTTTTTATGTAATTTTCTTTAAGTATTTTTTTTTTCTTTTTGTAAGTAATAATAATATTATGTGTTTTAATTAAATTGTTTGATATAATTTTAAATATAAAAAGGTAAAAAAAAAAAAAAAAAAAATGGTGAGGGGTAGGGATACATGGTTGCCACTAAAAATCTATGGTGAGGGGTGGTGTGGGGATGAGATGAGTTGGAAGAATGTTATTGGTGGATAGTGAGGGATGGTGAGGGATGGTTGCCACCACCCTAATGTAAGATTCATTGTGGCGAAACTGCGAAAGTTCAGATATTACTACTAACACTTGCAGTTGTACGTAACTTTTAATCGTTATTAAATTGTGGTAAAAACTGTGAAAATGATACATTTCATGCATGCATGTGTTATCTCAAAGGTACAAATTTGTATTATGGTTATACATAACTTTCACACCTTAAGAGTTAGGTCTCTATTGGCTAAAAGACCCTTTAAACGCTATTTTGTCTATGTAATTTTATTTCGCCTAGCTTCTCGTTAGGTTTTTAATAATTTTCCGCCGTTCAAAAAAAATATACAAGATTTTAGCTTTTAGAGCCGACCTGAAGGCGTCTCTAATAGCTAAAAGGTTCTCTCTAAAAGTCTTTAGCGGCGAGCGAGTATATATTAGCCTGGAAGTAATGGTAATATTCTTTCACTTTGCACCTCAGCGCAACCTCAGCTTTCTTTAACCATCATCTTCCTCTCATATTTCATTCGTAGTGGTCACACTTCCTCATCTTTAATTAAATTACTCACTTTATACAAACATATTCAACAAAATACCACACACACTCACAAACTAAATAAACAATAATAAAATTTACCTACTTGGCACAAATGCTAATAGGCGACCTCCCTTCTGGTTTGAACCTTAGTGGCGCGTTACAAGCACCCCATATAATGAGGCTCACGAGTGACAAAATTTGTCTTATATGGATCACGAGTGACAAAAGGGCACCATCACCTTTCGTCTTACGATCGTACCCAAAATATATTTATTTTCATTAGAATAAATCTATATCTTTCGCTATCAGCATAATGTATCAAATTACACATACACGCAATTAGAGATATTACTGTTACAAGTATATATAAGACAAACACTAGAACGAGGAGAGTATCCAAGTAACTATCAACAACATATTTTGTTGCTTCTTTTATGTTTATACTATTAACACGCCAGGATCGATTTGATGGATAACTTATGGTTATAAGTTATTATATAAATTAGAGCTTTTTTATAAGATAAAAATAAATTTAATACAAACTAGTTAAACATATAATTGCCTTAATTACATGATTTTTAATTTACTGAATTAAACGTATCCTATGTTATGCATTCAAACAAATGTTTTATGGGCATATTAACATACGTTAAATACATGTTATATCAAAATGTTGAAATTAAAATAATGCGAACAACGCCAAGAAAGTCACACTTAGATTATGGAATCTTAAGAACTATTTTATACTCCCCTATAAAGTCAAATACTAACCAAATGTTTATAAAATACTCGTATTGATTTAATTAAAACAAGTATTCCACAGAAATAATATTTTAAGTTGTGCAAGAAATATATTGGATGTTAGATATCGATCACTATCTTTTATTATTGTTATTATTGAAAGATCATTACTTTCTTATGTATACGCAAAACTTAGGCTAAGAGAGCATCACAACCAATTTCACTACGTCATCCGAATGTCACATTATATTTTTCTCTCTATAATCAATTTCATCACTAATCTAGTGTATAAGATAACATAATTCACCACTAAATCATACTTCAGTTAAAAACTCAAATATACCACATAAAAACCATTTAATAAACACACACACACAGAGACACAACAACAACACTTACACAAACCGGTCATCTGAACTACCGGGTCCTCTTAAACAACATCCATAGCACGCATCATTGGGTGAGAGTAATAAGGAAAGATGTGCCTTCAACTTGCCACATAGGCGTAGCATGCGTCCTCAAATTGTTATTACGGATGGTCTTATGTCTTTGCATACTTCATTATGACCCGGAAACATCATTTACACGCGCAAACAACGTAACAAAAATCACACATTCCCGAACTATAGTTAAAGTATGTGTGATTTGCAAGTGTTCTAGTGAAAACTACAGATTTCGTTAGCCAGCTACTTAAGAGCTAGATTTGGAAGGTTAATATTTAGTCATTTAATCCAAGGAAAACAAAATTTTAAAACTTTAGTTGTCTACCGTAACTCTGCAATCTGAAAAACTGTTTTTTCATAGTATTACTAAAAACCTTGGTCCGTAATTCACTATTTTACCTACATGAGTATGTATCAGCTCGTACATATAGATAGAAATTAGTTAAGCAAAGAACTCGCCGCGCATGAATAAAGAGACACACTCGCTATGTATTAGCTCATCACACACTCGCGATTTATCATAAGAACGATCGTCCCACATGAATAAAGAATAGAAATTTAAGCTAAGAACTTCAAGGTTGTGCTCTACATATATCTTTCATCGTAGTACTAGCCCGATTTCGTAGTTATTGGGACAATCTATTACTTTGCCCTTAGATGTTCAAAGTTTAATTTCTTCAACTAAACTAAAAGAGTAGTGTTATTTAGACCTAAAACACATGGCTATATGCCCGCAAATTGTCATATTATTCCGCTAATTTCTATTCTTAGACAAGTCTAGTGGATATTTCAATATACTTGTTCTTGATATTCAAACAATATAAATTATTCAAAGGATATGATGTTCGCTATTTAATGGTTTTGACATTGTGAAGATTATCGTCTTAGAAGACTTGACTTACTCATCAAAAAGTTTAGATAAATATAGATCTCATATTTACCATAGATCTAATAAATCAATTTTAGTCATTCATTTTTTATCAAAATTAATAAAAAAACTATTTTTTACATTTTTTAAAAAATAACATATATTGCAAACGGTAAATCTTCAAACTACAAAAAATACACCATCGCGACGAGAATTAAATTGTCTTTCTATAGATATGCACTTCTTTATATTTTCGAAAAAAAAATTCAAAAATTCCGACCAGAAAAATCACATATGATTTGTAAAATTATATTTGATTTTTAAAAATTACATGTGATTTGTAAAAATCAAATCATATATGATTTTTTCAAGTCATATATGATTTTTACAAATCACATATAATTTGCAAAAATCATATGTGATTTGTAAAAATCGAATCACATGTGATTTTCACAAATCACATATGATTTTTTTAGGCTGAAATTTTGAAAAAAATTGTTAAAAATATATAGAAGTGCATATCTATAGAAAGATAATTTAATTCTCGTCGCGATGGTATGATTTTTTTGCGTAACGATTAACGGTTTGCGAGATATTTAATTTTTTTAAAAAGGTTGAAAGTTTGTTTTTTTTATTTTGATTAAAAAAATGAATGACTATAAATAGTTTATTAAATTTATAGTAAATTTAAGATTTATATTGAATTTTTGCCATTCATCAAAAGTCTTATAAAACCTTATGGCAAAATTTTGCATTCTTTCCATATATGAGTTACCGAATTTGTCATGTTTTTATAATAATAATAATAATAATAATAATAATAATAATAAGAGAAAATTACCAAAAAAGGCCAATTTTTCAAAGATGGTCAATTTTCTAGACACTTTTCTCATCTCTTTCCTAAAAGAGTCATGCTCAACTGCTCAACTTCACCTCTTTTGTGACACGTGTCCATACAAGTATAAGAGTTAGGTAGACATACTTTTTTACTTTTTCTTAAATGACAAATTTACCCTTTATTATATTTTTTTATTAATTATCCCACCTACCCTCACCTAAGGGTGGTGGCAACCCTCATTCACCATCCCTCACCATCTCTCACTATCCACCAATAACATTCTTCCAACTCATCTCATCCCCACACCATCCCTCATCATAGATTTTTAGTGGCAACCATGTATCCCTACCCCTCACCACATTTTTTTTTTTTTTTTTTTTACCTTTTTATATTTAAAATTATATCAAACAATATAATAAAAACACATAATATTATTATTATTACTTAAAAGAAAATTACAAAATACTTAAAAGAAAATTACAATTTTTGTAACGCCGTTGCTAGTTATCGAATGGCCGATGTGCATTTTTGTAACGCCGTGAAACTTCTTCTCCCCCTCGCGTCTATGCCTTCTTGAAACCATTCGACATTCGCTTCAATATCACCAACAATTTTTACGAACAAGCTTCTATTCATACGAAATCTTTCACGAAAAACATTGGCGGGAACCTTGGGTTTTAACGAAATAGTCATTCATTAGATTTTCTTGGGCTTGTTCACGAAAACGTCGATATCCCCCGGGTATTGCTTGAGCTTGCCGTGTCTTCGAGGGCATCCATTGCGGCTAAAAAGGTTGACATGGTAGAACCCGTTGAAGACACGAGTTCGGATGAAGACTCGGAGGAAAACTCCGATGATGAAGATGAAGATGAAGATGAATTCATTATTTTTGGTGATATGCTTGAGTAAAAGTTTTGATTTTTTTTTGTTGTAAAAAGTATGTGAAATGGTTGTGTTTAAATAGAGATGAAATTGAAAAAGGAAAAAAATTTTTTTTTTTTTTAAAAGTGCCCAACGGCATGATTTTTAGCCGTTCAACGGCTCGATTTCCTTTAACCCGTCTCGGGTATGTTTCCCGCTGAATGCTAAACCCGCTCGAGCCCGCATAGGTTGCGGCGGTGTAGCCGCTCGGGCTGGCCAAGCCCGCTCCTCAGCCCGTGCCCGTTGCCACCACCCTAACTCTATCCACCACCACCCCACCACCGCTCAACTGCTCGACTACCACTGCTCAACTGCTCGACCACCACTGCTCACCACCTTACCAGTCCATAACCACCACCACCACCGCTGCTCAACTGCTCGACTACCACTGCTCAACTGCTCGACCACCACTGCTCAACCACAAAAACTATCCATACTTACAAAATTACTTATTTCATTACTCGATCCACCCATTCAATAAATCCATCTCCAACACAACTTTACTTAATTAACCACAATTTTATTAAAAAAAAATACACCACGCATCACAGATCTGAAAATAGATGTATATGAGAATCATAAAATATTGACCAAAAAAATATCATGCATCAAAAGATTCTTCATCAACCATATGAAATGCAAGTTATTAAAGTTGACTTAAAAATCAATATTACATGAAAAGTTTCACCGGAATCTGCTGCTATCGCCGGAATCTTTAAAATATTGACCAAAAAAAATATCACGCCTCAAAAGTTTCTCCACCCCCCGACCCAAATCAGAAGAAGTACGCACGGACATTTAATTCGAAACTCAGATCGGGTCCAACACCCGACCCGTTGCCAGATCTAAAAATGAAGAAGACATGAATCTGCTACTGCTGCTATGAGATCTCGCCGGAAATGGAACCAATTAATCTACAAAGACATGAATCTGCTACTGTGTCGTAACTCTAAAAATGAGATCTAAAAGTGAAGAAGACAAGAATCTAAAAATGAAGAAGACATGAATCTGCTATGAGATCTCGCCGAGATCTAATAATTATTTCTTGTAATCGTACTACCTTCTTGCAAAGACATGAATCTGCTATAGTGCCATTAAAAATCAATATTACATGAAAAGTTTGGATGGATGACAACTGGGATTTCTAAGTAGTTATGGACACGTGTAAATGAAGAGAGATGGTAAATGAAGAGAGAGGGTATTTATATAGTGGGCATATTTGTCATTTAAGAAAAAGTAAAAAAGCATGTCTACCTAACTCTTGTATTTGTATGAACACGTGTGTCACAAAAGAGGTGGAGTCGAGCAGTTGAGCATGGCTCTTTTGAGAAAGAGATGGGAAAAATGTCTAGAAAATGGACCACATTTGGAAAATTGGCCTCTTTTGGTAATTTTCTCTAATAATAATAAGATAAAAGGACGGTGATTGTGTAATTTGTATGAAAGATAGTGTTTTTTCGTCGTCAATGACACACTCATAATTCGCATTTAAAGTGAGAACAATCTCATCAGTTTACAAAGTTTAGTCAAGTTTTACATGAACTGGTTTAGCTCAGTTGGTCACCTGGACTTTTTCGGGAGCTTGGGGGAGGTTTTACAGTTTACCCAGGTTTCGAGCCTCGCAAGAGACATAAAATTCAGGTTTTCCTCCTAGTACGAAGCCGTGAGTTTTAGAGGTTTCCCTTTGCAGGTCTCTCCTAGCGGTTCAGGTCTCAAAGCCTGCCCGTTTGAATGATTTAACTCAGGGATTGGATAGTGTAGTGCGGTTCTAAAAAGAAATGTCATTTTTTATATCAGTTTGCATTTTCGCTTATATTTTTAAGTTGTATTTAATGAATTTAAGTTGCAGTTGACAATGTCTTTATGGGTGAGGTGATATTGACAAATTGTAAACTAAAAGTGCCCTACTACACTCATATGGGGTACCTTTAATTGTTTGTTATATTTCTTTTCCATTTATAAAGATCAGAAAACCATATGGATTGACATTGGATTTGTATTTTTTGTTTGTTTATTTCAACAAGCAACAATCTAATATCTAATGCACTATTGATCATGATATTGCAATGCTAGTACAAAAAATGTATTGTTTCGCGTAGTGGTGTAATTTAGATAATTTTAAGAGCCAAAAACAGTTTTAATCATAAATTCAAAAGAGGGATTTGAAGTACAGACAATAACTTTTAAGTAGAGACTTGATGTAAAAGAGATTACATCGCTTTGTATTTTTGTATCTTATTAGTAAAAGAGTGTGATGCTTAATGTAATATGTTAACGTATATGTAAGTACTTAAAAAATAAGTAGGAAAAAAAGCACAACATGTCAACGTCAAGCGTTCTAACGGGGAGGATCTTACAAGTTTTGAGTCTGTGAGACAATATGAATTAATCGATAAAAATGTCGAAAACTATAGTTATCATTTGATGCCCTATTTTAGTTAGATAAATCAGGTTTTCGTATTGACTTCGACTACAAATTAATTTTACATCAAAATTTATTGGCTAATACCCGCCTCAACATGTGGATTGCATTCGGCTTGTTTAATTATTTTTATTGCATACATCGACCATTCTATTGATAATACAATTGATGAGCATAACTTTTGCACAATTTGACACACTATTAAAAACATTGTGTCTTTTTTAAAGCAATGCACATTATTCTTGCTAAGCTTTCAAGCCATTGAGATATATATGGATTAAATAGCAACCACTAATGAATTTTATATATGTACGCAACAACTAATTCAAGGTCACTATTTATATTTGAAACTTGAAAGACATTCAATATACCATGTATGGATATTACAGGAATCTTGTTACAATGTATTTAATCTTGAAAATACACCTAGATGCTATTGATTTTTTAGATAGGAATGTCTTTATGTGTCGAAGATATAGTCATATAGCGAGGGTGCTGTTATAACTCACACTTTTTACCTCCCCTATTAGTAGTATGAGACCAATTTTTTTATAGTTTTTTTATTAGTTTTTACTTGTCAAACTTTATATTTTATGTTCAGTACTTTCAATTTCGAAGTTTCATAATAAAAACAAGAGTAAACTACACCGTTCGTCTTTGTGGTTTGCGTTGACCGACGAGTTTCGTCCTTTGACCCAAAAAAATGCACCGTTCATCCTTAAATGCGAAACGTTATCTACCGTTCGTCCCTCCCTCTAACGGTCTTCATTAACTTTCGTTAAGTCATCAACACATGAGGGTATTTTCATCTTATTATGCCTACACATAAAAGTAAAACAATCATTTTTCCTTTTGTATCTCTCTCTCCTCTTTACTCATTGGACCAACACCTTCTCACCCACCACTACCTCTTCATCTTAATTTTCACCCACTACTGCCACCATCTACCACCAGTCACACCATCACCGTCCACCACCAATCCTACGGCCTCTAACAACCCTTAAAAACCCCAAAACCAACACACCCATCTCATTCTCTCATTATATATAAACACCAACATTTCATCTTCATAAAACTCAAACACAAAATCCAATCCACAAATACTAACCCATGATCTTTCATCTTCTTTAAAAATCATCACCAAATGCAAAACTCATTCAAACGCATCTTCATCCAAAGCATTTAAATAAGTAACCATTAAGATACGTGGAAACTAATTATCCATGAACTTTTATTTTTTTTTATTTTTTTTATTTTTTTCAAATAAGTAACCATTAAGAAAGAAAAATAAAAACACATTTTTAGACAAAGAGAAAACAAGCTTATCAGTTATTACATCAAATTACGCCATAGCTTTTACTAAAGATTACATTTAATTCATAAGTTACATAACTTGCGATTTTGTTCAAGACTAGTTTGACAACTATATGCAAAGTTACAAATTTCATCACAAATTCACAATGGATTTTATCCATACTAAAAAGAAAAATATCATTCACAAATACTCTAAATGTACAAACTTTATTTCAAGATCCAATATTCACGGTGTCAAATCTAAATTTTACTTTTCAAATAATAATAATAATAATAATAATAATAATAAATAAATAAATAAATAAATAACACCCACTAAAGTCAAACGAAAATAAAAGTTGAAACACTCAAAACCACCATAAAAAAATGAATCAATATCCAAACAACCAATATTCACCTACCCTCAAGCTTCTGGATCTTGATTTTTAGATAAATTAGCAGGGTGGCGAGGTATCCCATCATAAAGCTCATCCTCTTTGACACTATATCCACACACACTTGATTTAACAGTAGAATCTCTTTTTTCGTTGGCTTTGTTTCAAGAGAGGTCATAGTAGTGTCGATGGCACCAGCAAATGATGGTGATAGATGCATATTATTAGTGGGATTTGTAGTGTGATAGTTTTTCAAATTTGATAGAGAAAATAAAGATTTTGTGTGAATGAATCTTCAATGGTTGACATATTTTCTCTTAAAGTTAAAATGGTATTTGAATGAAAAATGGTATAGAAAGATGATGATCGGTGGTGTGGTGATGGTTGTAAGAACAAAAAAGTGGAGGTATTAATGAGTTATAGAGAGAAATGGTAAAAAGAAGAAAATACTCTTACATGTCTACACTTAACGACTGTTAGTGTGTCTCGTTAAAGCAAAGGACCAACGGTACATAACGTTTCGTATTTAAGGACAGATGGTGCACTTTTTTGGGTCAAATGACGAAACTTGTTGGTCAATGCAAACCACAAGGACGAACGGTGTAGTTTACTCTAAAAACAAGATTACAAAATTATATATATATATATAAATAAAAAGGTTATTGAAATCTATTTTGAGAGTATGTATATCCATTCCCATAGCTAGGTCTTAGCTTGTTTTAGTTCAAAGGTTTGTAACTTTGTATAGCAAACTATTGAATATGTTGTTATCAATCATGGTTAGAACTTTGAATATACTATGTCAATTTCTCAAATGTTGATGTTCAATTTATGTCATTTTTTTTTTATCTCCGTTCAATTGTTTTTTCTTTTTTTTTCTTTTTTTTTTTTTCTTTTTTTTAATGTTTTTATCCGTAATAAGATGATATACGGTTTTTCTTACACGTATATGCTAGTAGTATGAGTTTTGTCGGATTTTGAGAATTTAAGTCGTACTTTGACTATACTAGCGGACGATCGTGGATTTAAGTCTCGGTTGTGGGCTAAAGTGATATTATCGGTGTTTTGAGAGAACATGTATAAAGTAAAATCCATTTAAGAAAAGGGTAAACTGCAAAATCCGTCCTTAAAGTTTGCGATTTTTGCACGCTGATCACTGAAACCACGTTTGTATCATGTCTCTAAAATCGTCTTTTTGTTGCATTTAGCCATTGTGGCTAACGCTCGTTACTTTTGCCCGTTAGTAATGGTCAGAAGCCTATGAAATGGCTAATATACCCTCGTCTTCTTCCCCACTTTGATTTTATCTTGAATTTACATTTATTTTTAGACAATTATCAAGAATATCAACAAACCCAGATTTTAAAAATCACCACCACACAACCACCATCATTTTCATTTCTCTCTTTTAAAATCACTACTAATGGCTAACACCTCTTCTCCAATCCTTATGAACTATTAGTCCAAAAATATGAAGGCAGCCATCGCATGAGGAATACTTATGTAGTACATGATATACACTAGTAATATCTTATGTGGTCAATAATACTGCACTCAAGATACAAAGTAAGCCAACAAAATTCACAAGCCTGTTGATTCTTTCCTGAAAAGGTGAATATTGTTGCTATAATGCTATCGGATAACTAACTTCTTGTTTTTGCTAATTATCCGAACATCATTATGCCAATAAACAACATACATTTCCGCGTTGTATGCGTTTAAAAGGAAAATATGGTAGGGTTTCTCGAATCGATATATTTGAACTCGAATATTTTTTTTGCTTAAGATAAAATATAGTAGAGACCCAGATATTGATCCCAATTCTGCATTTAACGTACACTTATGTCAAAAGTTTGATCCTTTTTATATGCCTTCAAGAAGTAAAGATACTATTTAGTTATTTTGAGGACAAAGTTTGAGGCCAAAATGCCAAATTTTATGTTTATTTCAAAGAAATCCACTTATAAAGCAATTAAAATTAAAATGAGCATTGATACATAGGCCTAACTAAAGAGGCCTAAAAGGAGAACTAATGCATAAATGAATTGTACAGCATTAGGTCACCTTTTAAGCCTCTTTAGTTAGGTTCATTTATCATTTTCCAATTAAAATATATCGTGGCGTAAAATAATGTACTTTGGATGTGGGTAATGATATAACATAATTCAGATTTGACAACAAAAGTGATGGCAATACGAGAATATATACTTTAATACTGAACTAGAATAGTAAACCAATGCTCGAATAGTAGCTATTTTGTTTGTTTCAACATCTATAGTTGTATAAGTGATTTGGATAAATGGTCGTATTTATTATGGTATTTTCATAAAAAGATGTATTTTGACCGTATAAGCATTTTTGGCTATTTTTGGTGCCCACGCACCATTCCTTGCGCACCAAAACATTTATAAAGATGAATCTTCATTTTATAGCACTGGAATTAATTTATTGACCAATGAAAATGTGTCACCTATACTTTAGTGCCCAAAACCCATTCCTTGCAAGAATATTTAATAAAGATGAATCTTCATTTTAAAGCACCGAAATTAATTTATTGACCAATGAAATTGTGCCACCTACACTTTGGTGCCCAAAACACATTCCTTGCGCACCATAATTTTTAATAAAGATGAATCTTCATTTTAACCACCTACACTTTGGTGCCCAAAGGTAAGATGCATTTATAGTCTGGTGCCTAAAAATCACTTCTTGCGCACCAAAAAACACTACTTGGGCACCATATTGGACATTTTGGTGAAAGAGAAAATTTTAGGTATGTTTTAGTAAAGTGTTGATGTATTTGGAATGTATTGGTAATTTAGTTGTTCTATAATCTATACCCATTTTTGGGTGCCGGTGATTACTCTGTGCAAGTGGATCAGCTGCAAATAGTTACTATTTGTGAGAAACCTCAAATTTAGTACAGTATATGTTTATTAGAATTTTATACATGTCCAAGTATATCGTGTTTTGAATATATTTATTACCTTTTTTAAATACTATCAAACTTGATCCAATAAATCCCACGCCATACATATCAAAAATTGTGAAAGACTTAGATTGGATACGGAACAATTTGCGTAATATCAATGAACTATTTACTTTCCATAATAGTTAAGGTTTCCGTAATGGGATGACCCTGATTTTTTTTTCGTGACTTCTCTATTATTTTCTAGCAACAAATATACTTCTCTTTCCTTAAGGAATCGTGTTTTCAGTCAGAAAAACAGTAACTTTATAAAACATGGATGGTACTGGAAAGTTGTTTACAGAGTTTACCTTTAACAAGTATTCATGTGCATTGGTTGCCATATTTTTTGACTAACTGTTCATAAGGATCGGAGAAGAGGTGTTAGCCATGGATAGTGATTGTTTTAAGAGAGATAAATGAAAATGATGGTGGTTGTGTGGTAGTAGAGGTTGGTGGTGGTTTTTAAAATCGGGGTTTGCTCTTGATGTTCTTGATGATTATTTAAAAATAAATGTAATTACAAGAGAAAATCAATATGGGTAAGAAAACGAGAATATTAGTCATTTCGTAGGCTTTTGACCATCACTAACGGACAAAAGTAACGAGCGTTGCCCATAATGCCTAGGATGCAACAGAAAAACGACTTTAAGGACATATGATATACAAACTTGATTTCAATAGCTAGTATGAGAAAATCGCAAACTTTAGAAACGAAATTTGCAGTTTACCCTTAAAGAACAAAAGAGACGATGTTCTCTTAATGAAATTCATGGTTTTTGTGACATAAAAGGTCTCTAGTGGTCTCATACGGGATGTGGGCTTTTTGCTTATAACTAGCAGAATGATGAAATCTTATTGGGCTTTTACAAATGCAATTCATTTTGCATGACCAACATTTTATCACCTCTAAGTCTCTAACTCTCCAGGCTTCATAATTAATACACAGACATGTACTTTAGATAGTTGTCTAGTCATATGAGATTTTGATCCATTTAAAATGGAGTCATTATTTTACATCACCTAAACAAGCTTTAATGTTTTATGATTTGTGTTAAATTTACGTACATATAAGATTAATTACATCAAGCGAACCAATTTTCTGAGTCATTAACCTTGACAATTCTACTCGTTCTTATTGGTATTGGTAACAATCATCGTACTCATAGCGTGATAAAGTTACCTTGAATCGGATGATGGAGAATCGGACATAGTTTACGTTAACAATTAAGTGCCGTTACCTTGAGAATTCGATTTCTTAACACCTAATGCTAGTCCTATAACAGAATGCTAAACTATTTCCTATGGAAATTGTTATTGATACTATAATATAAGCAATGATAAACGATAAACAAGTTAGGTGATTTGGTAGTTATGATGTTTGCAAAGTTGAAACAACAAATCAATGAGATTAAAATATAGTTTTTCAGTTGTTGATAGAGTAGTGACGTATTCATATTTTTTTAAACTTTTACTCCTATAATACATTATCTACAAATTGTTGGTCTACCACTCTACCTAATATACATTATCAACCTTTCATAACCAGTTTAGATTTTGTAAGCGCAATAATTTTCTGTTAAGATTAATTTATCTCATGGTTTCTAAATTCTTTTAAGGGTATCACATAAACAATTTTGGCTGCTAAAGTGGTTCCCAATAACAAGCTTGCAATAAGCTAGGTCCGACCTTAGACTCAAAGCCCGACCCGATGGAGATATGAGAATAAAGGGCTAGGGTTGGATCTAAACGGGTTTTGAATCATGTTATAGCTAAGCATTTATCGAGTTTATTAAACTAGCTATCTTTGGATTTACGTAGTTTACGGTTGTTGGCAGTTTAACCATCAACCTATTTAACAATGTTGTGTTTTGACAAAAGTCGTATTAGCAATAAACGACAGGGCTAGTAAAGGTCATGGTAATATATGATTTGTGGTTTAACGATTTGGGGTATTTTCTCTATCAACAATCTATATATCTCGCTTTCCAACCACTCGGGTAGATTGCGTGGTCGGAATTATTTGGTTTGAGATTCCTACGGGTTTCGTTTCAGTTGTTAGAGTGTTAGGGTCATGGTCGGGTTTTTCATACTTTCTACCGTGTGATTGCTCTTATTGGTTACACGTTATATCTGGGTTTAGTTGGTAGAGTTTGTACTTTCACTTGGTAGATTTTCAAAGCCGTAGATATTAAGTCCTTTGTAGGTTTAGATTCGTATTGGTTGTGAGCCATTTGGTTGAGTGTAATTTTGGAGTTGTTTGGTGTCGTAGTTCTCGAGTTATTGGGTCGAATACTTTGTATAATAATTACGCTACACATCTTGCAGGTTTTGTAATTTGTTGCCTTTCAAAAAAATATATCATTAATCATTTACTTATCGTTTACTTAATCAAGTTTGCTAACCTGAACCCTACCAAACACAAACATACACCCAAAATTTAGCAACCTTAAAAAGTTTTGGATTGGAAATTATATATAATTTTTTGTAATTATATAAAGGTGAAAGACAAACGAGCAACAAGTAGTGTTGCTAGCATTTTTTAAATTGCAAAATTAATTCTTTTGAAAACAACATTTGAAAGCCATCTCGTGTAAAGTAACAAAGTACGAGAAAGCATGCATTGAAATCAATGCGTGTTAATATTTTTCGCGCTTGATACTTTTAGTTTCTTTACACATGAGGCGGCTGAGCTCTTTAACAGAGTCCAACAAATTATGTATAGTAATATAGTAATTTTATGACAACTAGATCCATAAATATTGTTTTCAAAAGAATTAAAGGCCCGTTTAATATATAGGTGGGTTTAGGCCTTGAATTTGGATATGGATTTAATGTAAGAGAGAGAAAAAGTAATGATGTAGGATAAAATAATATAATTAAATTAAAAAATACTCCCTCAGTCTAAAAAAATTATTGTCACGAGACAAAAATCATATAGTTTAATAAAAGTGGGGTTACTTTAGTTTTCAACCAGTCAAATTTTTGTGGACAATTATTTTGAGACATCCCGAAAAGGAAGTATGGACTATAATTTTAAGACGGAAGAAGTAATATTTTAATAATTAATAAAAAGTATTCAAATTATTTTTATTAAGTTATTTTATAAAAATGGACTAATGTAGAGAGAGATGCGACCTAACAATGTTATAAATCAACCCACAATGTCAGAAATCCTCTCTTTGGACCTATGATTTGAAATAGTGTAACTTTTTTTTAAATAAATCCTAAATCCTAAAGTTGAATAATCAAACAAGCACATGTTTAAAGTCTTGTTAAATAAAAAACCCAACCTAAAGACCCAAACCAAACGGCTCCTAAGTGAATTGAAAAAGTCATCCCTGTAGTATGTTCATGTTGGGTCCAAAAATTGACCTAATCACCCTGAACAAGATTTGAAAATAAAATAGCCTAACTCACTAAATAAATAGTGAGTGACTCACTGATAAAGAAATCAGTGAGCGTTGTTTTGTGCTCTTCACTTACGTCGATGTCAGTGAGTAAAATATATGAGCTACAAACAATACCAGTGACACTGAGATTTGACAAATGTCTCAGTGATCCTGAAGACGTTATCTCTACATACAGACTGAAAAATATGGGTAAGAACTTCCAAAAGAAGAAGTCAAGACAAAGTACAAGACTTTACCATAAGAGTAGGAATATTGTGATGACACATTCAAAAGGATGGTTGGTGCTTTTCTAAAAGTGGAAGATGAAGATGGACCACATGAGGGACTACATGTCACCATCATCACATGTCTTTGTATTATTAGTTCCTATATATATGTCTGTATTGTAATAGAGATAGATATGCATTCCTAAACAAACACATAATACTTAGTATTAGTTGATAGGATCATCCTCTCATTGAAACACAAGCATAGCTTGGATCAATGAGAGTTTATTTGTCATTCAATGGGGATAATATACCGAAATTATCCCCGTAAAAAGTTGAGGATGTTATCATGTAGTTTAGTTGGTATTGAGAAATCTTGTAACAATTGTTCATCTTTATTTGTTGTTCCTTATTCACTATCGTATAAAAACAGTTAAGTACTTAAAACAATCTAATAGTGAATCAATGACTGAAATGACATAAGTAAAACACATTGAATAATTTTCAACATAATATTCTTTATTAGAAACAAATAAAAAAGAATACATTACCAAAGTGCTTGCGGAATAGTACTTGGGATTAAAATGACAAAGGGTTGTAACTCCTCACGAAGCTCAGGCTAAGTCTGAGCACAACTACTATGGAACCACTGAGCTATCTCAGGGACTGAGCTGTATTTGGAGGAGTGAAAGATGGCTTTTGTGTGAGTGTGCTTTACAATTCACAAGCTTAAATCTTTCACTCCATCTCTTATGCTATTTATACAAGTATGAGTTTTAACTTTTTCCTAAGTGACAAATGACAGTATTCTGAGAAGACAAAATAATGATGTATTTTGTCTCTGCAAAGGCTATATTAAGTAAGAGACAAGGTTTGCTTTCCATAAGTCAGTGATGACACGAGCACGATAGTTACCCATTCAGGGAAAGTTGACTTTGGTTGATAAGGACTTTGTCTTATCTGATTCAAACTTGTCCCGCCTTATCCCGCTCATTCTTCAGTCTTCATTGCCTTGACCTTCTACTTCAGTTTGTCTTGATGTAAGTAGCTGATGAGGAGTTTAGGGATTCAGTGAGTTATTGTCATCACTCCCTGAATCCACCATCTTCTTCTTGACTCAGTCTTCACCCCTTAAGTTCCGCCTTACTGAGGGAGAGACTTCTTCTCTTCTTGAGTATCTGAAGATGGCTCACTGAGAGACTATGCACTCAGCGACCTGTTAGTGTTTAATGGCCTAAACACTTAGGGTATTTTCTATTCAAATCCTTGACTTAAGGGGTTTGGATATTTACTGAACCCAACAGTCTCCCCATATTTGGATATACAAATAGCCTAAGTGTTTGATCAGTGTAAGTGAGCAAATGGCTTCTTCTTACACTGAATGTACTAATGAACATAATAAGGAACATTGAATATTTTAACAAAACATACATCGTTTATTGATCAATTACATAGTTCCTATCACTAGTACAAAAGATAAAACAAAATGTTATTCAAAATGGATCCCCAATGCTTCAAGCTTAACCTTCTTCTTGAGGAGTGCTTGTTTGACAGGGTGCTCTCTTATCTTAGCATTCAGGTCTTTGCAGAACCTTTCGTTTTCTGGAGTATTGATTTGAGAGGCCACTGATAGATAGCTTGC
Source organism: Chrysanthemum makinoi (assembly GCA_910596185.1). Taxonomy (NCBI): domain Eukaryota; kingdom Viridiplantae; phylum Streptophyta; class Magnoliopsida; order Asterales; family Asteraceae; genus Chrysanthemum; species Chrysanthemum makinoi. The sequence goes on from OU343217.1 coordinate 268,852,361, forward strand.
CATTATAGGCACTCCTGCAAGATCTATGTTACTCCACCTTTGAAATGCTGGGTTTCCATAGACATTAATGAAAAAAAGTCTTCTTTTAGGCTTTTCAATGCATAGACAGTTTACAAACTTTACATCTTCAGGTAGCTCCCTATTGCATTCCAGTTCAGGCACTTTGATCTCAGGCTCGAACTCAACCCTCTTTCGTTTGCCTTGTGATGATTGAGGTTGAGATCCTTGAGGAGCAGTTAAGGCTGGTTGAATCCCTAGTTGTGCTGGTGCTTCCCTCAGTCTTTCATACCTTTTGCTGAGGTTTTTCTTCAGCTCCTTAACCATAGCATTCTGCTTCTTTTCAATGATTGGACCAAGTTCATCGAGTTCAGTGATCCCAAAGTCAGTGAATTTCATGGGATCATGAACCTCGAAATGTCTTTTATCATCCCCCTTGTAGACATTCATTGCCAGTGGTTTGGACTTGGGGATGATTTTGACATCTGTGATTTTCTCAGGCAGCCTTCTGCTTGTCATTGACCAGTTGTAGTGGTCAATTCCTTCTTGCCTGATGGTTGCAGCTCTCCTGTTCTTTTCATCTAATTTCTTTCTCATTTCAGCCATTTTAGCAGCCTGAGCATCCTTGAACTTCTGTCCAGCCTGACCCTTTTGAAGCTTCTTAGGATCAATTCCAATATTCTCAACTTCCTCAACAACAACTTGTACCAGTGCTTCTTTGCTCTTCCTTTCTTCCTCGGCTAGTTTCTTTCTCCTATCTTCCTTTGCAAGGTAGGCACTTAGTTGTTGTGGAGTAAGCAGGTACTGAGTGTTGCCAATGACATAGGGAATCTTCTCAGGCTCAGGTGTTTGCATTATGGCCTTTCCTTTATCCTGGCCTGAAGAAGATGATGCTACCAAGGGTGTTGTTGTTGTCATGATTGTTGTTGTTGGTGGTGGGACTGATGATATGGGTGTTGCTGAAACTGGTGGGATTGATGATATAGGTGTTGCAGAGACTGGTTGAGCTGGCTCCCCCTCAGTGTGAAAGGGAGTTTCTTCAGTGGCTTTCTCCCCCTCAACTGTTGCTGCAACATCAGTGAGAGCAAGAGTTGCCTCGGACACTGAGGGAGTTGGAGTTGCTTGACCTTTGAAGGCTTGGTAGATCTCCGTGACCATAGCCTTGATGTCAGTTGTATCCTTTTGAAGACCAGTGACCTTTTCTGCCAGATTAGCCTGAGATAGTTCCAAAGCAGTCATCCTTGGCCCAAGATTCCAAGCCATAGAGGATGATGCCTTAGCCAAAGTAGTCACCTGAGCATCCAACGAACCCAGTGTTGTCTGAAGAGACTGAACAGAAGACTGAATACCCTGAACATTGGCAGATTTAAGCATGTAGATTAGTTCAGTGAGGCTGGAGGAGTTTTTCAAGTAAGCTTCAATAGCCTCTAGCATTTTGGAGTTGAGTGCTGGGTCTTCTTTGACAGAATCCCTGATTTCATCTATCTTTGTGCTACAACCCTGAAGGTGCTTGAGAAATTTAGCCAGGTTTTCATCCAGTCTGTGAAGATGTTGATACATTAGCTCCCTGTACTCATCAGTGTTGTCGTTGAAAGTAAGCACTTCAGATTTTAAGTCAGCATAACTTGAAGCTGCTTCAACATGTTGATCCCAGAGAACATCAGTAACACCAGAATATAACTTTCTTAAAGCTTTAGTGATCCACATAACCAGTTGTCTTTCTGTCAGTGGAAGAGTGTTGTCAAATGTTTCTGAATTCTTTAGGACAGGAGGAAGAAGAGTCAGAGTCATTATCTTCAGGATCGAAAGGTGACTCTTTAGGCTCTTGTGGATCAGGCTGATGCTCTTGTTCATGTGTTTGAACATCAGCGTCCATTTCTTCTCCTGCTGATAGTATGTCATCTTCACTGTCAGCCAGCTCTTCATCAGAGAATAAAATTTCATTAACCTCAGCAACTGTTAGTAAACCAGTGATGGTGATGGGTTCCATATCAGCGGGTGGTATTAATCCCTCTGAGTCTTTGTCCCCCGTTGCTCCTTCAAGCACTGGTGGGTGTTTCCCAGTGCTATCCCTAGAAGCAGTGGCAGTGAGATCCCTATCAGCGGGTTGTTCATTCCCTCTGAGTCTTTGGGATCATTCAGTTGGCCCTCACACAAAAGCTGTGATTTGCGAGTGTCATCCTTGGGCAATGTGGAAGGCGCTCCCCTACCAGCGGGTTGTATGTTTCCCTCTGGATCTTGAGGAGTAGTAGTTGGGACCAAGGGCACTGACTGTGATTTATCAGTGTCCTTCGTTGTCACCAGGGTGGATGTTGCTTGGTCTCATTTAGGTGTTTGATCAGTCTTGGGCTTTCTTTGCCTTTTGGGCTGTGTTCCTGAAGCCTCAGGGCCCTGAGACTTGGGTTTGGTCTTAGTCCTAGTCTGAGATTTCCCCTTTCTCTTTTTAGGAGCAGGGTCAGGAGACACTGAGTCCCTTTGGTTGTTTACAGCAACCATATGGGCCGTCAATTCAAATTTAGTGACTTGGGATGGGTCTTTTTGAAAAATTGATTGACTCAGGATACCAGGTAAAGCAGTGTATTTGTATTCCTGAGGGTAATTGCAATCCAGTAACACTTGTAAAGCACATGAGACAAACCTAGGGTACGAAACGTATTTCGTCCTAGTTTTGCTCAGTAGCTTGGTTACGAGATCACTATAAATGATCTCCCCTATGTCGACAGTGACCTCATTCATCAGGCAATATGCCACCATCAACTGAATAGAGTTAACTTGTTCAGTGGATGAGTGGTTCCCGCTGAGAACCTGAATCACAAATGTGAACAAGATTCTCCAAGCCACGGGAAATGAGCTTTTGGTGACAGGGGTCATGTCCAAAAACTTTGGATCCAAAACAATTTGTTTTAACCCATCCTTAACTGTGGAGGGTTCAGGATGGGCAACATAGTTCCTAGAATTATAGTTTAACCCTGTTGAAGTACAAAATGTTTTATAATCAGGGTGACTGACTTTTCCCCATTAAAAAGACTGAATTTGATGAGATACTCCCTGAGTGGTCGTAGGTCAGTCTCATCAGTAGAGGGTATCGGGTCATAGGCCACTGCTGTGGCCCAAAACTCCCTGAGGAGGTTTTGGTACATAATTGATGGGGACTGAGTAAAGGCCTGTTTCAGTGGGCAGTTGAATAAAAACTTCATGATGCCCTTATAGGCTGGGACATCAGGGGGGTATTCAAAATTACCTATAACATTGTTTTTTTTAAATTCAACATTACTTAGATCTCCTACCTACTGTGGTGCAAAATGAAGAGACTGTGTTCTTGCCATTTCCATTGAAAGGTTTTTAGGGTTTTGAAAAATATTCTTGACAAGAACAATCAAAGTGTTTTTGAGTCTCTTAAGTATTGTGATGAAAAAACCTGTTGTAAATTTGTTACAGAGAAGATTTTCTTGTAAAAACAGGTTGATGATTTGAAGAACACACAAATTTTCTGGGTTTGAGAAAGGATTTTGACAGCGTTTAGTTGCAGAAAAATTATTTGTGTGTTTATTGTTAGGAATTATGTAACAGTGGGTTCCTACTGATAAAGGATCCTACTGATAGTATTATAGTTTCTGCTGATAGCATGGTTTCTGCGGATAGTGCAGTTGCCACGGATAGTTATTTTGTTTCTGCAGATATGTAGTTTCCGCGTTATTAGTTATTTAGTTACGATATGCATGAGATAAATTAGGAATATATAGTGCATATCTTTTACGTGATTAGCAAGCTGCAACATTAGGGTTTCTTGTACTATAAAAGAAACTAGCGGCTAGGGTTTGATGTACGTTTTTCAAGAACATTGTTTAAGTAATTTAATATAGATCCATAGAGGATCAAGTAATTGGTGTTTATTGTCTTCTTGAGTATTGTGTTTATATTCCGCGTGAACACAATTCTAGTAAAGGTTCTCCATAGTTTTCTTGTGATTACACAGGTTAACTATACTTTCTCTAAGGCTTATAAGATCTATCTGGGACTGATCCCAACAAGTGGTATCAGAGCCTGGTGAGAATCTTTCTTAGAAGACAGTCTTACTCTCTTTCTCAAAACCATTGCAATGACATCATCAAAACATTCAGATTCAGAAAATGATGAACAGCCTGAGCCATCAAACACCCAATCCTTTATTCAGCAAGCAAACACCCAATCCACTTTCTCTAAGGCTCATAAGATCTTCAGCAGGTAGTTACCACCATGTCCAACACCAATGCAAAATTTCCCTACCTGAAGAAGGACGTATATGACATATGGGCTATGAATATGGAAAATTATATCTCCAACATGGACATCAATCTCTGGAACATTTTTCTAAAAGGCAACTGTAAGAAGGCTACTGGAAGAGATTCTGATAGGAATGTGATAATTCTTCCAGCAACAGGTAATGCCGAGCGGCTTGCACCGAGAGGAAACAAAGGCAAGGACTACCTTGCTTCAAGCTCTTCCAGATGAGCATATGAGTGACTTTTATTATCTTGATGATGCTAGAGAAATCTGGAGAGCAATAAAAGCAAGGTTTGGAGGTAACGAAGAGTCTAAAAAGATGAGGAAGTCAATGCTCAAGCAAAACTTTTAGGAGTTTTGATTTCGAAGAGAAGGCATACACAAGGGGTATGACAGGTTCTAGAAAATCCTCAGCCAACTAAATCAGATGAAGTCCAAACCTGACAATGAGGAATGTAATCTCAAGTTCCTTCATGCTTTACCTTCTTCCTGGAGGCAAGTTTCTCTCACACTCAAGGCAAAGGGAGGCCTTGACTACTTAAGGTTTGATGACTTATACAATAAGCTTAGATCCCTTGAAATTGATATCAAGGATCATTCATCTTATTCCCAACTCAACACACTCAGCTTTTGTTAGTGCTACCAGTGCTAACACAATGGTGTCTTATGGTGAAAGTCTCACTTCTTCATCAGCAGCAACCAGAACACACACTTCTTCTACAAGAAAATCAAAGTCCAATTCTGTGATAGAGGATGTGCTTTCACTCTTTTGTTGCTGAAACTGAAGACCAACAATAGTTGGCCTATGAAGATTTTGAACAACTGGATAAATGGGATTTGTAGGAGATGGACCTCAAATGGCAGATGGCCATGCTAGCTGTAAAGGTCAACAGGTTTGAGCAAGGCTCTGGGAGGAAGTTTGGATACAAGGGAAGAGAATCAGCCAAGTTTGACAGGAAGAAGATCAGGTGCTTTGAATGAAACCAACTTGGTCACTTTGCTAGAGAATGTCCAGACAAGAAGGAAGGTGACAGAAGAAGGTATAATGCATACAAGCTCAAGGAAGCTGAGGAGGTGAAACCTACAGCCTTGCTGTCTTTGGAGTCTAGGGTTGACTGGGATGAGCATGTGAATGAAGCTAAGGATGAAAATCCTCATGTTGGATTGGTTGCTGATACTGCTGATGAGACTGCACTAATGGGCATCACTTCTTAGGTACAAAGTTGTATGTTTGGTTGTAATGCTAAATATGATGCTCTTAAAACTGAATTTGATGATGTTAATGGCCAATATAAAGAATATTTTATTCAGGTCCAGGCCTATAGGAAAACTGTTAAATCTTTAGAAAAACAAAAGGCCTGGTACCAACAAAATCAATTGGCTCTTGAAGAGAAAATTAAAGTTTTAGAAAGAGATCTGGAAAACACCTTGAACAAGCTAAAATTTAACAAGAAAGAATATGTTAAGGTCATTTCTGAAAAAGAGGGTCTTCGAGCTAATCTAGATTCAGAGGTGGCTAGGCATAAACAGTGGCAAGAACAGGCTAGAAACCTAGATAAACTGTGGAATAGTTCAATTTTTGTTAAAACTAAGATGGGGTTGGGCTTCAAGGACTATATTGGTCCAGATGAGGTGTATGACCCCAATGAATATAGTGTTTTTAATCTTGTCACTGATGAAGAAGAAGATAAATATAGAAAATCTGTTAAATATATAAAACAAGGTGAAATGCATTCAGTTCCTTCTTCTATAAATGGTATTGTTAAGCCACCTAACCTGACTTCGGACTTCGGATGAATCACATATGACCTATGGTCAAAAGTCCAATGACTTATCTGACACTGGCAGTGAATCTAATACTTTTGTCTCTTGTTCTTCCAGTGATAGGACTTCAGAGACCCAGTATAAAGACTATGCCAGTTGTGATTCAAGTGAAGAGTCTACAATAACCAAGTCTGCCTCTCCCAAGCCCTTTCCTGCCCCAAGAGTTGCTGTTAATGAATCTTCTTCAAAGACAACTCATTTGAGAAACATTTCTTGTTTTGTTGATTTTGTTAAAAACAATTCTGATTTTGGTTGTGGTTTGAATAATTTTGTTTGTAATAAGACTATTCCTGTTTTGAACAAGCATTTTAAGAAGAAATCATGTTTTGTTTGTGGTAGTACATTTCATCTTATCAAAGATTATGACTTTTATGAGAAACAAATGGGTGTATGTACTAATCAACAGAGATATAGACCAATATGGAATGATGTGAACAAAATCCCTCCATTTGTTCCCTCTGGAACACATGTGAGGACTGGTAAAACCAATTCTGCTGGCAGGCCAGTTCCTTCTGGCAACCCGGTTTCGGCTGACAAGCCATCTTCATCGTGTTGGAGAAGAAATGTTTGTAGGCCATTATACAGACCTACTAGTACTTACTTTCAAAATGGATACAGGCATGTTAATAATGATCAATTACATAAAAGGGGGGCAAGGTGGGATACTGCTGTTAAGCCCTCAGCAGGTTGCTCTTGGACACACAATAGACCATCTTTCATGAAGGGTTCCAAGAACAATAATGGATCTCATCAATCTGCAGGTTTATCTAATATGATCCACAAGGCAGGCCCAAGTCAGTGATGGCTTAGGTCCCCATGTATACTAATGTTGTTGTATATCTTTTAACTTGTAGGATGATCCTCATACTAATAAAGATTTAGGCATTGTTGATAGTGGTTGTTCTAGGAGTATGACAGGGAACAGAGACAGACTTCATGATTTTGAATCTCTTCAAGGAGGTATTGTTACTTTTGGAGGAGGAGATGGTAAAATTACAGGGAAAGGAACTATTAGAACTTGCAAGCTGGACTTTGAGAATGTGTATTATGTGGAAGAATTGAGAAACTTCAACCTATTTTCTGTGTCCCAAATCTGTGACAAGAAAAACTTTGTGTTGTTCACTGATACCGAATGTCTTGTTCTCTCAAAAGATTTCCATATACCTGATGACAGTCAAGTTGTTCTGAAGGTGCCAAGGAAACAAAATCTGTATACATTCAATCTCAATGAAGTTCAGCCTGCAGGTGATTTAGCTTGTTTGGTGGCAAAAGCATCCTTGGATGAATCTAATAAATTGCATAGAAGGATGGCTCATGTTAATTTCAAAACAATCAACAAGCTGGCAAAACTTGGGTTAGTTCATGGACTTCCTTCCAAGGTCTTTACTAATGAACAGAACTATGGGGCTTGTAACAAGGGAAAGCAACACAAGGCTTCCTATAAGTCCATTGCGTGTCCGCACTATCACTGAGCCTTACAGCTTCTTCATATGGATCTTTTGGTCCTACATCTATCAGAAGCATTGATCACAAGTACTATTGTTTGGTGGTTACTGATGACTATAGTAGGTATTGCTGGGCATTCTTCTTGGGGACTAAAGATGAAACATTTCAGACTCTTCAAGACTTTATTGCCCTGGTAGAGAATCAATTGAATAAAAAGGTTAAATCCATTCGGTGTGACAATGGGACAGAGTTCAAGAATGCCAAATTAATTGAACTTTGTGCTACAAATGGGATAAAAAGGGATTACAGCACTGCCAGGACTCCAAAACAAAATGGAGTTGCTGAAAGGAAAAATAAAACCCTGATTGAAGCAGCAAGATCTATGCTTGCCGATTCTAAGTTACCTACCATGTTCTGGACTGAAGCAGTTAGCACTGCTTGTTATGTATTGAACAGGGTGTTGATAACTAATCCTCACAACATGACACCTTATGAACTTTTTGTCTGGCAAGATTCCTACCATTAGCCACCTTAAGCCTTTTGGTTGTCATGTCACCATCCTTAACACCAGTGATCATTTGGCAAGTTTGATGGCAAAGCTGACGAGGGATTTGTAGTAGGCTATTCAGCTCATAGTAAAGCTTACAGGGTGTATAACATCTCCACAAAGAAGGTTAAAGAGACACTGAATCTGAGATTTATGGAGGACAAGCCAAATGTTCAGGGAGCAGGTCAAGAATGGTACTTTGATCTTAACTATTTAACTGATCACTTGGGTTATACTCGTTATAAATCTAATATTCCTACAGCACCACAAGTTGCTCAAACTAACATTGCAGGTTCCTCAGATGATGAGTCAGATTCAGAGTGTGATGAACAACTTATAGTTGTTCCTTCTGTTCCTACTAACCGCTTTTCAGGTAACAAGGACACAGTTGCTTCTCAAGAAATTTCAAGTGATCTGGGATATGCAGAAGAACTTGTGAAGCTTCAACGCCAAGAGCATGCAGCTAAGGATGATGCTAAAAAATTTGTTTATGAATTCTCCAAAGCGAGAGGAACTCTAAGGTAGGCAACTATTGAAGCCCGCAGGAACTTTGATGCTGTTGGTAGTATACATGTTCCTGCTGGTAATGTGGCTGATCCTCCTGGTAATGGGTCAGTTGCTGCTGATGTTGATGCTGCTGGTCGTGTTCCTGTTACTTCTGCTAATGTCGTTGTTCCTGTGGTTCCCTCCAATACTCCATCTGCTGATACTTTGGATTTAGATGTTTCTCCCACCAGATTTCCAACTCCATCTGACTTAGCCAATTCACAACACTCAAGCTCTGATTTGGAAGGCATTCATCATTTGTCAAGAACAGGGATATTTGGCTCTTCTTCCTATGATGATGACTTTGGTCCTACAGTTACTAATATGGCCACATCCATTGAAGTTAGTCCTTACTCTAAAAAGAGGATTAACACAGTTCATCCACAATCTCTAATCATTGGTGATCCTACTTCAACTGTGCAAACTAGAAGCAGGGTCAAGAGGTCAAATTTTGGTGAATCTGCATTTCTTAGTTACATTTAGGATCAACATAGGAACAATCATATAGACTATCATCATTGTCTGTTTGCTTGTTTCCTATCTCAAGTTGAACCTACCAGTGTTGCCCAGGCTTTGGCAGATGATGATTGGGTAGCTGCTATGCAAGAGGAAATGCAACAGTTCTTAAATCAAAATGTGTGGGAGCTTGTTCAATTGCCTCCTGGCAAGTATGCTATTGGGACAAAGTGGATTCTGAAATGTAAGAGGGATGCTAGGGGATTGTGGTTAGAAATAAGGCTAGGTTGGTTGCTCAAGGTCACAGACAAAAAGAGGGTATTGATTATGATGAGTTTTTTGCTCCTGTTGCAAGAGTAGAGGCTATCAGACTCTTCTTGGCATTTGCTTCCTACATGGGCTTCATGGTCTATCAGATGGATGTGAAAAGTGCATTTTATATGGTGAAATTGAGGAAGAAGTGTATGTCACTCAGCCCAAGGGATTTGTGGATCCTCACAATCCCGATATGGTCTACAAAGTGGTTAAAGCACTCTATGAACTTCATCAGGCACCTAGAGCTTGGTTTGCTAGGCTCTCTTCATTCTTGCTGAAACATGGATACAAGAGAGGTGCTATTGATAAGACTCTATTTATCAAGAAGAGCTCCAGGGATATCATTCTTGTGCAAGTATATGTGGATGACATTATCCTTGGTTCTACCAAAGAGTCTTGGTGCAGGGAATTTGAGGAGTTGATGAAAAGTGAGTTTGAGATGAGTGCAATGGGTGAGCTTACATTCTTTTTAGGCCTTCAAGTGCAGCAGAAATCATATGGTATTTTCATTCATCAAGAGAAGTATGTGCATGACATCCTCAACAAATTTGATATGGAACTAGTAAGGACTGCAACTAGACCCTATGAAGCTCCTAAGGCTAAGTCAAACAATGAACCAGATCATGCTGTTAATGCTCATCTCTACAGATCCATGATTGGTTCTCTCATGTATTTGACTGCCTCTAGGCCTGACATTATGTTTGCAGTCAGTGCTTGTTCCAGGCATCAGGTCACTCCTTTGACTTCCCATTTGACTGCAGTCAAGAAGATTTTCAAGTATCTCAAAGGCCAACCTAAACTGGATCTTTGGTATCCTAGAGAATCTCCATTTGAGTTGGAAGCTTATAGTGACAGTGATTATGTTGGTGCCAACTTTGATCGCAAATCTACTACTGAGGGTTGTCAGTTCTTGGGAAGGAGATTAATCTCCTGGCAATGCAAGAAGCAGACCATAGTGGCCACATCTTCTACTGAAGCTGAATATGTTGCTGCTGCTAGTTGTTGTGGTCAGGTACTTTGGATTCAAAATCAGTTATTAGATTATAGGTTCAATTTTATGAACACTAAAATCTTTATAAACAACCAAAGTACAATATGCATTGTTAACAATCTTGTTTTTCATCAAAGAACTAAGCACATAGAAATAAGACACCACTTTATCCGAGATGCTTATGAAAAACACCTTATTCAAGTGGTTAAAATCCATACAGATGAAAATGTAGCTGATTTTTTAACAAAAGCTTTTGATGGTCCAAGATTTCAGTATTTGATTGTCCATATAGGCATAACCAACCCCTGATTATTGTGTTTGAGGGGAGGATTGTGCCTAAGGGGAGGTTTCTGGTTTAAGGGGAGGATTTAAGTTGTATAGTTTTGTACATTTTGTATATTATATGTATATATTTGTGTTGTGTGTTCTGTGTTCTACTAACCATCTTGCAAATCAAGTATCAAACAAACAATCAGTGGGAATAGATAACAAAAGAGCAAGGATAAAAGTCTTTTATTCATTAAAACACTGCATTCAAAGATGCAGTGAGAACAGTACAAGACTCATTACATAACAAGCATGACTCAACACTCCTCCAGACTATGGCTTCAATCTTCAAGGCCTCCTCTCTGGCCTCTTGTTTTCCCACTCTGGCATCCTCTGATGGTCTTTTCCCCACCTGTTAACATATTCCCACACTGGCTTTGTAGCCAGACCCATCACAGTGGTTCTCTTGGTAGGGTTTGATGTGGAGGGTTGGGGGTTTGGAACTGAAGCATCTGGTGGTAGAATAGCAAGAGGAGAAACATTGAGTGGCCTGAAGTTGCGTGGCTGTAGGTTGGATCATTAACCTCATCATCAGTGTCTTCATTCATGGCATTGAGCTCAGCACTGGATACTTCAAACTCAACATGAGGAGGAGGATTGGGAACATCTTCATCTGAAGAAGTGTATGCAAATGGTGACTTGCTAGGAGGCTCTCTAGAGATGTAAGTCACACTGCTGGATGCACCAGGAGGAAAGTAGTTAAGCCAGTTTTGGTCACTATCAGAGAATGATAGTTCAATAGGGTGATTTGGCGAGTTGTTCATGGTTATTTGGGTGTTAGTCATTTTTGTTGATTAGGGTTATGTGGTTTGTTTGTGTGGTTGCTGCTTCAAGGGGTTGGTTTTATAGGCTTTATGGAATCTTAGGTCGGTAGAAGTTATGATAAATATTGATGGTTGGAATTTGTATCGCTAAAAGTTACGATTGGAGCTGTTAGGCAACATTATGGGTCAAAGATTTGATTTGATTCCTTCTTCATTCTTCTGTGATATTGTGATTGTTTATGCTGATGAGTTGTGGATTCTGGCTGGTAGCTTTGGATTAGTAACTACTGAACAAAAGTTAATTGGTTTATCTGTTTGATGCTTGGTTTCCATTGTTGACTTTTCATTCTTTCTGATTTTGATAAAATTTAATTAGTTTATTTAAAGTCAAAATTGGTCAAAGATTTGTTCTGAATCTGCTGTCAATTTAAACGACTATTTTGGGTAACTCATTTAAATAGTCAATCAGACGTATCCCACACCACAATTCCCTCTTAATTTGAATCCTGCTCATTTTCAATGACGTCACTCGAACACAAAGTAGACCACAACAAAGTTGCATTTCTGGAACATGCCAAAGGGAGTGATTTGTATGACTCTATGATTGATTTTCTTCTGCGCTCCAAGATCAGGTATGCTCTTACTTTCTCTCCATCGATTATTTATGACTCTCTTGTCAAGCAATTTTGGTCCACTGCTCATGAGCGATCTCCCACTGGTTCAACCAAGGAGATTGTGGCTACCAATGATGGAGTAGAGTATGTGATAACTGAGTCCCTCATTAGGTTACTTCTAATAAGAACAAGTTTACGAGTAAGATTTTGAGCAAAACTTCAAACGGCCATAACTTTTGAACCGTAACTCCGTTTTCAGCGTTCTACCCATCAAAACGACCGTGAAAACGAGGAGAATAGCATGCTGAATGAACTAGGTCAACCTTCAAGTCCTAAAAATGCTCCGAAAAGAAGTTATTGAGGTTTTTAAGTTTTTAGACCAAATTTTCACTACAACAACCGAGCTTAATCTTCATCAAACACAACTCCTTTATCGTTTAATTGATCCTACATCAACTTTATCATAACATACATTCATCAATGGCAACTCAACAAGACATTCATGCATCCGGTGCCGAAAACCGTCCTCCTATGTTGGAAAAAGGTGGATATCTTCAATGGACAAGTCGTATGCTCCGCTACATCAAGACCAAACCTAATGGAAAACTAATGATTCAATCCATTATGAATGGACCTTTCAAGCCTCGGCAAGTCCAAGACCAAATCTTGTGATGCAACACCTCCCGTTCCACCATCCTTTCGTACTCAATATGAATCAGAGAATACAGGATAAGAAGCAAGTCGAGCAGAGATGACATGACAATTCATATTGTCCAACTAGGTTTACCAAGAGACATCTTTGCTGCTGTGAAGCGGTTGTGAAGCTGCTTCGATATGTGGGAGCGTGTTAGGCGGCTTTGTCATGGAACGAAATTGGTCAACAAGATACGGAGAACAAGTGCTAACTGCATGGGAGAAGTTTACATCTACTCCAGGAGAATCCATTGAATCCTACTATGGAAGGTTTTGCACTTTGAATGAGCTTATCAGAAACAAGTTGGCACCCAGAACTATCGTGAGTAACATCAAATTCGAACAATCTTCGGAAGAATGGGGCGATATGTCACTATTGTCAACCAAACAAAGACTTACATCGGGTGAACTTTGATCAACTCAACAATTTTCTAAACAAAACCAAACGGTGAATGAAGTCGGGAAAGAAAGATTGGCAAGAATCATGATCCATTGGCACTCATTGCAAAGACTCCAACTCAGTGAACTCACAACAACAAGCTTCATCATCTTCCACTAACAACAACTTGCAGCAATACATTCCACAAGCACAAGTTGTTTTCCCTCAACAACAATTCTATCCACGAACAACAAGTCATTCAACAACAACATATCCATAATACAGGGACAAGGAATCAGCGATCCGGCTGAACAAGAAGAGGCTTTGTCACATGCATTTGCATTCTTGGGTAAAGCATTCAGAAGTCGCTATTCTACACCAACTAACAACAATCAAAGGATTTCATCAAACACCGCAATAGGCAAATTGCATAGCAGGGTTTGAATATGGGTCATCAGGACAATGGTTGGAGTTATTGGAATCAGCAGGATATGCTCTTTGGATTACATGGGTATCAGGCGGTTCCGTATCGGTGTCGGTTGGGTCAGAATGTTGCCAATCGATTGGGCAGAATGTTGGGAAAGCGATGGGTAATCAGATGGGAATGTTGCAGCTCAGTCGTTGGGAATATGGAAATGTGAATCAAGGGCTCGGGTTAAGTGTTACAACTGTCAAGGAGTGGGTCACATGGCAAGGAATCCTACTAAGCGAAAAGAATCAGTATCTATAGAAAGCTATCATGTTGGTACAAAAGGAACAAGCGAGGACTTCAGTTGAGTCGAGGAACATGACTTCATAGCTATTATGGATGATTTGGAAGGCCGAGAGGACATCAATGCAAAGCTGCATCTTCATGGCAAATCTTCAGGAGACTAAATGCGACACTGACTCGGCACCTCCTATCTATGACGACAATGCACATCGAGGTACCAATCATTGATCCATGCTATAACAATGTCATATTTGATGTGTTTACTCATGACTGACATTCTGTGACATCAGCACCTACTTATGATACATACGGACAATTCGAGTTGTAGCAAACTAACTCGAAACTCGGATGTGGATCTAGTGGAAGGCATGTGGCACAAAATACTGAGGCTGATGAAACACGTGCTGAAACATTAATCAATAACTATGGCATTGAAATCGAGAAAGTTAGAACGGTCAATCGCGAAGTTAAGGCCGTGAATGCTAAATTGACCGTTGAGCTTGAGAGTTACAAGGAGAAGCATAAAAGCTTTTGAATTTCACAAAAACAAAGAGTTAGAATTAGAAATTGGTTATCGAAATTCCGTTTTAAAAGAACAAAAATTGCAAATCAAGTATAACACACTTGATGTGAATTTGAACTTGAAAATAAAATCTTTAAACAAGGAAATTTCTGATCTAAATGACCAACTTTTTAAACAAAAAGCAATGTCCAACAATCCAACTCTTACCCAATCTATCTTGGGTGGTGCCTTTGATTCATAGAATTATGTTGATGATATAATGGCTTTGGTGAATCAAAGAAAGAAGGCGGATGCAGAAGGCAAGGCTAAAGCAAAAAGGGACAAACTGTTAATACAAATAAACCGTAAAAACGTTTATTAATATTTTGCGATCTCTTTGTGTTTTGTTGATAACAAATGTAATGTTATCTTAAGTATAATTATAAGGATACATGTTATTTTTGTAAAGCATTTACATATAGCCATTTAAATACAAAAATGTAATAATTAAGCATTTGTTGTAATAGTTTATTAGGATGGGTAAAAACCATAACCCATGGACCATAACCCATGGATCTTAACCCATACCAAAGAAGACTTGATACAATGTATACTTAGATACATTGAATCTAAAGAAACCCATGGACCAACCCATAACCCATGACCCATAACCAAAAAACCCATGGGCAAAGAGGGGCGTACCACGGATCCCTAGGATTACACTAGACGGATCCCAAGTGGAAGGGATCCGGGATCCGTGAACAGAGGAGAAATTTGCCTATAAATAAGGAATTTCTTCATTCTAACTCACCCTCTTCTTACTAAATCTCTCATACACTCTCATTCTCTTCTAACATATAGATCACTTGATCTAGAGAGTTGTTCTTCTTTCTTTCTATTTGTGATCCTCATATAGGTCCTTCACTAAGGCGAGATCACATTCTTCTAAAGTCATCCAAGCAAGGGGTCCTTGATTGATTTGTCACTCCGCAAGATTTTTGTAGCGAAGATCTTGTATTCGATATTTCACATATTTTTTGTGTAATAGTTGTGTTGGTTTGGTTCACCGTGCTACGGACTCGGTATCTAGCTTTGTACTGGAAAAAGTGTAAGCAACGTTGTGAAGGCTTCTCCGCCAAGTGAAGGAGTTTGTTGACATAGTGCTTGAACTCTCAAGTAGGTGACTCGGGGAGTGGAGTAGGGCAAGGAAGGTGACCTTGTAGCCGAACCACTATAAATCGGTTGTGTCTTTTCTATCCCTTAACTTTATTTATTTGCTTGCATTATCACTAGATCTATACGTTCTCAACATCCATACGATTTCACATAATATCGAATCTAAAGTTTTTGAAATCAACTTAAAATCGGCAAAACTATTCAACCCCTCCTTCTAGTTTTCCACAATTGGTATCAGAGCTAAGTTTATAAAAGTTTTAAAATAAAATTGTATTTTAAAAACTTTTTGATCACTATGGGTTCTGAAAATTACAAGGAAGGGCAATCTATGCAACGACCACCACTACTTGAAACTAATGGTTTTATATATTGGAAAAATAGATTCGAAACATATGTGAAGTCTAAAGATATTGATCTTTGGTACAGTATTGTTGAAGGTGATTTTGAGGCTACCTAAAATGATGATAAAGGAAATTTAGTTCACATACCTCATGATAAACTAAACGATGAAATGAAGAAAAAGCTTTCTAAAAATAGTGAAGCAAAAATGGTTTTATATAATGCTTTACCGAAAAAGGAATTCGAAAGAATTTCTATGCTTAAAACCTCTAAAGAAATTTGGAATTCTTTAGTTGTAACTCATCAAGGCAACCAACAAGTTAAAAATAATAAAATTGATTTATTTGTTCAACAATATGAACAATTTTCAATATCGGATGAGGAAACTATAGATCATTCATTTGCTAACTTTAATACTATTATTACATCTTTACAAGCACTTGATGAATCTTTTTCTAGCCGTAACCATGTTAGGAGATATCTAAGGGCACTTCCATTGAAGTGGAGATCCAAGGTGACGGCGATCGAAGAGTCAAAAGATTTGACAATCCTCACCATCGATGAACTCATAGGCAACCTAAAAGTCTACGAGCTTGTCCTTGCTAAAAATTTCGAAGCCTCAAAAAAGAAGAAACACAAATCTCTCCCCTTAAAGCCAAAAAGGCTTCGGCGATGAGAGAACTCATCTTCGTAGTAGTGACGAAGAATGCGCTATGGCGGTAAGGGACTTTAAAAGTTCTTTAGAAGAAAGATAGATCAAACAACCATATGACGACAAGAAAGGCTTTCGGAAAAGCAAAGGGGACGAAAGCCAAGGATGATCGTACTTGCTTTAAATGTGGGGACCCAAACCACTTTATTAGTAAGTGTCCCAAAAGAGATGATCAAAAGGCGTGAAGGCACATGGGGAATGGCGGCGAGGAGGACGAAGAAATTTGTCTCATGGCAAATGACGAGGTATGTCACGAATACTATAGTAGTTCATCACTCGATGACGACTCATTGCATAATGAATATGACAAACTATGCAATATTAGCTTAAAACTAATTAACAAAAACAAGCTTTTAAAAAGTCAAAATCAACGTTTAGATAAAGAAGTCATAGAATTAAAAGCAAAACTAAAACGTTTAGAAAAGGGTAAAATAGCAAGTGGTGAATGTGAACTTTGGGTTCAACTTCAAACACTAGTTGATCAACTAGATTCTAAGATTGCTAGAATGAGCACGAAAGCGTTAAATACAATGCTAGATAGTATTAAGGACAACCAAGAAGGTTTAGGGTTCCAAAACTTGATCCATCAAACTAGTGAAAATAAAGAAACAAACTTTTTAAAACACAAGAAAAACAAACCCTTTGTTGTGGCGGATCCTGGATCCCTAAAAAGGGAACCCTAGTGTACGAGAAGGGATCCGTGGATCTGCTGTAACAAACAGTAGCAATAACGTAGCTTCTTCATCTAGAACTGAGTTTGTCATAGTTAATAGGAAGAAACCAAATCATGTCACCACTAGACAACCACCTCCAAAATATAATCCTACTTTTGCAAGAAACAAAGCTCCATCTTTTTCAAAACCTAACTCATTTAGGAGACCTAATAACGTTTACTCGAAAAGTAACCATCAAATGGGATGGAATCAAAACATGCAAAACGGTTTTCCTTTTCAAAACTTTGCTCCATGGAATGCATACTCATCTTATCCATACATGTCTAACATGAATGGAATGTTTAACACTAATGGACCCATGAACAAATGGGGACCAAACTTTTGAGTTTATTATTGTTTTAGGTGTGCTTAAAGGTCGACCTAGACCCGATGAATGGGTCAAGGATAGCGGGTGCACGAGGCACATGACCGGAAATAGGGATCTATTCTCCACATATGAATCCATAAATGGAGGTAATGTGGTGTTTGGAAATAGCAAAGGTAGAATCATCGGTAAAGTACGATTTCTAACAAATCTCTAACCATTAACGATGTGTGTCACGTAGAAAACCTAAACTTTAATCTCTTAAGTATAGAACAAATATGTGATAAAAAGTGCAATGTACTTTTTAGAAACCGTAGTAAGATACTTAAAAATGGCATAACCATAGGAAGAGGAATTAGGAAACATGGAGTCTATGTCATTAAAATCGGTAATGAACCTAAAGACAAACTATGTCTTACCTCTATGGATGATACTTCTACCTTATGGCATCGAAGATTGGGTCACGCCAACATGCGACTTCTTCAATCGCTATCATCCAAAGATCTAGTAAGAGATCTACCTAAGTTAAAATATGAACATCATTTTGTGATGCTTGTAATGTAGGAAAACAAGCTCATTCGAGTCATAAAGCTAAAAACATGGTGTCCACAACTAGGTGTCTAGAATTACTACATATGGATTTATTTGGTCCATCCGCTATCCAAAGTTATGGAGGCAACTACTACACTTTGGTAATAGTGGATGACTACTCTAGGTATACATGGACAAAATTTTTAAAGAACAAAACGGAAACTTTTAACTATTTTGAAATATTAAGCAAAAAGATCCAAAGACAACTAGGAAGTCCCATAGTGTCTATTAGGACGGATCATGGTAGGGAATTCGATAATGAAGTGCAATTCAGAGCTTTTGTGACGCTAATGGTATTACTCACAACTTCTCGTCACGCCTCCACTCGAATGGGGTAGTAGAAAGAAAGAATAGAACTCTACAAGAAATGAGTCGAACCATGCTTAATGAACAATCCATACCTCAAAAGTTTTGGTGTAATGGCGTTGATACTTCAACGTATATACTCAATCGAGTCTTGATTAGACCAATCTTAGGAAAAACTCCATATGAGTTACTTTGAGGCAAAAAGCCTACGTTAAATCACTTTAGAGTCTTTGGTAGTAAATGTTTTATTCTTAACACTAAAGATTACCTTACAAAATTTGATCCTAAATCAACCGAAGGTATCTTTTTAGGTTACTCGCCAAATAGCAAAGCTTACGTCATATTAAACAAAGAAACAATGAAGGTAGAAGAGTCATTAAATATAAAATTTGATGAAAGTCCACCCAAACCCTCTCCACCTCTTGTCGATGACGAGATTATAGAAAGTGAATCCATAGTAATAAAGAAAAGATAAGTGAAGAAGAAGAACCTCTAAGTGATGAAATAATAAACATTAAAGAGTCCAAAGATCACCCGTAGATAAAGTCATAGGAAAACTAAACGACGAACATTAAGGTCTCAAGTTCAAAACCAAAGTAGCTTGTTTTGTTTCGTTTCAACCTTAGAACCTAAGAATACACAAGAAGCCATAAAAGATGAAAGTTGGGTAATGGCTATGCAAGAAGAACTAAATCAATTTGTTTCTAATGATGTTTGGACACTTGTCCCTCCACCTAGTAATCAAACCATAATAGGAACCAAATGGGTTTATAAAACAAATTAGATGCAAACGGAGTAGTGTCTAGGAACAAGGCTAGACTCGTTGCTCAAGGGTATAACCAACAAGAAGGAATAGACTTTGATGAGACCTACGCCCCGTGGCTAGATTAGAGTCTATAAGAATACTTCTTGTGTATGCTTGTGCTAATGATCTAAAGCTTTATCAAATGGATGTCAAAAGCGCTTTTCTAAATGGTGTCATAAATGAAGAAGTATATGTAGCTCAACCTCCGGGCTTCATTGATTTTGAAAAACCCAAACATGTGTATAAATTAAATAAAGCCCTTTACGGTCTTAAACAAGCTCCAAAAGCTTGGTATGATAGACTCAAGTCATTTCTAGTTAAACACAACTACACCATGGGGTTAGTTGACAACACACTTTTACTAAGAAAAGAGAGTCACATATAATCATAGTACAAATATATGTAGATGATATTATATTCGGATCCACTTGTCAAGACATGTGATGATTTCTCTAAAATCATGCATGACGAGTTCGAGATGAGTATGATGGGAGAACTTAGTTTCTTTCTTGGTCTACAAATAAAACAAGTAGAAGATGGTATCTTCTTTAATCAATCTAAATACATCAAGGAGATGTTAAAGAAATTCGGTCTAGAAGAGTCAAAACCAATTAGGACTCCAATGTCATCCGACACCAAACTCACAAAAGATGAAGACGGAGAATCCGTAGATAATACTAAATATCGTGGCATGATAGGTAGCCTTCTCTACCTCACGGCAAGTAGGGCGGATATCATGTTTAGTGTTTGCTTATGTGCTAGGTTTCAAGAAGACCCTAAAATATCACACCTAGAAGCCGTATAAAGGATATTTAGATATATTAAGGGTACAACACAATTAGGATTATGGTATCCTAAGGGCACGGGAGTAGAAATAATTGTATATGCAGATCGACCATGCGGTGATTACGTTGATAGAAAAAGTACAAGTGGGGTATGTACTTTTATGGGATGTTGTTTAACATCATGGTTTTCTAAGAAACAAACGGCACATGCAATATCAACAACCGAAGCCGATACGTCTCCGCCGGCAAAGCATGCCAACAAGCACTATGGATGAAACAAGCGTTAGTAGACTACGACATCCATCTAAGCGACATAGCCATCCTATGTGACAACAAAGGTGCCATCGACTTAAGCAAGAATCCGGTATTGCATTCTCGCACAAAGCATATAGAGATTCGTCATCACTTTCTAAGAGACAATGTTCAAAAAGGGAACATCTCTATTGAGAAGGTAGCATCCCAAGACAACATAGCCGACGTCCTCACCAAACCGTTGAAGCGGGAACAATTCAACCTACTTCGTCTTGGTCTTGGTCTAATGGAACAAACGTCGTAACTTAATTGACTCTACAAGGTATGTAAACACTAGCCTTCTTCTTTTTGAGTCTAGGATTTCTATTTCACACACAACTCACAAACAATACGGGAATTTTCAAAACCCAAGATGAGTTTTCCACTTATAGCTTTCTTATTTTTTTTATACACATTTTCAAAGAAAACCTACTTTCACAATGTTTTCTAAAGGATGATACCTTCCCGTATCAATTTCACAAAAGCAATTTCTCACGTCTAGGACAAATCGCTTTTCATTATTAATACAAAGTAAAACCCGTTTTCATTGCATCTCATGTCTTTTGAATGCTAAAGGGGACACATAACTAATATGTGTTTTCCGGTACATTCATTTAAGCAACAATGAATTAGGAGCATTGATAACACAAAATTACGTACTTATGTACTAAATATGTGTTTTCGGGTTATCTCAATAGGATGGTTTTATACTTCTAGTTTATTTTCTATTTCTTTTAGGGGTCGAGATAACCGAAACTCCAAATAGTTTGCATATAGGCACACACTAGGCAAAAATGTTTCCAAAAGGAAAATTTTGTGCTGCCTTAATCACCAGACCCACGGATCCCAACCTTCATGCTGGACGGATCCCTTAAGGGAAGGATCCGTGGGATCCGTGAAGCAGCTGTTTTCAACTTCTATTTTTCACTTTGGATGAAAAATCCACATTTGTTTCATTTTTGGGAGTATGCTCTTTAATGCTTGTGTTCTCATGATCACATGCCTTGAATTCATATCTAATCATTAGATTTTAATCCACATTTTGGGTCAAGCATTCATTACAATGCTTTGTTTTTCTATATATAGAACTCCCAAAATGCTTGCATACTCCATCTCCTTCTCACAAACACACTTCATTATGTCATCCAAAAACCCTTTAGGAGAATCATCTAGTACAAACAATCATGATATCCAAACCTTTGTACTTCCACCATCCAAAATACCACAATCAAATGCTAGGATATCCGCACGGATTAGTATCCGATCTTGTTGTTTAGCAAAACCAACCTCAAATGGTTCATCCTCAACAAATAACTCACCACAAGATGCTTCCATTATAGCACCTCCTCATCACCAACAAGTACACCAACTTCATCACCACCTAAAGTCACTCTTTTGGAACTCCTTAAGACTCCAACAAGATCTAAACAACCTAAACAAAAAGAAATAGTCTTTTCAACACCACCCACATCTCCAAATACTATCTTTCAAGATCTTGAAACATCACCACCATTAGCTCCCATCACATTACAAGAACATCTAGGTTCTTTTCCACCACCATTTACAAACATTTCGGATATTGATCCATATTTTCCTATTTTTCCACCACAACTTCCGCATAACTCAAATCAAAACAACCCGGAAAACTTCCGCACTCATTACCCACATCATTTACATTGTGAACATTGCCAATCCACTAGGGAAATTACAATAGAAGTTAGGGAAGAAATGCGTTTCATACTCAACCTCATCCTTGATCGCATCAATACCATTACTCATCAAAACCTCCATCCATAACCTTATGCAAGCATGGAAGGAATCACTACTACTATTTTCTACTTTTAGTATTATTTTTCTTTTGAAGTCATTTTCAAGAACAAGTCTTGTTCTTATTTTTACATGCTTGTAAGTGGCATACATACCACTACAATTTGTTGTTTTATTACAAGGCCTTGTTTACATACCTTGGCTCCCAATCTTGATTCTCGGCAACCACAAGATTATATAAGCATGTTACTAACCTTTCTTTTTGTAGGATTTTTATTTTTTCTTCACTTGACGCCCCAAACAAGGGGAGCTACCGTCAAGGGGGAGTTAGAAGTTTGTTTATTTCTTCCAAGGGTTAACTTTTGTTTCGACAAAAAGGGGAGAAGAAGTAAAACTTAGGGGCTTTCAAAACTTACATCTATTCTTAAGTTTTACTCATCATAACATTATGTTTTGTCATCAACAAAAAGGGGGAGATTGTTAATACAAATAAACCGTAAAAACGTTTATTAATATTTTGCGATCTCTTTGTGTTTTGTTGATAACAAATGTAATGTTATCTTAAGTATAATTATAAGGATACATGTTATTTTTGTAAAGCATTTACATATAGCCATTTAAATACAAAAATGTAATAATTAAGCATTTGTTGTAATAGTTTATTAGGATGGGTAAAACCATAACCCATGGACCATAACCCATGGATCTTAACCCATACCAAAAAAGACTTGATACAATGTATACTTAGATACATTGAATCTAAAGAAAACCCATGGACCAACCCATAACCCATGACCCATAACCAAAAACCCATGGGCAAAGAGGAGCGTACCACGGATCCCTAGGATTACACTAGACGGATCCCAAGTGGAAGGGATCCGTGGGATCTGTGGACAGAGGAGAAATTTGCCTATAAATAGAGAGCCATTTCTTCATTCTAACTCACCCTCTTCTTACTAAATCTCTCATACACTCTCATTCTCTTCTAACATATAGATCACTTGATCTAGAGAGTTGTTCTTCTTTCTTTCTATTTGTGATCCTCATATAGGTCCTTCTCTAAGGCGAGATCACGAGCATTCTACAAGTCATCCAAGCAAGGGGTCCTTGATTGATTTGTCACTCCATAAGATTTCTGTAGCGAAGATCTTGTATTTGATATTTCACATATTTGTTGTGTAATAGTTGTGTTGGTTTGGTCCACCGTGCTACGGACTCGGTATCTAGCTTTGTACCGGAAAAGTGTAAGCAACGTTGTGAAGGCTTCTCCGCCAAGTGAAGGAGTTTGTTGACATAGTGCTTGAACTCTCGAGTAGGTGACTCGGGGAGTGGAGTAGGGCAAGGAAGGTGACTTTGTAGCCGAACCACTATAAATCGGTTGTGTCTTTTCTATCCCTTAACTTTATTTATTTGCTTGCATTATCACTAGATCTATACGTTCTCAACATCCATACGATTTCACATAATATCGAATCTAAAGTTTTTGAAATCAACTTAAAATCGGCAAAACTATTCAACCCCCCCTTCTAGTTTTCCACACAAACCTCGCTCTCAAGCTGAACAAAGGAAACATATGAGAGAATTTGTCAAGAATACAAGTTCTGCAGTTTATAATACAGGTTGGACTATGGCATTTGTGAAATCCTTGCCTGATGATCAGTTAGTCAAAGAGTATAACACTATTCTCTCAAGATTGGAAAAGGATGGTCTAAATCCTTATACCAGGGTGAAACACTCTCAATCTCTTTTGGAAGGTCCTAATCCTAAGAGATTGAAGACTATTGATATTCGATATGCTCCCATTTCTACTGGCGGAGACACCGGTGATATGGCTTCATTCCATTCACCCGACACTCCAAAAGGTTTCTCTTGAGATGCGCATCAGTTTACTGTAGAATGTGCCACTTCATGAAGAGAATGATCTTTCTACTGATGAGACAGAGCATGTGTCCACTTCTGTCTTTCCACAAAATCCATCAGAGGTCTTACTTGAACAAGAAGAGGTTGATACTCCTATGGTCCAAACTGTTGATGCATCTACTACTCCTACTGGGCACAGACAAAAGAGTATAGCAAGAAAGAAGGGGGGTTCCTTTGATCTTCATGCTTCTGAGAGTTCTTTTATAAAGGAGTTTGAGGAGGATGATTTTGATGAGGAGCTGGTGGTTTGGTCTCCATTG
The DNA here is from genome assembly GCA_910596185.1 of Chrysanthemum makinoi. Lineage (NCBI taxonomy): Eukaryota > Viridiplantae > Streptophyta > Magnoliopsida > Asterales > Asteraceae > Chrysanthemum > Chrysanthemum makinoi. Next base: position 268,876,727 of record OU343217.1, read on the forward strand.
GTGAGATGGGAACTCACACCTATTGGTCTTGGTGGTTTGGGTGATTGTGACTCTGTTTATCGCAAGGATGGCTCTGTTAGGCATTTTACATTTCTTTCTGAGATCCTTTATTTTTTGGATAGACAAGATCTTATTGCACTTTATGGATTGGTGTCAAAACACTATGAATCTCATCCTGCAACAGGAGCTGGTTTATTGTTATTGGGTGATCTTCAAGTGTTGTTTGATTCCAAATATCAAGATGGTACAAGGTTTCGTATTTGGGAAGGTCAAGCTCAGTGGAAGGTTTTTAGTTGGACTTTTTATCCACTCTCTAGTATTCATGTGGTGCAGACCTGGCAGTAAAGGGTCTATCTTTATATGTTGTCGGTCAGAATTACCTTTGTGCGCACATTTCTTTGGAGCAAATGTTGAAAAAAAGTTGGCCTTCTCTCTTGCTCAGTTGGGAATGATATGCCTATCCGAGAAGCGGTGGTAAAAGGATAAAGGATAAGCTCATTCTTTATACATTTGATTCTTCAACTTGAAGTCTGGTTTGTTGTTATATTTATTTCTTCTTTCTTATTCTTTATTTCTTATTTTATTCGGTGTTTAAAAAAGGAAAAAAAAAGAAAAAAAAAAATTTCTTGTATATATATTGTATATTTTCTAACTTTTCTTTGAGGATCTTGTTGTCAAGTTGGGTTTCCTATATGTTTTTTAACTAACCATGTCCTTAGTGACAAAGGGTTAACTTGCTATGGGGGTACGACTCTAGTAAGTATTCTCAAATCCGTTGATAGTTGCTGATTTACTAAAAATCAGAGGGTTTATCAATGTACCCTGGTCTAACACACCAAACATTGGCTACTCCATGAGCAAACGGCTCTGGTAAAGAGATCTCAAATCCGTTGGAAGGTTGACAACTTGCCAATAAGTTGTATGGTGCTCAACTCACCATGTCCTTGTAGATGAAGAGTTGGCTATTACAAGTTCATGGCTTGCGGTAAAGGCGAGTGGAACAACATGACTATTCACGAGTTAGCGGCTTGGTAAAGACAAATCAATCCGTTTGATGGGCTGTGATGGTTTGCCAAAACCATTAGGGTATTCAACACACCATTTATTCATGTTCTAAGTGTTGGGAATGGTAAGCTGGTTCACGGGGGTGATGTCATGATTCCACTTTCGAACCGGCTAGCCCAAGAGTGAGTAGCTACTTGGTAAAGGCTTCTCCGTCTACTCACGGTTCTACTGATGATGTTGGTTCACGATCTTTGCTAATCTAGGATTCTTTGATGGGATTATGGACTTCATGGTTGTCTCTGGTGGTTCTAGGTGTTACTATTTGGTGATTTCTCTGCGGTTTTAGTTCTTTGTTCTACACAATCCTCTTGCATGGTAAAGATCTACTGGAAACTTGAAGTTAACAAGTCAAATTCAAGTTTAGGGAGGATTGTTAGAAATTATGTAAAAGTGGGTTCTGATAAAGGATCTTCTGATAGTATTATAGTTTCTGCGATAGCATGGTTTCTGCGGATAGATGCGGTTGCCGGATAGTTATTTTGTTTTCTGCGGATATGTAGTTTCAGCGTTATTAGTTATTTGTTACGATATGCATGAGATAAATTAGGAATATATAGTATATCTTTTATGTGATTAGCAAAATTTTAACATTAGGGGTTTCTTGTACTATATAAAAGAAACTAGCGGCTAGGGTTTGATGTACGTTTTTCAAGAACATTGTTTTAGTAATTTAATATAGATCCATAGAGGATCAAGTAATTGGTGTTTATTGTCTTCTTGAGTATTGTGTTTATATTTAGCGTGAACACAATTCTAGTAAAGGTTCTCCATAGTTTTCTTATGATTACACAGGTTAACTATACTTTCTCTAAGGCTCATAAGATCTATCTAGGACTGGTCCCAACATTTATGAGGTTTTGAAGGGGGTATTTATAAAAGAGGACTTGTAAAGTCAGTTTTTGAAATCGTTTTGAATCTCCTCATTTAATGCCACCACTCCTACTGCAGGTAGTAAAATCCGGTTTTCAAGAGCGATTTAGTGCACGGTAAAAGTGCATTCTGCGGTAATAAAATATCACAAGATATTTCATGTGAGAGGGCATTTAATGCCAGTGGGATGAGGAGGTAAGTTATGAGGACCCTTGACTTGGATGACAATGATAAGATAAAGTGTTAGGATTTAGAAATCCATTAGTTAAAGTGTCGGTCACCTCAGTATATGTATTCATTAGAAAGTTAGTAGAGCGTAGTCATGTTATGTTAATAAGTATTTAGTTAAGTAACGGTGGAGGGCCGGACGGGTCTTTACCCTTGTATGCGATCCACGGCCGTAAGTGGCGAGTCTTGTAAGAAAACTATAAATACCCTCTACCTCCCAAGGTAGAGGGTTGGAGCTTCAATACCATTTTTTTTTTGTTTCATCAAGTTCCCACTTCTCTCTCTTTACTTTCTCTCTCTAAACCCTCAAACCATACGCCCCATTTATGTTATGATTTGATGTGTTTGTGAAATACAATATGTTACAAATGGTATCAGAGCCATGGTTTGATCATTCATCTTTCATGTTCTTGGATTTTTAGTGGATTTCATAAGGTTTTTTGGTTTGAAAAAGTTTAGAGTTAGTTTGCATCATTTGGATCATCTCTAGTGTTAAAGTTTGGATTTTGATTGTACTTTTGTGTTTAGAATCATCATAAGTGTTTAGGTTTTGATTTGTAAGGCTTGAATCATCGTGGTTGGGCTGTTTTTGAATTGAAAAGTAGTGGTTTTGAATATTGAGTACGAAGGCGAGTTGCGTCTGGTTATACGTTTCTTGGTTGCAGTTGGTAGTTCATTGAAGCGAGTTGTCACTAAAGCGAGTTGTCACTTAAGCGAGTTGTCGCTTGAGTAAGTTGCTTTGGAAGCGAGTTATCTGCTTAAGCGAGTTGTCAATTAAGCGAGTTGTGCCTAAGCGAGTTTTCACTTAAGCGAGTTGTGCCCTAAGCGAGTTGTTGTAGAAGCGTGTTGGGTTTTATGCGACTTGACTATTAAGCGAGTTGTTTGTTTATACGAGTTATGTTTCATGCGACTTGTCTATTAAGCGAGTTGTCATCAAAGCGAGTTGTCTAGGGTGCGAGTTGTCTTGGGTGCGAGTTGTTGTGGGTGCGTTTTGTTGACTTTTCCCGATAAAACTTCAAACGGCCATAACTTTTGAACCGTAACTCCGTTTTCAGTGTTCTACCCATCAAAACGACCGTCAGAACGAGGAGAATGTACGCCGAACAGAGCGCCAACTTTAAGCAAAGTGACAACTTCGATTAGCAAGCCAGTCTCGCTTCCAAAGCAACTTACTCAGCGACAACTGCGCAAGTGACAACTTCGCTTTAGTGACAACTTCGCTTCAATAGACGGTCAACTTCACAGCAAAGCGTACAGAAGCGTGCTAACTTCATACTAATATTCAAAAACCACCACTTTTCAATTCAAAAATAGCCCAACCACGATGATTCAAGCCTTCCAAATCAAAACCTAAACACTTATGATGATTCTAAACACAAAAGTACAATCAAAATCCAAACTTTAACACTAGAGATGATCCAAATGATGCAAACTAACTCTAAACTTTTTCAAACCAAAAAACCTTATGAAATCCACTAAAAATCCAAGAACATGAAAAATGAATGATCAAACCATGGCTCTGATACCATTTGTAACATATTGTATTTCACAAACACATCAAATCATAACATAAATGGGGCGTATGGTTTGAGGGTTTAGAGAGAGAAAGTAGAGAGAGAGAGAGAAGTGGGAACTTGATGAAACAAAGAAAAATGGTATTGAAGCTCCAAACCTCTACCTTGGGAGGTAGAGGGTATTTATAGTTTTCATACAAGACTCGCCTCCTACGGGCTGTGGATAAGGCATACAGTGGGTAGAGACCCGTCCGTCCTCCACGGTGTTACTTAACTAACTACTTATTAACATAACATGACTACGTCTACGAGCTTTCTAATGAATACATATACTTGAGGTGACCGACACTTTAACTGATGGATTTTCTAAATCCTAACATAAAGAGACATATATTCCTTTATTAAATTGGTGTGTTTACCAACCTAGGACATTTAAGTAACTGATACTTGGTGCATTTAGTTACTCATTCAATGCTCAATATCTAAAGTCAGGGTCCTTGAATGAGTCTTACTCATTCAGTGAGAAGGTTGTTTGGGGGTTTTATTCAGGGAGCATGGAGCATTTCAGAGAGAACATACTGAGATTAGGATTGGCTTTCAGGTTGCTGACTTTCAATGTCTAGCATTCCCAATTCAGCTTTCAGTCTCTTGAAGGTAGGTTCATCTAAGGGTTTGGTGAAGATATCGGCAAATTGATATTGATAGGGATGAAATCAAGTTCAATGTCTCCTTTCATTATGTGGTCCCTGATGAAATGATATCTCATATCAATGTGTTTGGTTCTTTGGTGAAGGACAGGGTTGTTGGAGAATTGCAATGCTTTGGTGTTATCACAGAAGATGGGTACCATTTTGTAATGGATGTCATAGTCACTGAGTTGACTTTTCATCTATAAGGCGTTGGCCTGACACCCTGCTTGCGACCACATACTTTCGGCTTAAGCTGAAGACATAGCTATTGATTGTTGCTTTTTAGCACTCCAACAAACCGGTTTTCCTCTAAAAATTGTGGGACCTAAGGTACTTTTACATTTCATATTGCGACCAGACATAATCAGTCAGAATATCCTTTGAGATCAAATCCTGAGCACTTTGGATAGTAGAGGCCAAGGCTTGGAGTTCCTTGAGGTATCGATTATTCTTTTTGGCTGCTGATGAGATGGGATTCTTTGGGATTGGAGTGATATCTTGCTGTAAGAGCTGAGCCGAGAATTGTATATGCAGTGCGGGCGATGGAATACATCAGTGAGCCAACAATCCCTCTGAAATGGGTTTGATTGACTGATTTGCCAGTGAGATCGGGTCCAAGGTTGTTAGGTGGGACCATTGGTGTCTTCATTGAGGCCTTGATCGGATATCTCATATTTCTTCAAGAGATTTCGGTATACTTCTCTTGTGATGGAGATTCCTATCAGTTTTCACGATTGTAGTCCAAGGAAGTATGTGAGTTCACCCATCATGCTCATTTCAAACTTCTTTGTCCTTCAGTTTTTCAAAAGCCATTTTTGCAAGAAGTGTAGTTGTTGAGCCAAGATGATGTCATCAACATATACTTGGACTAGTATGCATCTTGCTTTGTCATAGATAAACAAGGTGTTGTCTATCTTTCCTCGACAAACTTGTTTTGAATCAGGGAAGGGCGAGAGAGTTTCATACCATGCCTTGGGAGCTTGTTTAAGTCCATAAAGGGCTTTGTCAAGCTTCAGACATAGAAGAGAATTCACCTTTCTCAAAGCCGGGAGGTTCTGAACATACATCTTCCTTGAGTTCACCATTAGGATGCACTTTTTACATCCATTTGGTAAACATTGAAGTTCATGTAGGTAGCAAGTGCAAGGGAGATTCACATGGCTTCCATTCTTGCAACACGAGCAAATGTCTCATCATAGTCAATGCCTTCTTGTTGACTATAACCTTTGGCTACAAGTGCGGCTTTGTTTTAATGACAATGCCGTTTTCTTGATTTTGTTTCGAAAACCCTTCATTCCTATGACAACTACATCACGAGGACATTTGATCAAGGTCATGACCTTGTTTTTATCAAACTGTTGAAGTTCTTCTTGCATAGCTTGAACCCAGCTTGGATGTTTTAGAGCCTCGGTGACACTTTTAGGTTCTATTTTTATAGAAAATCAGCATATAGACATTCATTGGTGAAGCTGATTAATTTAGCGACCATGCTTTTGGTGAGCATGCCCTCGAGTAGGTTCACCAATGATGTTTACAAGATCAATGTCTAAGATTTTGTCCACTTTTAGGTCTAGGATGCGAGCTTCACGAGGTCAGAAACTTCGGGGTGAGTTCATGTCACGGGAGCCACATAATCATTTAGATCATCTGTTTAGATGTCTACTCAGTTGAGGTTCTTGAATCACAGGTTCTGAACATTTGGTTCATATTACCTATCCTAGCGAGGTGATTGATTATCAATGAATTCACTGATAGTTAGTTGGGGAAGGTTGTGAGGTAAGACATAATATGAGATGTCAGCATCTGCTTAGTATGACGAATTGATTTAAGTATTGTACTCATCAGGAGGATATCTTGATGAGTTATCAATTCCTATTTCCTCCATTGAGGTATTGGTGAACCTGATGCTTTCTGAACTCTCATCAAAGGTGACATGAAACGTTTCCTCAACTTGTTGTCTCTTTGTGTAAAATACCCTGAAGGCTTTGGAGATCAATGAGTAACCTAGAAAGTACCCATCATCAGCTTTAGCATCAAACTTGCCTAGATGATGCTTGTGGTTGTGAATGAACACAGGACATCCAAACACATGAAAGTAGCTGATATCAGGAAGTCTACCTTTGAATATCTCATATGGGGTTTTGTTGTGTCTTTTGACAATGATTGACCCGTTTTGAGTGTAACAGTACATTTTGACCTTGATCCCGAAATGTTTGAGAGGGCTGAGCCATTTAACATAGTTCTAGCAGCCTCAATGAGAGTTCTGTTTTTCCTTTCAGCTACCCCATTTTGTTCAGGGGTGTAAGGAGATGAAAAGTTTTGGGATATTCCCTTTTCATCACAGAAATTCTCAATTTCATCATTTATGAATTCATGCCATTGTCGAGTTCTGATTTGTTTAACAGTAATGTCATTCGGTTTTCAATGTTCACGATGAATGACATTATTGTATCAGTGTCGACTCTTTTTGAAAAAGTATGCCCAAGTGTATCTTGAGAACTCATCAACTATGACAAGTGTATACTTCTCATGCTGGATTGATCTAGGAGTGACTGGTCCAAAGAGATCCATGTGTAGGAGGTGGCTGACTTTTGATAGAGAAATTTTGTTTTGTTTTGAAAGATGCTCTTTGGTGTTTGCCTTTTTCAATTTGAGCATGGTTTATCTTTTCAAAACCGTGATGGTAAGCCAAGGACTTTGTTTTGTTTTGCCAAGTTGTTGATGTTTTTGAAGTTTAAGTGAGAAAGTCTCTTGTGCCATAGCCAGTTGACAGTTTCAGTGGCTTTGGCAAAGAGACGAGTTCCATCTTGAGAGAGTGTTGACATGTCTAAGACATAAACATCATCTCTTCTAGGAGCTATCAAAACAACTTCTTTGTTGGCATTGAAAATAGTGCCTTGTTTGTCATTGAATTGCACAATGTACTTAGCATCACATAGTTGAGTGACACTGATGAGATTGTATTTTAGACCATTGACATAAGCTATTCTAGAGAAGACTATTCCATTGCAGTATCTTGAACCATAACCTTCGATGGGACATGAAGAGTTATCACCAAATACTACCTTGGGTCCTGGTTCCTTTACATACTTGTGCAGATACTCCTTAACACAGTCATGCTTCTTGAGCATCCACTATCTAGATGCCAAATAGGCTCTGGTATCTCTGCACAAATAGTAAACGGATTAGTTTCTCTTTGTGACCCACATACTAGTGGGCTTGGTCTAAAGGTGCTGCTAATTTGGAATTGACTCATGGTCATGGTTGAGTGCATTGTGCTACCCACAAGTTTTGCATTTGGTGACTAAGGATGTCTCAGTGATTCGGGGTTGTTTGGAACTTCTCCTTGCTTGGATGACACTGTCATGCTGGGATGTCTCATGAGCTGGATTTTCATAAATATCACGGCATGTGTTCATGAGAACAATCATCAGGATGATGATCATTGAAGCCACAGTGTGGGCAAGGAGGAAAAGGTTTTGCTCTTGTGTGATGGTTTGGAGGTTGAAGCATCGCGATGACCAACATTGGAATAGTTTGCTTTACTTGAGTGAACTTACATCTTGTAAGTGATCAAAAGTTCGTGATCATCCTTTTGCGGATCATATACAAAAAGGATTCTATAGCATAATAGCAATTGTCGGTGGTATGGTGGTATAGTGGGTACTGCATCACACTTCTGTTTGGGTTTGTTGATGGATTTTGACCTTGATGAACTAGAGGAGGCGACTTAGTTTCCTGATTGAACCATGAGCTTTTCGATGGATTTCATATTGTTGTCGGCTTCCTCACAAGTTCGGTCAATTCTTTGGATTTGGTCCGCCGTAGGGGAACTGAAGATGTGGAAGTCTCAGTGGGAGTAGACTTTGTAGGATTGGTTTTTGGTCTTTTCAGATGGCTCTACCAAGTCCGGACCTTTCTTTTGGTGAGTGAGGATTGAATTGTAATGGAGTAAGCTCGGAGCTTGGTGCGGCCACCCCGAAGAGGTTTCAGGGGTGGAAGCGGTGCTTGAGATTGCCTTGGCTCGATAGATGTGTTCGTACTCTGGGCACATCGGGGGAGTCAAGCATGCTCTTTAGAGCTTGGCTTTCGAGCTCTAGTATTCTTCTAGAATCGAAATTTGGAAGCTTACTCTAAGGGTTAACCCGTTCAATCCAATCACTGGGCTTGGGAGTTGTCAACATATTGGTAATCATGCCACCAGACACAAATGGCTTTGGACTCAGGTCTTTGTTGTGAGAGTCAGGGAGATGGTCTTCAACTATGACTCTCTTTTTGCTACTAGGAGCACCCACAGCATCAAAGACCTTTGGATTCTTAGCAGTCCAACGTTCAATGATATCTTTTTCTTTTTTAAGTTCATCTTGTAGAGCCTGATTTCTTTTAACTAGTTCAGTGTTTTGAATTTGCAAAGTGATAGCCTCAAGCTTATTTTGTTTTAAAAAAGCAGTTCATCCCTACACTTGTTCGTTCAAAACTTAGCTTGTTATATTTTGAAAAAGATTTAATCGTTGCTCTTCTACAAACTTAAGGTCAACATTGATATAGTTCATATAGGGTGCATAATGAGTCATCATCCATAGAAAGCAAAATATTTACCTGCTTCATTGTGATGTTGACCCATTCTCCATTCCTGGCATGATTTTTCCCAACAGCTAGCTTGTCCTCTTTTGAGAGAGCCGTCGTACACCGACTTACCTTTAATCGCTTTCATCGTCCGAGGAGGCTGCTCGTCACAATTTCAATTTTGGTCATTTCTCAAACTCAACATTCATCATACTAGCTCATGCATAGTTTTGCATTTCACATCAAACGCATTATTTCTTATTAAATAAACGCTATCGCGTAATTAATTATTTTGAACAATTGGTCCGATACTTCCAAAAATTATCCCAACATATTTTTATACTCATATTAAGACTATAAAAATAATATTATGAGTTTACCCAATGTTTTAAATTTATTTTGTATATAAATTGTTAAGTTTATATAATTACGACGGTTTTCGTAAATTCAACCCGATAAATATTTATTCACTCAAATCTTTCAAGAAATATATTTTTATAATTTTTATGACTTCAATATATTTTATTTTGATCCGTTAAAATTTATTTTTAGTTAACGCTACCCTAAATGCTTAAATAAATACACACGTTACTAATAGTTTTTAACTAACTACACTCCTACTTATTCACACAAGTATTTACAATAACAAAACACATTTAGTTTTTTTTTTATATATATATGTCGACCACCTATGTGGTGACTCAACTAAAATGACTCACTTAAGCTTGCTAAATATCTTTCATGTATATACATATAATACTAAAAATCTAACACATTCAACTCAAGACTTGCAAGGTGTAAAATAAAAAGCTCTCCTTCTTCCTTTCTTCTCCAAGTGAACCGGCCAACCAAAGGGATCAAGAAGGATTTCACCAAAAATTTTCTAGACAAGTATTTTACACTCTAGTTACACTCTTGATTAAGGTTTTGAAATAAAAACCTTGGGTGATTAGGATTAAACCTTTGTCCATTAACCTCATCAAGTTAACTAGTAAGCATCTCATACTCATCATCATCTTTCATATTCATGGTTATATTCATTTCATCATATTTGAGAAAACATGCAAGTCTTATGGATGTTTATACCACTTTTTCATTGATTTTAAGAGTTATATATATTTATATCATCCTATAATTACTCCTTGAAACATATCACTTTTGGTGATGCCTAGGAACCCATGACACCCTAAGAAGGTGTATGGTAGGATTAGAATAGCTTCGGAGTTGTTTTGAATTGGTTAGAATATGTTTTGCGCGTGAAAAACTCATTTCGACAAGTTTAATTAAGGGTCTGGTCTTATTTTTAAATCTGGGAAAATTCGTCAGTTGGTAAAATATTTTGGGCTAGATATTTGGAAAATATACTTTAAAACGAAAACGTGGCCGCTTGAGCGGGTTAAAGCGAAACGGAGTTATAACTAAGAAGTTATGAATTTTTGAAGTTTGACCAGCGAAAACTAATAATTCCAGAAAATTCAGCATGTTATATTAACTTTTACGAGTCAAAAATGAGTCTTAAGCGTTATAAAATGTGTCGACTTATCAAAAATATATTAGTATACTTTAATACGATTCTAAGGATGTAGAAAGCGAGATAACGGACTTGTAACGATTAAATTATACACGTTTACACAAAGTTGCCGTAACTTCATTATATAAGAAAAACTAATATATTTCTATTAGGCAAACCTTACGGCAACAAGTGACCATGTTGAGGGTCATTTTTAACAAGGATGTAGTACTTTTTATAACATGATGTCTACTAGTAAAAGTAAGTTAAGCCTAGCATATTTTCCAAAATGTCCAACCGTCATTGCGTTTGAGTTGTAACGAATAAAATACGGTCACTTAAACTTTGCCGAAAACCACCCTAAACAATATTTTGGATACAAGTACCATACTTTACCTATATTTTCTCCATGATCGAGACCTCTAGGATGAAAACTTAAATGCTAAAACTTTGAGATAATGTTACAAGCTTCCCAAAACCGTTGAGTTTGTTTTCTGACACTCGACGTGCACCATTTTACGACTAGCTTTTCGAGGCCGTATATTCACTTTCATGAAATTGTCAAACGACACTATTTTACGACGAAAAGTTATAATTTCACCATAAATCACAAAACGATTATCGTAGGATGTTGATTCAACGTATATACTTGTAAAGTATTTTATAAACATGATGAGATGTCATAAACATATATTTTGACGATAAATTCTATTTTCAAAAACGTACAAGTGGTATAGATTACATATGGATTTGCATGCACGACATTGTTTCATGACTTATATTAGAGCACATCATTCATTTTAGGTTGCGGATAGTTTCCGAGCCTCATTTTCGTGCACTTCATTTTGTTAGCATATCAATCATACCAGGTGAGTTCATACCCCGCTTTTACTCGTTTAAATTCTTACAAACTCTTTGGGGGAGATCCATGCTTAAATACTTGTTTTTACTCTTGTGAATACTCAAACCATTTATACAATTGTGTTACACTATACTCCTTATACTCTTTGGACATTATGTGTGGTTTATTGCGATATGTGCCTTAATGTGCTAAACTTGTTTTCAATTATGCTTCAACATACATACATTAGCAACTGGTTAACTCCTGCGGGAGCCGTCGGAGAGGTATTGATAGTACTATCGGTGGCGCCCCACCCTTGAGTCCTGATGACTTGAACAGGGTGAATATAATATGTTATTCAATGAAACACAACAAACAATTTAGACTTGTCAAGAGGTTCGATTGGTCGTGATTCTTTGCATTAAGTACATGTATATATCGTTTGCACATATGTCCTACTTACAAACAAGATTGACAATTCTATTTTAGGCAATGGGTTGTGAACACATAGGTTGCGATTTTTGTATGGGCGAACTCGAACCTGAATGGATTTAGTTGTAATGCCTTTGCGCATCAACATTCTTTATAGACTTTTTCAAATCATTTTCAACAAACTTATGAACTCACCAACCATTGTGTTGACACTGTTTAGCATGTTTATCTCAGAATGTCGTAGGTGATAGCATTTCATGGAGCTTTTGGGTCACATGGCATACATTGGAGTCTTGTGTTTTATCAATTACCATTCGACATGTTTTGTAACCCTTTATGTATTATCAAACTTTGGGATCTTATGTTTGTAAACTTTAACTTTATTTAATCGAATGGTAAACTTTCCAAAGCGCCTCATTTTAGAGGTCGCTTTTCGTATCCATACTTTGTGCTATGACGTCATACCCCAAAGACACTATCGCTCATTTGCGATATTTTGGGGGTGTGACAGATTGGTATCAGAGCCTTGGTTATAGAGAACTAGGTTGCATTTTAGTTCCTAGACTATAACCGCTTTCGCGTCGATCCTTTCTTTTCCTATCGCCTTACACACTTTTCGTGCGCATATGTTTTCTGAATAATTTCTTCTAGACCCACCTCATTGGATAACGTAGTTTCCTTGTACCGATAGGGGAGTCCTAAAATCTAGTCAAGTCATCAAAATATGGAGCTCGAATGAGCACTTATCTAACTTGATCTCGTGGCAGTTCTTGTTTGATGAGACACGAGATCGAGCTAAATAAGTGTTACTATATAGCTTTATAGATTTGATGATTTTGCCCGAGGATGGGTGTTCTCTTGAGGATACTTTGGGAACTGGCCACACTAAACCTCATAGCGACTTTAGCACCTAAGGGAATTTCCTATACACCAAGTGCAATTCTCCCTAGATACCTACCCTAAATTCCTCCTCCACCGTTTAGAATTGGATGATAGAATGGCTACCTATTTCAGTAACAACAATCACCGAGACATGTATGCTTGGTGGTATGTACACGCGTGAAATGAGGCAATTATAATTATGGTGGCCAACATAATTATAAATGCGTCACAACCCACGTGGACATATCGCACCACGCATATGCAGATCGTTGTGGGTACACCTTAGGAACCAATTTGTGGCGTGGTATTATGTTTGGACGCAAGTATAGACATTGGGAACTCAACCGTCCTTTCCTTGCGCAGATCATGGCACCAAAGAGGGTAACACGCAGCACTAACCGAGGTGGTGCGGCGCAGCGGTGTAAGGACGGTGGTGGAGAAGAGCGAGGTAGAGAAAGACGGTCGCGACATGGGTAACAATGACAACAACGCCGGGCGGAAACCCCGATTTTGCCGCCATCATCGCCCAACAACTTCAAATCTTGCTTCCCACTATTGTCACACAAGTTGGAAACCATATGAATAACTCGTGAAACCACGGGAACGGGAATGGCGACACCAACAATGTAGTTGGCAAGGGCAACAATAACAACACCACCAACAACAACAACAACAACAACAACAACAACATAATTGGATGCACGAGGCGATAAGGAATTTTCATATGCAAACCCGTGGAGTTTGATGGTATAGGAGGTGCTTTGGCGTATACCGATGGGTAGAAGACGAGTCATGTGATCGACATCGCGAATTGTGCCGCACATCAGGGTGAAGTATCTTTGCTTGCTATCGTGGAAGGCATTGACATGGTGGAACACACGCCTACGAAGGCTAGAGGCTGCAGGCGCCTATAGGTATGATATGGGACGAATTTAAGGCTATTGCAAGAAGAAAATCGCCCGGACAATGAAATGCGTAAACCGAACATGAACTTTATCATCACTCTATGATAGGAGCCGGTCACGTCACCTACACGATCGATTCCATGAATTAGCGGACTAGTTCCTCATATGGTTACCCCTGAATCCAAGAGAATCGCGAGGTAGATATATGGTCTTGTGCACGAAACTGCGGAACTGTGAAAACAATGGCCGTCTACAATACAAAGTGCACATCGGTGGCCTAACCCGACTGACGAGATGGTTAGAAATGGTACTTTGAAGAGCGATGACAAGAGGAAGGAAGCGAGTGGGTCGAATAGGCAAATGGACGTAGTGAGACAACAAAGGGCAAGAGTTTTGTGGCAACCGGTATCTGAACAAAGAGAGTATCTTGGTACACATCCCAAATGTGCTAAATGTGCTTATCATCATCCGAAGACCAAGCCCGCAGGTACAAATTGCAATCGATACGGCCATCTTAAAGAGCGTGTAGAACACAGTAACACCACTAATGTGGTAACATGAGGAATAATCAAAGGACTTGCTTTGAATGTAACAAAATGCTCAATCACTTCCTCGAATAATTGTCCTAAGTTGAATGGAATGCGGCAACCTGTGGTAACCAACACCAGCTTTAGCAATCGACGGAAACAATCCAAACCCTTTACTCAATATCAGTCCACCCCGAGATCGAGAATTCTATTTAGGGACTGGTACCGCAATGCGTAATCGGTATGCTTTCCTAGACCATTAAGTGATCCACTGTATTACTCAGATTCAGTTAGCCTCATTAGATAAGAAACCTAGGACGCAGTTTTGGCATAAGCACTTTGACCATACACCTGCTTACGAACCTAATGGTAGACCTTTTAGTATCATCGATTGAATCACGAGCGTGATTCCTCGACATGGGAAGAATGTCACAATTCTCAAAATTTTGGTCATTTCTCAAACTCAACATTCATCATACTAGCTCATGCATAGTTTTGCATTTCACATCAAACGCATTATTTCTTATTAAATAAACGCTATCGCGTAATTAATTATTTTGAACAATTGGTCCGATACTTCCAAAAATTATCCCAACATATTTTTATACTCATATTAAGACTATAAAAATAATATTATGAGTTTACCCAATGTTTTAAATTTATTTTGTATATAAATTGTTAAGTTTATATAATTACGACGGTTTTTTTAAATTCAACCCGATAAATATTTATTCACTCAAATCTTTCAAGAAATATATTTTTATAATTTTTATGACTTCAATATATTTTATTTTGATCCGTTAAAATTTATTTTTAGTTAACGCTGCCCTAAATGCTTAAATAAATACACAAGTTACTAATAATTTTTAACTAACTACACTCCTACTTATTCACACAAGTATTTACAATAACAAAACACATTTAGTTTTTTTTATATATATATGTCGACCACCTATGTGGTGACTCAACTAAAATGACTCACTTAAGCTTGCTAAATATCTTTCATGTATATACATATAATACTAAAAATCTAACACATTCAACTCAAGACTTGCAAGGTGTAAAATAAAAAGCTCTCCTTCTTCCTTTCTTCTCCAAGTGAACCGGCCAACAAAAGGGATCAAGAAGGATTTCACCAAAAAATTTCTAGACAAGTATTTTACACTCTAGTTACACTCTTCATTAAGGTTTTGAAATAAAAACCTTGGGTGATTAAGATTAAACCTTTGTCCATTAACCTCATCAAGTTAACTAGTAAGCATCTCATACTCATCATCATCTTTCATATTCATGGTTATATTCATTTCATCATATTTGAGAAAACATGCAAGTCTTATGGATGTTTATACCACTTTTTCATTGATTTTAAGAGTTATGTATATTTATGTCATCCTATAATTACTCCTTGAAACATATCACTTTTGGTGATGCCTAGGAACCCATGACACCCTAAGAAGGTGTATGGTAGGATTAGAATAGCTTCGGAGTTGTTTTGAATTGGTTAGAATATGTTTTGCGCGTGAAAAACTCATTTCGACAAGTTTAATTAAGGGTCTGGTCTTATTTTTAAATCTGGGAAAATTCGTCAGTTGGTAAAATATTTTGGGCTAGATATTTGGAAAATATACTTTAAAACGAAAACGTGGCCGCTTGAACGGGTTAAAACGGAGTTATAACGAAGAAGTTATGAATTTTTGAAGTTTGACGACGAAAACTAATAATTCCAGAAAATTCAGCATGTTATATTAACTTTTTACGAGTCAAAAATGAGTCTTAAGCGTTATAAAATGTGTCGACTTATCAAAAATATATTAGTATACTTTAATACGAATCTAAGGATGTAGAAAACGTAGATAACGGACTTGTAACGATTAAATTACACACGTGTTTACAAAGTTGCCGTAACTTTATTATATAAGAAAAACTAATATATTTCTATTAGGCAAACCTTACGGCAACAAGTGACCATGTTGAGGGTCGTTTTTAACAAGGATGTAGTACTTTTTATAACATGATGTCTACTAGTAAAAGTAAGTTCGCCTAGCATATTTTCCAAAATGTCCAACCGTTCGTCAAGCGGAGTTGTAACGAATAAAATACGGTCACTTAAACTTTGCCGGAAAACCACCCTTAAACAATATATTGGATACAAGTACCATACTTTACCTATATTTTTCTCCATGATCGAGACCTCTAGGATGAAAACTTAAATGCTAAAACTTTGAGATAATGTTACAAGCTTCCCAAAACCGTTGAGTTTGTTTCCTGACACTCGACGTGCACCATTTTACGACTAGCTTTTCGAGGCCGTATATTCACTTTCATGAAATTGTCAAACGACACTATTTTACGACGAAAAGTTATAATTTCACCATAAATCACAAAACGATTATCGTAGGATGTTGATTCAACGTATATACTTGTAAAGTATTTTATAAACATGATGAGATGTCATAAACATATATTTTGACGATAAATTCTATTTTCAAAAACGTACAAGTGGTATAGATTACATATGGATTTGCATGCGCAACATTGTTTCATGACTTATATTAGAGCACATCATTCATTTTAGGTTCGGATAGTTTCCAGAGCCTCATTTTCGTGCACTTCATTTTGTTAGCATATCAATCATACCAGGTGAGTTCATACCCCGCTTTACTCGTTTAAATTCTTACAAACTCTTTGGGGGAGATCCATGCTTAAATACTTGTTTTACTCTTGCGAATACTCAAACCATTTATACAATTGTGTTACACTATACTCCTTATACTCTTTGGACATTATGTGTGGTTTATTGCGATATGTGCCTTAATGTGCTAAACTTGTTTTCAATTATGCTTCAATATACATACATTAGCAATGGTTAACCTCGGGAGCCGGAGAGGTATTGATAGTACTATCGGGTTGGCCGACGCCCACCCTTGAGTCACGATGACTTGACACAGGGGTGAATATAATATGTTATTCAATGAAACACAACAAACAATTTAGACTTGTCAAGAGGTTCATTAGGCGTGATTCTTTGCATTAAGTACATGTATATATCGTTTGCACATATGTCCTACTTACAAACAAGATTGACAATTCTATTTTAGGCAATGGGTTGTGAACACATAGGTTGAGAGTTTTGTATGGGCGGAACTCGGAACTGAATGGATTTACAATGCCTTTCTTTGCATCAACATTCTTTATAGACTTTTTCAAATCATTTTCAACAAACTTATGAACTCACCAACCATTGTGTTGACACTTTTAGCATGTTTATCTCAGGTCGTAAGGTGATAGCATTTCATGGAGCTTTTGGGTCACATGGCATACATTGGCGTCTTGTGTTTTTATCAGTACCATTCGACATGTTTTGTAACCCTTTATGTATTATCAAACTTTGGGATCTTATGTCTTGTAAACTTTAACTTTATTTAATCGAATGGTAAACTTTCCAAAACGTCTCATTTTAGAGGTCGTTTTCTGTATCCATACTTTGTGCTATGACGTCATACCCCAAAGACACTATCGTTCCTCTGTGATATTTTGGGGGTGTGACAGGCTCTTCATCCGAGTCGAAGACTTCAGCAATTGGGCCCTTGTTTTTACCCCGCACTTGAGTGTTTGTTGTTTTACTGGAGAGGTGGCCTCAGCATGCTAGCTTGGCTTTGACTTTCTTGCTTAGCTTCAAAATCACAGTTTTACTTTGATCGACTTGTTTTGAAAATTTTGATGAGTGATAGATTTTTGGTTGAAATTTGCAAAGCCGAGGACTAATTTGACCACGATGGTTTGTATGAGGGTTCAAATTGCTTTTGAAAACAGATCTTTGGAAAAATGACCTCTTTTATGACACTTAAAGCATTGGTGTGTCCTCATTTACTTTAGCATTTGAAAAACCTTTGTTTCTTTTAATAAACCTCCGAGTTATCAGGAGTGCCCTTTCTGAAATTCGATGTTGGTCATTTAGGTACTCCTCACTTGATCTCTCATCGGGCTCATCATCCTAATTTTCCGAAAATCTTGAACCACCTTTGTTAGAATAAAAAGCGGTTGAGATAGGTGTTGAAGTGGTGGTGGGGACTTCTTGACTTCTCGAGAATTCTTCAAGCGGGTATCTGTTGATGAGGTTTTCCTCATAGATAAATTTCCATATATTTCAGAAGTTCAAGATTACGGATATGATTAGCATTCCTAAGTCCCCGAGAGAAAATTAGAAGCTACTTCTCGGGGAGACTATTGACAAAACCAACATTGATTTCATGTTTGGACAACTTTACACCATCATTAGATAGTTCATTTAAAAGAGTTTTGTACCGGGTGTAAGTTTGAGACGAGTTTCAGTCCTTAGCCTTGAAGGTGTTATACTCAAGTTTCGAGTCCATTATCATGTTTTCCTTGGTATTAGATGGACCTTCATGACTATGAACTAGGTCATCCCAAGTTTGTTTAGTGTACTGACTTATAATGAACTCTATAATATCATCGGAAGACAAGATATGATGATACTTTTGAGTCTTTGGTCTGGTTGACCACTCTCCTCTCATCCGAGTCCATCGAGCTCGTGAGGGTTTAGGCAAACCTTAAGATCTTTGGGATAAATGGACCTTCATTAATACACTTAATGTAATAAGGTTCCATCCGGTCAAATAACAAAGCATGCACTTTTTCCATTTGTTAAATTTACCAACTCGAAGTCGAGGGCAAATGTTAAGCAGAATCACGCTCCACCCTTTTTGTCTACTAGTTGGGGCACATCTTTCAGCCATTAGGATCTGATTTAAAAACGCTTTTAGAGCGGCTTTTAAAAGGTTTTATAATCGACCTTGCTCGATACCACTTGTTGTTCCCTATTCACTATCGTATAAAAATAGTTAAGTACTTAAAACAATCTAATAGTGAATCAATGACTGAAAGGACATAAGTAAAACACACTGAATAATTTTCAACATAATATTCTTTATTAGAAACAAATCAAAAAGAATACATTACCCAAGTACTTGCAGAATAGTACTTGGGATTGAAATGACAAAGGGTTGTAACTCCTCATGAAGCTCAGGCTAAGTCTGAGCACAACTACTATGGAAGACCGAGCTATCTCGGGATCGAGTTGTATTTGGAGGAGTGAAAGATGGCTTGTGTGTGAGTGTGTTTTACAATTAACAAGCTTAAATCTTTAACTCCATCTCTTTTGCTATTTATACAAATATGAGTTTTAACTCTATCCTAAGTGACAAACTGACAGGTTACAGAAGACAAAATCCGATGTATTTTGTCTCAATTTAAAACTATATTAAGTAAGAGACAAGGTTTTGCTTTTCATAAGTCGGTGATGACACTGAGCACGATAGTTACCCATTCGGGAAAGTTGACTTTAGTTGATAAGGACTTCGTCTAATCTGATTCAAACTTGTCCTGCGTTATCCCGCTCATTCTTGGTCTTCATTGCCTTCACCTTCAACTTCATTTGTCTTTTGTAAGTAGTTGGTGAGAGTTTAGGGATTCAGTGAGTTATTGTCATCACTCACTAAATCCACCATCTTCTTCTTGATCTTCACCCCTTAAGTTCCGCGCTTCTTGAGTGGAGAGACTTCTTCTTCGCCTCTTACTGAGTATCCTGAAGATGGCTAACTGAGAGACTATGCACTCAGCAACCTGTTAGCGTTTAATGGCCTAAACACTTAGGGTATTTTCTATTCAAATCCTTGAATTAAGGGGTTTGAGTATTTACTGAATCCAACATTATTAATGAAGTTGTTCTTTATTTTTATCAAGATTTACTCAATTCTTTGGACCAACAGTTCAAAATGCTTGCGCCATCATTTCCTTTTTGAAATCGTCTGTATAAAAAAAATTTGGTGTGGATCATCTATGCCTTAAAGTGAAATAACTAAAATGCCCTTGAATTTAATGAGACTATGTCTTTCATTTAGGGTCATTTCATTTTCGGTCTGGGAAGATATCTGCACCAATAGTTTCTCACAGTGACGACGCCTGCACTTCCGAAAAGGTGAGGATTGTGTTAGTGCAAATATTTCGATATTTAATCTATACAGTCTCTTTTGTTTTGTTGATGATAAACATGTAACTTGTAATACATAACGTAAAATGTATAAGTTACTTGTAATTATATTTTGTCTCAACATACTTTCAACACCCCTCGAGGACTCAAGTCCTTGTATGCTACAACACAGGTTCGTACATGTTTGTTATGTTGCGTTATGATCAAACCCGTAACAAACCATTAAACATGTTTAGTTAAATAGTTTATATATAACTAAAACCATTTTTATAAAACACTTAATCCATAACCCATACCCATGACCCATGACCCATGACCCAAAGGCCATAACCCATTATCTAAATACATTGTATCTAGTTGGGTACCCATGACCCATGATCCATGACCCATAACCCAAATAAAGAGGAGCGTCCACGGATCCCCCTAATTGCCCATGGATCCCTTGGATTACAAGGGCTGGATCCCTCTCAGAAGGGATCCTTGGGGCAGAAGCTTGTCTTAGTCTTTTTGCCTATAAATAGCAAACCACTTCTTACCATTTATTCACACCTTCACACATACTTTCTCTCCACCATTTCTAACATACTTAGATCATTAGAAAACATGTAAACCACCCTCATCTCATTTGATCATAATGCTTCTAACTTTCATTTGTTGTAAGCATACTCCCGAAGTGATCCTCCAAAGCAAACCTAGAGATCTTGCATCCTTACCTACTGAAGTGATCACCCATCACAAGCATACAAGCACATGAAGATCTTCTACAACAAGCTTGGGAAACTTTTCATCTTCATTCATGGAAGAATAACTACATCATGCTTTGTGTTCTTAATGTTTTGTTTAGGATTTCATATCCATTAGACATCTTGGATATAATCTAGTATCATATTCTTGTATCAATAACTAGATTAGATGGTTTATGTGTTTGTGTCATAAAACACAAAGTTTATTATGTTGGGCCACAAAACATAACGGGTGTCATAGATGTGTCGTATTGGTCAGGTAATGGTTCCTCCTTTGTAATGGAACCCGATATCTAGCCTTGTACCGGATAAAGTGTAGGCGACGTTGTGATAGGATTGGTTCTACCTCGTGGAAGAACCCGGTATCTAGCCTTGTACCGGATAAAGTATAGGCGACGTTGTGATAGGTTTGGTTCTACCTTGTGGAAGAACCCGGTATCTAGCCTTATGACGGATAAAGTGTAAGCACGTTGTGATAGGTTTGGTTCTACCTCGGAAGAACTCGGTATTTAGCTTTGTACCAGGAAAAGTAAAGCAACGTTGTGTAAGGTTTTCCACGAGAATGGAGTTTGTTGATCTAGTGAAGTAACTCTCGAGTCTGAATTTTCGGGAGTGGGGGGTAGGGCTGAAGAGGAGATGGTGACCGAACCACTATAAATCCCGTGTTGGTTTGTGTATCCTTTTACTTATCGCTTTACTTTTATTCTTGCTTTATATTGTTGATTGTCTATGTGGTTGATGTGTATGTTTGTGATGCATACTTGGTCTTTCGTATAGTCATAAACTATATTTAACACTTTACATATTATGACACGCTTGATCAAGCAAAAGCAACTGAACTAATAATGGTGAAGCTTAATTTATAATGAACTATTAATCTTGCGGAATCTTATGTGATATTAAGGGGTTGGCCTTACATGCCGTAATGCGTTAAATGCATCCTCGCGTCGAGATTATCAAATGCAATGGTTTATACTATATTTGATGCAAAAGTTTTAAGTTTGGAACGGAAACGTATTCACCCCCCCCCCTCTACGTTTTTCACAATTGGTATCAGAGCGGGTTAGCTTGAGTTTTTAAAACAAATGGTTTTCAAAACGAGTAAGGTCCTTGTATCAACTTTTTTGGTGAAGTCAAGCATAATAAGAAAAGTGTTTGGTTGATTTTTGTCTTTAAAATTTTGTTGTTAGATATCTTGTTAATCAAGCTTGAATAAAGATTAAAATGGGTAATATGACTTCACGAAAAAGTCTACAAAGGTTAAACCTTTTCGTCGGGTCAAAATATGCATTTTTGTAAATTTGTGTCAGATCCGCGGATCCCTTTGTTATCAAAGGGTGGATCCCTTTTGTAAGGGATCCGGCGGATCCGTGGTACCGAGGACATATTTTTTGTTAAATTTCAAAAATTCACAACTAATTAACCGTAAGTCCGTATAAGTCGTGCCACCTATCGTTTGAAAGGTATTTGAGTCTAATTTTATTTAAAAATGATTTCATGAACTGAATCAAAACAAAAATTTACAGAATCTTTTATTTATGATGGAAATTCATTTTTTGGTCATAACATTTGCACAAACTTTTGGTCTAATTAGAGACCGATGTTTTCGTCTTTTAATATTAGTGTGTCTTCTGTTGAAACTAAGGTTTTGATCACATTCTTAAATATAAAGGAAACTAATCAAGCTTGGTATATATGTTTATATTTAACACAAAGCGATGAAAAGAACTTTCGTGCCATGCTAAATGATTAATTGTCTTACCTTGCTTTACTTGATCATTTGCTTATCTCAAATAGTTTTTGTGCTTGTTTATTTAAGTAACATATGTGGTTTCTTCACCTTGCTATTCATTCGTTTGTTTGTCGATTTAGTAATCTTTTATTAATCAATATGCTATTTGAAGGAGTGTTTGGGATAACATTTAGTTGTATCGAAAAAGTTATTTTAAATGCTTAGATAAGTCATATAAGTTGAATAATGTTTAAAACATGTAATATACTAAATGAGTTCTTGTTTAATTTTTCATGTGTGCAACATAAGTGTATGTGTGCTTATATGATTTCTTGATTTCATCTTTTCTTGTGTCGGTATCTGAAACAACAAGAACGTACATCAGATCATAATCTACAATTGTGTTGATGATATACTTTCCCTTTTTTTCATGATCGCATTCCGAGCTTCATAGTAGGATTGACAACTTGATTAATTCATCCGAGATACTCAAGTAAATTATTTTGCAATGCAAATATAATTGGTTATATCCGAAAATCGAAACTCGAGCTTGCCAGCAACAAATGTTGAACTCGCTCACCCAACTATTTTTCTTTTCTCCATATGAACTTTTTTAAAGTTTAAACATGACACCTTCGTCACCTTAGTTGTTATGCATTTGCATCAGGCTTAATATTAATAGAACAAATCAAAGTATCATCATTGTCACTCTTCGATAGGCCATTGTAGGAATATAAATTTTCCTAACTTGAGAATGAATACTGGAGAACTTATTGCACTAGAAACTCAATTTGACCTAACAGTTGAATTGCTTCCTTGATAGAAGTTGGGTATGTGGAATCACACGTAAAAATGGCCGTGTTTAGCCATAATTGAGCATCGCTAGTAATAGTCTCATATTCATTCTCTCACTTGAGAAATCTATACTCCAATGTTTTCCTAAAGTAAGTTTACAATGGAAATACTTTGCGTCGTTTTAGGATTACTAATCAAACAAGTTGTAAAATTAAGTTTTCTTTTGTTAATCAAACACAACCATTTGCCTCATCAAGCGATTATCTTGCTTTGATCGAGAAGAGCTACATGACTTCTTGGGTGAAGTTCACTATATGCTAATCACCATCCGTAATGACTATACATAGTTCATTGCTTCTGTTCACCAAAAACACCTTCTAAACAATTCACTTTCTTAAGGACGCATATACATGTGTTTCTTACTCTTCAATACTAACACATAGGGAAACATCCCTTAGCTAAAACCAACTTACAAAATCGTACTTGCTTCAACACTTACTCTTCTAAACATAACTCTTTTATCTCCACAAACAACAACTCCACTTTCTTGATCTAAATGTAGTCTATACTGTCCTAAACTAGCACCTCACAACTCTTTTGTCTTGAACACCATCATGTGCTCTTTTCTTTCTGGACACATACCTTACACGCCATAGTTAGTGTAAATAATTTACTAATCTAGATCATAAATCTGTTTTGAGCTTATTGAATAGTGCTTGTTAAGTTTGCTAAACATTTGTGTTATTTGTGAGCTCGATCTCATGTGATTGCCTATATGTTATCTCTACATGCTCTCCTTGCTATGCTTAACTTGTATACATGTATGCTTGCTGTAGAAATCATTAGTTTCAAAATTCGATACATAGAGCAAAATTTTGCAACCATTCTGTTTAGGAAATCTGTCTCAGACCGGATCCATTGGCTATAACTAGCCGGATCCCTCAAGTGAAGGATCCGTATGATCGGGGTGGACAGAAGTATCTTTTTAGCTTCCTTGCATCAATCCAACCTTTCAGACCTTATTGGACTAGTTGAACATGCTACATTAGGATCACTTAAACTTTCTTTAGGCTCAGTTGATCTCACATTCACTCATGGATGACTTAGGATCACATTAAAGGTGTTTTTTATTTATCATTACTTCAAAACTCATTATCTTTCCGCTACAATGTTTACACATTGTTCCTCTCAACTCAAAATACCTAGTTTGATATTTCTTTCAATTTTAGCAAATTGATTTTAGTCATCTTTACCTTAAAATGCTCAAAAAAATAGTTTTTCATTTCTTGTGATTTTTAAGAAATTTTCTAAATTTTCCTTTAACCACCATCTAGTTCCTATAACCATTCACCATCCTCAAAACACTTAGTGTCATCCATGATCACTCATTTGTGTTTCTAAAACTCCATTTTCCCCACAAAAGCTATCATTGACAAACCTCACTTATTAGTCTTGACCACTTAGGTCTCATGCCATGTAAGACACTTAATAGACTGAGTAACTTAGGATATGTAGGTGCTAGACCTTTATAGAACCCTATCACCTCCTTTTCACCTCATCTGTTAGCCGGATCCCTCTAGTGAGGGAACCGGGGAAGAGAAGGTTCATTAACTCTTGAGATAATCATTTCAAATTCCTTTTTCCACTCAAACATTTGCTTAACACATAGGATTATCAGTTTCTTATATGCTTATAAATGAGTTGCGTTTATGTGATTATTTACGTGTTCTTTTTTTTCATGATATTATGTGAACAATTTCTTTATTTTTATAAATGTTTTCATTTTGTACTAACTAATTTGGATTCTTGTAGGTTGACAATGGTCGATTTCATCATCAAGTTAAGTTATACTCATTCACACAATTTTTATATTCCTAATCCTGCATCATCCTAACCATCTTCCTCCACTTTTGTCACTACTCACAAAGTCATCATGTCTACCACCTCAATTGAGTCATCAACCGAGTCAACAAAAAGAGTCATCTTGATACCTTTCATCACCATCCCTTGCTACTCTTGAGTCACTTTATTACCTAGTAAAACTTGACCTCTCATCACCTCTACCACAACTTCCATACCTCTAAGTCATAATGATGATTTCTATCATTATCACCGTGTCCAAGGTCTAGTTCATGAACTACGTGATGAAGTATGTTTCATGTTCTACCACATCCTACTTGTGTCAACCACAACCTCAAACCACAAGCTACTTGTGTCAACCACATCCTACAAGTGTCTCACTACCACTACAATTCATGGTCGCTCAACCATCCTCCACAAACATCTATGTTGTCAAAAGCCAAGTGAATTTCGAAATGAAATGCGTCTCATCCCTAAGTACATTTTTTTTCTTACCTTGAACAGCCTTACAACCTCTAAACCAACCACGATGATGCAAGTAGTAGGATTATTTATTTATTTTTCTTTTCACTAATCCTTTCTTTGTAGGTTCATATATATACACTTTGATGTGTATGGGATTTTCGTTTGTAGACGAAATTTACACTAATATTTTTCTTTGTAGGTTCACTCATATACATGGTTTTGTATATGGCATACTTGTCTCCGGACGAGGTTTATTTTTTTTGGGTTCTTCTTGACGCCCTTGAGGAAGGGGGAGCTTCCGTTGAGCATTTAAAAAGTGCATCATATAACTTACTCGTCCACGGACGAATATATTTTTGCACTAACTTTTTGTTTTGTAGATTTTCAAAACAGACTAGGAGCACTTAACGCTCTCAATAAAGGGGAGTTTTCGTCAAAGCAAAAACATTGCAAATTTTGTAATACTTTCGTCTTAGCCTTCCTAAGATACTTGACGCCCTTAACAATGGGGAGCAACTGTCAAGGGGGAGCGTGCACATATTCATTCTTCAAAATTCCTTTATGTTTCAACAAAAGGGAGATTTGTTTCTCATCATATATTTATATATATATATATATATATATATATATATATATATATATATATATATATATTTCATTTCTTAACAAACCTTGATGTAGGTTAAGCCACAAAAATTTGATCTATTGATTCGTTGGCAACAATGGTTATAATTCAAAGGATCTTTCTATTTTTTGTGATACTATAGGTTCCTCTTAAAGGCGAGATCACCACCTCTTGAAGACGTGCAATGATGCGCTCACGAACAGTCAAGCTAAATCACACAAGCCCGCCACTTGTGAATGGCGGACCGTAACCGCTTAAAACCGCCAGCGAAATCAATGAAGATCACGGGGAGTATAGTGTTTCCGGTCGTTATGTCCCAGCGAGCTATGCAATGGATCACCTAATATAGTGATCGAGAGATTTGAAGCGGAAAAGGATTTGAATGATGATTATAACTAAGGAAAAAGCCCATAAACTACAGGGGCTTAAATGCAAATTAAAGGAAATTTAAAAAGATAAAATCTATTAAATAAACGCTATCACTATTAATTAAAATGATGTTTTTGTTTTTATGTTTTTATAAAATTGAAATTAAAACCTACGCTGACGCATAAAATAAAAAGTGAAACTTATACAATATAAACCCTAAAAATATGAAAAATACATTTTTACAATCCTAATGATTAAAGAAAATATATAGAAAAAGAAAATTATTTTTATAACTAATTATCTAATTATTATTAATTAAAAACTATTTTTAACTATTTAATAATTACCTAAAATACAAGAAATTAGAAAATAAAGCTAGAAAAATAAAATTAAGACTTAGAAAAGTCTAAAATATCAAAATAGACTTTTCAAAACTATTATTGTAATTTTCTCGATTATTTTCTATTTTCTAGGAATTAAATACTATTAAAACTAATTAAATTATTTAAAAATACAAATTTAACTAAGAAAAATCTAGAAAAATATTTTTTGGCTTTTTATATTTATCTTAAACTATTAAAATTGAAAAATGATTTTTGGAACTTTTCTCAATTAAATGCAATTAAAGCTATTTAAAAAGGCTTAAAAACTAATTTTAATTAAGGAAAATAGTGAACAGTAACTAAAAATCATGAAAATTGCAGGGAAATTCTAAAATGTAATTCTAAAGCAGGGAAAAATATAAAAACTAGGCCCTATGTGGAAGATATGAAGGCTGCAATGTAAACTAACATGGAATAAGACTCAGGAAATAAGCAAATAAGCTCTCATACACCAACCGATCAAATAAGCTAATGTATGCTAAAACTACTCTAACTTAACCAGATGCAACTACTCCTAACTCCTTATTAGCTAATTACCAAGAATTAATCCAATTGCCAATAATAAGCAAAAGCATTTGGGACCTACCTGTAGCAAATCTTCTAACCGCTTATCCAAATAGCTATCATGAAAACCAAAAGCATGGATCTCAAGAATACCAACCAGAGAACATGTGTACCAAATTACAGCTACTGAGGACAAGTATTAAAGAAGTTAGAGAGCAAAAATAAAGTGGCAAAAGATCGATAAGCCGATTGCGTAACGGGCCAAAAGGCTTACTTGGGCGCTTATTTACGATGAGCTGGTGTAAGGTTTAGCATCTGAGCTTTTGGCTACTAAGTGTCCACCAACCAATCTAGCTTTTGCCCCCTTAAGATCACCTTAATGAGCATTTAACGACTTATAGATAAGCTTTGGAAAATGGTGCGGTAAAGAAGTGCCAAGAAAAAAAAAACTAGTGCAGGTTTTTAAATGCAATTTTAAGCTAAATAAACTGATCCTAAGTGCATAATAACTATCAATATATTTAAATGGGTATGTGAGGACTTAAGAAAAGCAGTTTGGAAAATATTTAGACCACTAAAAAGCTCGTTAAAAAGCCTTGGAACAGAATTGTGGCTGCTTTGTTCTTGTCAAGTGAGAAAAATGTTGAGACAAAAATTTTTATAAGGCAAACTTGACAAACTTAGTTAAACCAATTTCAAACTTCTAAAACTAGCTGAGAGCCTTCAAGCGAGTTTGACTTTGAAAGTCAAAGCAGGTAAAAACGACTTTTGTTCCCAAAATAAGCTTAAACCAAACACCCCTTCTAAATTCTCAATTGCAATTTAAAGACAAACAATGCTGGAAAACTTGATGGAATCTGTATCTTATTGAATCAACAACTTAAATTAACATAAAGCTTTACATTCTAACATAATGGAAACGAAAATTGAAGTGAAATCGAATTTAGCTTTGAACTTTGACTTTCGTTGACTCAACTTGATTTTTATAAAAGCTGAATAATATTGCAAGCATAAACATGTATAAGCTCATACAAGCTTTAATGAGCTTATATAAGCTTATCTTAACAGTAACTCTAACTCAAATCGATTCAAGC
Organism: Chrysanthemum makinoi; assembly: GCA_910596185.1. Lineage (NCBI taxonomy): Eukaryota > Viridiplantae > Streptophyta > Magnoliopsida > Asterales > Asteraceae > Chrysanthemum > Chrysanthemum makinoi. Next base: position 268,905,336 of record OU343217.1, read on the forward strand.
TTCTCACAACTAAATGACAAGAATTGAAGAAGAAATTGAAAATTGCATTAATTAGAAGATGAGAGTATTATTTAAAACAAGAATTACAAATGATTTAACTACTGAAAATAACTAGATTGATAGGAAATTAAAATACGACATACATAAAAAACTTAAAACTAACTACTAAAACTAACTAATGACTAACTACCCTTTTTCTTTGCTTCTCCTCCCTCTTTTTATACACCAAACTTCTTATCTCTCCTCCGAGTGTATCCCGACTATCTTTTGAGCCATTGGATGGGTAGGTACCATTTGTGACCGTTGATGAGGTTTTTGGCGGGAAAGCTTTTAACAGAGGTTCTGATAACTTGTGATAGGGGAGGTTTGCATTAAATGCGTTTGGTTGTTAGGAGGGTAGGATGGGAATGATGAGGTTGGTGGAGCGTGGGATGTTTTGCGAGCTAGGTGATGATGGAGGGGGGGTAGAGGTAAACACGTGAAGGCGGTTTTATTCAAACCGTGGGTTTGGGTTGTGTTTTTAAACCGGGTTGGGTATAATAGGGATTGGGTCGGGTAAAAGGGTATACAAGTTGGGTGGGGTAAAGGTTAGTGGCGGGATTTGGGTTGGGTAATAATATAGGATCCGGTTGTTTTGTTTATTAGTAACACCAAGGACCAAAAATGCCAATTCGAGAAAATTGAGGGCCATTCATGTAGATTCTGAAAAGTAAACCAAGGACTTGTTTTTCCAACCTCCAATATTCCAAGGATCACAATTGCCAATATTTGAAACTTTAAGGGTATTTTCGACAATTCGAAACTTGGGGACTGAACTTGTAATTTCTCAAAACTTTTTATATTTTTCACCAAAGGACTAAATTTGACAAGTTATGATTTTAAAAGGACCTTTGATGATTTTTCTTTTGAAATTTTGACTCAGGGACTATTTTTGACAATTTTAGAAACTTGGGGACTGAAGCGCCAATTATGCAAACTTTGCTCAATTTTCATCTGTTTTTAAACATTTTGCATCTGAAACATATAAAATGCAATTTTGGAATATTTACAGTATTTTGATGCATTCGAACATTTTTAGGCGTTTTGCGGTTCAGATTGACTAAAATGATGAGTATTTACACACTCATCAATCCCCACACTAAACTATTGCTAGTCCCTAGCAATCTTTTGAGAAAAACTTAATGGATTTGAATCTCTTTACCAAAAGCCATTACTTATGGAGTAGCCAAATGTTTCAGTTCAAGTAAGAACTATGGTACACCGATAACCATGAGATTTTGAGCAAACCACCGCTTTCCGGATTTGATTTGTCTTTACCGTAGCCGTACCCTTACGGACTAGCCAACTCTTAGATAAATTATCAATATTATCTTTGGTGAGGTGATTACCAATTATGGTTTTTCCACTGCCTTTACCACAAGCCATAAACTTGCGGCTAGCCAACTCTTCACTTTTTAGGATATGGTGAGTTGAATACCATACAATTTTGGGCAAATTGCAAGCCATCAACGGATTTGAGATATCTTTACCAAGAGCCGTTTGCTCTTGGATTAGCCAATCCTTTTGTCTTACTGACATGGCGGATGATAACCAAATGAGAAAGTGTAAACACTTACTCCAAAAAAATTTTGGCCAAAACGGGGGAATTGGTATAATTATATGATAAAATTCGTGAGAATTCCCCCCTACACTTAGAAATGAATATTTCCCTCAATATTCAAAGTACCCTACTGTTATGCGAAACATAGAACGTAAAAGGAAATACTACGGCCATTATTTAGAAAGATTTTTATATATATATATAACATGTGGGGCACTCCCACACTAAAGTGGTACACGGGTGAAAACCCATGTTAAGCTCTTGTTTTTGATTACCGAGTCGCTAGCTTGACTCGACCCCGAATTCATTGGTTCATGGGGAAGCAAAGTGGAAAAACAATCTCCATCGGACTTTCAATCAAGATGTTTGAACAAACATTTGAACGCGTGAAAGTTCCACACCGATGAGATATACATAGAACCGCTCAAAAAGGTAAATGAAAATGCCGGGGTCAAAGATAGTGTCTTCATTCCCGAAGGAGTGAAGATGAAGGGAAATCACAAGATATTTAAGGAAAGGAAGAAAGATTTTGATAACAATCAAGATCCATTCTTCATCCTCAAATGTAGACATATCGGGAGGAAGGGTGAAGGTAGTATCGTCAATAAGCAAACTCGTATGATAGAGGACACCTTCCTCCGAGCTAATATCATCCTCAAGATCAAAGTAGAAATGATCATGTTCCGGAGGAGATATGTCATGAGAGAGTTCACCGGAGAACTCTTCATGAAGAGAATCATTCACATGAAGTGAAATTGTGAACTCTTGTTCCATTGTGAGCTCATCACTATCCTCAATCTGAGTATCAAAGAGTGGATTCACAGAAATTGAAGTGAATTGAGTCGAATTCAAATAGAGGATTGGTGAAAGTAGCTTTGAATGTTTCGGGAACAAAGTGATCAACATTCTCTATTGGACTGTTGGGATAAGAAGTGAGTGAACGATCATTATCAATGAGACTTTCAGTCTCTCCCAGATCGGCTTCGAAATCAAAGAGTGGATTGATGTGAGTGAGTTCACCGGAGAACTCCTCGAGAAGAGGGTCGACATCGTTGTGGAAGTGATGCCTCAACAAACTCGATGTTTCCAAAGGAAGCACAATCGTCGCTAACATCGGAGAAAGTTTCAAAATGATCATTTGAACACTCAAGAGGGGAAGGAGAATCACACATATGGTCAAAAGTTCCTGTGACTCTCTCGGGATTGGGACAAGGTCCTCAACACTAGACTTTATGAATTCGTCAGATTCCTTTTAGAAGCAGTGTCAAGATGCTCGTCCCCATGTTTAGAGAGTGAGTGGGAGCTTGGGTGTGATAGCGATTGTTTGAGAATGAATCTCAATAGCGGGATATCAACCGATGAACTTGATGAATTTTTATAGAATGGAGGATATCAAGTGTATCCTCATCATCAACATGTCATCGGGAATGAAACGAAATCGAGAGCTAGATCGGCGCTTTTGTATTTTAATTAATTCCCTAATAGAGTTTTCAGCGGCAATGGGAATCTAATTTAGCACCTGTTCTTGACTAACAATTCTTCCATGGATTTTGGATTATCTTGGGAATGTGTACATTCCTTCAAATCTTTCACTAAATCCAAAAGATCAAGGAGAAGATTATGAGGAAGTGGATCGGTGAGGTGGTGCACGATTCATTTGTATCTGTAGAGGTTGGTCATGATACGAAGAGTCGTAATTGTTACAAGGAAATGGATTCCTTGTTTGACAATCCGAGCTAGAGTGTGGACCTCCACAATACACAACAATAAAGCTGATGTGGTGTGAGTCACATGTGTTGTAGTCATAATTGTTATCGGGGAACCTGCCATAGACAAGCGTGTTTCCCGATTGACAATCGAAGCTGAGTGTGAACCACCACAGTACTCACAAATAAACTGCGAAGTCTCACAGTGTGGTAGGCGATGGAATAAATCGGTTGTGTTATGGTAAGAATAGGGATTCGGTTATAGAGCGGACCGTTTCACGATTCCACCATGCTACAACCGGGGCAATTGCCACCATTATAAGGACCACCACACCATTGACAACCAAGAGGGTGAGGATAGGACATAGATAGAATCAAAGGTTTTGAGGGTAGGGATGAAGAATCAAAGATGTGAGAGGGTAAAGATGGATATTTTTGGTATTTTTGAAAAACATTTTGTAAAAACAAAGAATGAAAATCTTTTGGGTTTTGAAAAGAAAATATAAACACATACAAATGGTATAAACAAGGAGTGAATATCCAAATCACTAATCTGCTAGACGTAAGATTATCAGCACAGCTCCCCGGCAGCGGCGCCAGAAATTTGATGCGCTCCCGAACAGTCAAGCTAAATCACACAAGCCCGCCACTTGTGAATGGCGGACCGTAACCAGCTTAAAACTGCTCAGGAACGAAATCAATGAAGATCTGGGGAGTATAGTGTTTCCCCGGGTCGTTATGTCCCAGCGAGCTATGCAATGGATCACCTAACGTATAGTGATCGAGAGATTTGAACGGGAAAAGGATTTGAATGATGATTATAACTAAGGAAAAAGCCCATAAACTACAGGGGCTTAAATGCAAATTAAAGGAAATTTAAAAAGATAAAATCTATTAAATAAACGCTATCACTATTAATTAAAATGATGTTTTTGTTTTTATGTTTTTATAAAATTGAAATTAAAACCTACGCGACGTACAAAATAAAAAGTGAAACTTATACAATATAAACCCTAAAAATATGAAAAATACATTTTTACAATCCTAATGATTAAAGAAAATATATAGAAAAAGAAAATTATTTTTATAACTAATTATCTAATTATTATTAATTAAAAACTATTTTTAACTATTTAATAATTACCTAAAATACAAGAAATTAGAAAATAAAGCTAGAAAAATAAAATTAAGACTTAGAAAAGTCTAAAATATCAAAATAGACTTTTCAAAACTATTATTGTAATTTTCTGATTATTTTTCTATTTTCTAGGAATTAAATACTATTAAAACTAATTAAATTATTTAAAAATACAAATTTAACTAAGAAAAATCTAGAAAAATATTTTTTGGCTTTTTATATTTATCTTAAACTATTAAAATTGAAAAATGATTTTTGGAACTTTTCTCAATTAAATGCAATTAAAGCTATTTAAAAAGGCTTAAAAACTAATTTTAATTAAGGAAAATAGTGAACAGTAACTAAAAATCATGAAAATTGCAGGGAAATTCTAAAATGTAATTCTAAAGCAGGGAAAAATATAAAAACTAGGCCCTATGTGGAAGATATGAAGGCTGCAATGTAAACTAACATGGAATAAGCACTAGGAAATAAGCAAATAAGCTCTACAAGACACCAACTGATCAAATAAGCTAATGTATGCTAAAACTACTCTAACTTAACCAGATGCAACTACTCCTAACTCCTTATTAGCTAATTACCAAGAATTAATCCAATTGCCAATAATAAGCAAAACAGATTTGGGACCTCTGTAAGCACTTCTAACTGCTTATCCAAATAGCTATCATGAAAACCAAAAGCATGGATCTCAAGAATACCAACCAGAGAACATGTGTACCAAATTACAGCTATCGAGGACAAGTATTAAAGAAGTTAGAGAGCAAAAATAAAGTGGCAAAAGACCGATAAGTGATTCAGAGAAGAAGGCCAAAGGCTTACTTGGGCTTATTTACGATGAGCTGGTGTAAGGTTTAGCATCTGAGCTTTTGGCTACTAAGTGTCCACCAACCAATCTAGCTTTTGCCCCCTTAAGATCACCTTAATGAGCATTTAACGACTTATAGATAAGCTTTGGAAAATGGTGGTATCGCAAGAAGTCACAGAATGAAAAAAAAACTAGCAGGTTTTTAAATGCAATTTTAAGCTAAATAAACTGATCCTAAGTGCATAATAACTATCAATATATTTAAATGGGTATGTGAGGACTTAAGAAAAGCAGTTTGGAAAATATTTAGACCACTAAAAAGCTCGTTAAAAAGCCTTGGAACAAATGTGGCTGCTTTCGAAGCGAAAAATGTTGAGACAAAAAATTTTTATAAGGCAAACTTGACAAACTTAGTTAAACCAATTTCAAACTTCTAAAACTAACTGAGAGCCTTCAACTGAGTTTGACTTTGAAAGTCAAACAGGTAAAACGACTTTTGTTCCCAAAATAAGCTTAAACCAAACACCCCTTCTAAATTCTAAATTGCAATTTAAAGACAAACAATGCTGGAAAACTTGATGGAATCTGTATCTTATTGAATCAACAACTTAAATTAACATAAAGCTTTACATTCTAACATAATGGAAACGAAAATTGAAGTGAAATCGAATTTAGCTTTGAACTTTGACTTTCGTTGACTCAACTTGATTTTTATAAAAAGCTGAATAATATTGCAAGCATAAACATGTATAAGCTCATACAAGCTTTAATGAGCTTATATAAGCTTATCTTAACAGTAACTCTAACTCAAATCGATTCAAGCTTCTCACAACTAAATGACAAGAATTGAAGAAGAAATTGAAAATTGCATTAATTAGAAGATGAGAGTATTATTTAAAACAAGAATTACAAATGATTTAACTACTGAAAATAACTAGATTGATAGGAAATTAAAATACGACATACATAAAAAACTTAAAACTAACTACTAAAACTAACTAATGACTAACTACCCTTTTTCTTTGCTTCTCCTCCCTCTTTTTATACACCAAACTTCTTATCTCTCCTCCGGAGTGTATCCCACTATCTTTTGAGCCATTGGATGGGTAGGTACCATTTGTGACCGTTGATGAGGTTTTAGCGGGAAAGCTTTTAACGAGGTTCCGATAACTTGTGATAGGGGAGGTTTGCATTAAATGCGTTTGGTTGTTAGGAGGGTAGGATGGGAATGATGAGGTTGGTGGAGCGTGGGATGTTTTGCGTGCTAGGTGATGATGGAGGGGGGGTAGAGGTAAACACGTGAAGGCGGTTTTATTCAAACCGTGGGTTTGGGTTGTGTTTTTAAACCGGGTTGGGTATAATAGGGATTGGGTCGGGTAAAAGGGTATACAAGTTGGGCTGGGGTAAAAGGTTAGTGGACAGGATTTGGGTTGGGTAATAATATAGGATCCGGTTGTTTTGTTTATTAGTAACACCAAGGACCAAAAATGCCAATTCAGAAAATTGAGGGGCCATTCATGTAGATTCTGAAAAGTAAACCAAGGACTTGTTTTTCCAACCTCCAATATTCCAAGGATCACAATTGCCAATATTTGAAACTTTAAGGGTATTTTCTGACAATTTCCAAACTGGGGACTGAACTTGTAATTTCTCAAAACTTTTTATATTTTTCACCAAAGGACTAAATTTGACAAGTTATGATTTTAAAAGGACCTTTGATGATTTTTCTTTTGAAATTTTGACTCAGGGACTATTTTTGACAACTTTAGAAACTTGGGGGATCTGAACCGCCAATTATGCAAACTTTGCTCATTTTCATCTGTTTTTAAACATTTTGCATCCAAACATATAAAATGCAATTTTGGAATATTTTCAGATTTTGATGCATTTCTCAAACATTTTTAGACGTTTTGCAGTTCAGATTTGACTAAAAATGATGAGTATTTGCACACTCATCATGCAAGCTCAAGGTCATGAGCTGCTAAACTTCGTCATCATCAAGACCACTGAAGTGAATCTTGTTGATAACTCTTCTCTTCCTCCATTAGTGTTTCGTGTTGAAGGTATTGGCGTTGTGTACCAATTGTGTACAACAATGGGATCAATAAGGTGTTTCCAATTTAACTTCACTAGGGATGATGCAAACTCGCCATTCTTGGGAGAAATTAAGTTTAAACTCTAAGGAACACCCTTTTTGTTTCGACAAAAGGGGGAGAAGAGTGTAAACGGAGAAGGTAATGTATAAGAAGTACGGACACAAGTAAACTTTGCCATTTTACCTATCTATTACGTTTACATATATTTTGTCATCATCAAAAAGGGGGAGATTGTTAGTGCAAATATTTCGATATTTAATCTATGTCTCGTTTGTTTTGTTGATGACAAACATGTAACTTGTAATACATAACGTAAAATGTATAAGTTACTTGTAATTATATTTTGTCTCAACATACTTTCAACACCTCTTGACAACTCAAGTCCTTGTATGCTACAACACAGGTTCGTACATGTTTGTTATGTTGCGTTATGATCAAACCCCTAACAAACCATTAAACATGTTTAGTTAAATAGTTTATATATAACTAAAACCATTTTTATAAAACACTTAATCCATAACCCATACCCATGACCCATGACCCATGACCCATGACCCATGACCCAAAGGCCATAACCCATTGTCTAGATACATTGTATCTAGTTGGGTACCCATGACCCAAAGTCCATGACCCATGATCCATGACCCATAACCCAAATAAAGAGGAGCGTCCACGGATCCCTCTAATTGCCCACAGATCCCTTGGATTACAAGGGCCGGATCCCTCTCAAAAGGGATCCTTGGGGCAAAAGCTTGTCTTGGTCTTTTTGCCTATAAATAGCAAACCACTTCTTACCATTTCTTCACACCTTCACACATACTTTCTCTCCGCCATTTCTAACATACTTAGATCATTAGGAAACATGTAAACCACCCTCATCTCATATGATCATAATGCTTCTAACTTTCATTTGTTGTAAGCATACTCCCGAAGTGATCCTCCAAAGCAAGCCTAGAGATCTTGCATCCTTACCTACTGAAGTGATCACCCATCACAAGCATACAAGCACATGAAGATCTTCTACAACAAGCTTGGGAAACTTGTCATCTTCATTCATGGAAGACTAACTACATCATGCTTTGTGTTCTTGATGTTTGGTTTAGGATTTCATATCCATTAGACACATTGTCTTGTATCAATAACTAGATTAGATGGTTTATGTGTTTGTGCCATAAAACACAAGGTTTGTTATGTTAGGCCACAAAACATAACGGGTGTCATAGATGTGTCGTGTTGGTCGGGTAATGGTTCCTCCTTTGTAATGAAACCCGGTATCTAGCCTTGTACCGGATAAAGTGTAGGCCACGTTGTGATAGGTTTGGTTCTACCTCGTGGAAGAACCCGGTATCTAGCCTTGTACCGGATAAAGTGTAGGCGACGTTGTGATAGGTTTGGTTCTACCTTGTGGAAGAACCCGGTATCTAGCCTTGTACCGGATAAAGTGTAGGCGACGTTGTGATAGGTTTTCTCCACCGAGAATGGAGTTTGTTGATCTAGTGAAGTAACTCTCGAGTTGGATACTCGGGGAGTGAAGTAGGGCGAAGAGGAGATTCGTGACCGAACCACTATAAATCCCCGTGTTGGTTTGTGTATCCTTTTACTTATCGCTTTACTTTTATTCTTGCTTTATATTGTTGATTGTCTATGTGGTTGATGTTTATGTTTTTGATGCATACTTGGTCTTTCATATAGTCATAAATTATATTTAACACTTTACATATTATGACACGCTTGATCAAGAAAAAGCAACCGGACTAATAATGGTAAAACTTGATTAATAATGAACCATTAATCTTGCAGAATCTTATGTGATATTAAGCGGTTGACCTTACATGCCGTAATGCGTTAAATGCATTCTCGCGTCGAGATTAGCAAATGCAATGGTTTATACTATATTTGATACAAAAGTTTTAAGTGTGGAACGGAAACGTATTCACCCCCTCTACGTTTTCCAGAGACTGTACATGCAATATGTACATACCACAAGGACGACTTTTGCAATTCACTCTTTTAAAAAAGTTAAAAACATGTTTTGTTAATATTTTCTTGAAAAAACATATGTTGTTTAAAAACTTTTTCTAAAGATTCGTTAAACAAAAGCAAACAAAAGTGGTTAAAACCCAAACACAATTTGTTCCTCAGCAAAACATCACAACAATCACCAAATCCAGTAAAAAAAAAGGATGGAAAAAGTGAGGAACATGATAATGCCAAAACCAAACCCACAACAATTGTTACGAGATTGGCAACGTCGTCTCCGACAGGAGTGTCGCAACATCGAACGTCAAATTCGTGGTATCTTTTTAAAAAATATATATATAATTTTATGATGTTTGTTTATAGTTTTAATTATTTATTTGGGGGTTTTGTAGATATACAAAGAGAAGAAAAAAGTGTTCAGAAAGCAATTAAAGAGGCTGCTAAGAGGAATGATATGGGCTCTGCTAGGGTACTTTTATATATATTTATATTTATAAATATAAATGATTGCGTTTTTAATGATTGAGTTAAACTGTACCGGGGAAGGGCGAGTCTTTGACTAAGATGTACGCGGTCTAACCGAGATATCCCCGAATATGTACCTAGTGAGTAGTGAGGTTTGAACCCTAGACGTCTTGTGAGGAGTTTAGGTGCCTTACCGCTAGACCATTTGGTGGTGGTTTTTGAATGATTAACTTGAAACTTAGAAAAATATGTGGATGAGCTGTTATTAAATGCAAGCGGAATCAAAGAAGCTCATAAGCCCAAAAATAAGCTTAAACAAACATACAGTTGATAAGTAGTTTTAACTTTCAAAGGTGTTTTATGTTTGAAAAGTGAAATAAGTGGTTTTGAATAATCAGGTTAGGAGTTGCTTATTAGGTAAACAGACGAGGTTTTCCCTAGTTAGGTTACCTGAGGAGAGTGAGTCTTTGACTCAGATGTACGTGGACCGGGGTATCCCCATAACCGAGATCCTTTCCGTGGCCACCCCCAAGATGTGTACCTAGTGAGGTTTGAACCTGAGAGACCTCTTGTGAGGGCATTATAATGCGTAGCAACTACGCCACCTTGGTGGTGGTTATTAAACCTGGGATGCTTTTGCCAATAAGAAATCACAGCGTTACCCCTTAATAGAACTTGCATGAAGTTTCTCCCTTGATATGAGTTTTGTGAGTTACTACTACTTGATCGGTTATACTGTCCCAAACATTGACTGCATTTTTCAAGCAATGCTGTTAGTTGTACTTCTAATGTAAATTTGTGTGAAGTTTTAGGGCTGTCAAATAGTTCGGTCACGGGCCTATTGATATCATTCAGGCACTAATTATTTGAGTCAGTTTGCAAATTTATAGGGTTGTTAGGGGTTTTGATAAGTTTTGTAGCTTAGGCTTATGAAATAATCCAGGAGGGTTTTGGTAAGGCTCTTTTTTGTGGCTTATGGGCTTATAAGTTTTTGTTTGAACCTTATTATTACAAGCTAATCCAAACAGTCATTAAGAGCTTATGAGCTTAATCATCATAAGCTATCAGCTGCTTATTGAAAATAACCTTAGACACACACCCCATAATAAATACTAATATTAGTTTCCAAAGGTAAACATTTGAATCATAACCAGAGAAAACAAATACGAGTATTAGTTTCCAAAGGTAAACATGTTAAATAGTCCCTGGTAATTGAGTTTGCAGATCCTTGGAGTTGTTATGGGTTCCTTTTATAAACAATTAGGCTTTGTGACAAAAGTGCTCATTAGCTTATACCTGTATCAGAACACAATAAGATGATAAGCTGTTATACAGATTTTGGATACATAGGTGAAAGGTGCTCATGTAAAATAGGTTACTGAAAACATCTTAAGTAAGATGATTTGAAACAGCTTTTGAAAACATGTTTGTCTTCATCCAAACACTTAAAAAAAATATATTTAGCTTTATCAAAATGCACCTCCAGCACACATGCCCATATATCTGAGCACACCCACCCGCACACATACACTTGCCGGTGAACAGTCTCCCTACTTTCGGTATTATCCTAGGGTAGTGGTAGGATCTGTCTACATTCTGCCTCACGATTTACTTACAGACCTTGATGATGTTTCGATATTTTTACTCACTTTTTACTTGCATAAGTTGACGATCCAGTCGGTGCTTATATTTCACATGCCTTGTGTTAGTATTAATAATTCAAGAACATTCATCGTCCCAGATTTGTGCTAAATAGCTTATCATCTTGGATATGACGGCATTTGTAAGAATTACATTGCTTGATAATATGCGAGTGTGATTAGGATAAAGCTTTTAATGATCAACTTGAAAGTTTGAGAAATATGTAGAGAAACAGTTTTAAGAAGCAATCCCAAACACCCCATAAGATTGCTTATCCGATTATTCCATTTAGATAGAGTGGATAAGCAATTCTGAAGTTGGTTTTGAATAGCTTATCCAAACTGGTTATCTGAAAATGTGATACGGAAATTAGTGGTTTTGAATGATCAGATTGGGAGTGCTTACTCGAATCTGTTTACCTATATAGGTTATTTCAAAAGGAATTTAATAAGCAATCTCAAAACACTCTTTAGTTCTGCCTCGTAATACATGGTCGCTGTTGTAAGTCTCATAAACTATTATTGTTAAATCTAGAAGTTATGAGCCCCTAATGATTCATTTTAAATGTTAGGGTATGTCTAGTTAAACGACTTAGATTTTGTTACAAAAGTCCTTATTACCTTATAGGCTTATAGCTGTATGCCTGTATCAGAATTCAATGCAAGAGATTGGATTCGCTAAGGCTATCAAAACACAATATGCTGATGCTACTGTTGTCTAGTTTTTGGCAAATTCTGATTACAGAGGTATTAAGTGCTCACGGGAAATATGTTATTGGTTGTATTAATGTGCTTAGCCTCATATTATACCCTTCAGAACATGACGATCAAGTTGGTGCTTATATTTGACATGGATTGCGTTTCTATTAACTCAATGACATTTGTAATTGGTCAAAGTGTTGTATAAGATAGCTTCCTGTAGTGCCATTTACCCTTTTTACTTGGTGTTAAGTTGCTTACAATTTCGTTTATAAAGTTAGTTCCAAGAGCTAAAACGTGAATGAAACATATGTAAATGTAAATTTGCTGTTCTAGATACAGTAGATGGCTAGTTTTCAAGGTGTTATCTGTTTCGCGATGCATATTCTAATAAGCTGTTCTGATTAATCAGTTTGGGAGTTGCTATTCAGAACCACTAATTTCAATAGGTTCTTTTAAAAGTATCCGAATGTGTGTAAATTTTAGTGGTTGTGCCACCATCCCATTGATATCAACTATGTGATTCAGGCAATAACGACTTGAATCTTAACCGGAAAAGAAAATTATTAGTTTCCAGTGGTTAATGTTTAATAGCGTTGGGGTGGTTAGGTTCCTTATATAAACAACTAGGATCTGTGACTAAAGTGCTTATTAGGTTATTAAAATGCAATGCAAGAGATAGTTTTTGGATTTGCTTATGCTGTATCAAAACAGAATAATATGATAAGCTGTTTCTAGTTTTAGGCAGATTCTGATTATGGAGGTAAAGCTTGCTCTTCTGAAATAGGTAGTTGAAGAACAAAAGATGACGTGAAACATCTTCTAGGAAACATGTACTCAAAAGTGCCTATTAGCTTTATCAAAATGCAAGATTTAGTACTTACTTCTGCCTCACGATTTACTTGCAGACCTTGAGTGTCCTTATGCATGATTTAGTACTTCTTACTTGCATTAGCTGATGATCAAGTGAGTGCTTATATTTCACATGGTTGATAATATATGGTTCGGTTTTTGTCTTGTATTGTAGCATGATTAGAGCCCTGAATTTTTTTTTGTCTGTACACGTACTTTTAAACTTTAAACTGTTTGATTGTATTCTTCCTTCTTGATTCACTTAGTTTCCATTTAAAATGAATTTCAGTCGCTTGCTAAAGAAATTGTGACTTCCAGAAGAACTGTCAACCGTCTCTATGAAAATAAAGCTCAATTAAATTCCATTTCAATGCATTTAGGAGAAAGTGTCGGTATGTTTCTTCTTACACTTCATGATTCCCTATCTTTTCGCTTTATTATATAACTCTAAAAACGATGTCACTTTTTGGTGACTTAAGACATTAACTTCTTATTTGTATGGCGTTACCATCTGTTGCAGCTGTTGCTCGTACGGTGGGACATATGTCAAAGAGTGCTGAAGTTATGAAAATCGTTAACAACTTAATGAAAGCTCCACAAATGGCTGTCACGATGCAAGAATTTAACAAAGAAATGACCAAGGTACTTTTCCTGTTGTTTTCAAACATTTTAGTATACGTATTGCGAGACTGACTCAACTCAACTTCCAGGCGGGAATTATTGAAGAGATGGTGAGCGATGCTGTTGACTCTGCATTGGATTCAGACGACATAGAAGACGAGATTGAGGATGAGGTTGATAAGGTCTTAACCGCAATAGCTGGTGAAACTGCATCACAGCTTCCTGAAGCAGCCAGGAAGGAGCGGCTAAAACAACAGGCTCAAGCAGAGGTATACAACGTTGCTACCATCTATTTTGGATATGTATATTTTTCTTTCAAGTGACTAAACATTTACGAAAATTTGTAGGAAGAGGATGTTGATGATGATGATTTGGAAGAAATAAGAGCACGCCTTGACAAAGTTCGGTCATGATTATCTAAGCCTTCATCGTGTTTATTAACCCGTCATTCGGGTATGCTATGGGCCTACGTCTGCAGTTGACTGTCTTTTCTGTCAAGGTTATATGTAGCATATGAAAACATACGAAAACAAGCCTTTTTATGTAATTAAAAAATAAGTGAACTGGTTCAACATCCACCTATGAAAACATTAAACCTTGCTAGAGAATGATTTTGTCTCGAGATTGAAGTGACATGTATTTTTTTGGGTAAGATGTAGGCGAAATGATGTTAAAGATTAAGGACGATTTTGCGTGTAATGTTGTATGATCGAGTCGGACAAAAAAAATCTTATGAAAACTGTCAACAAAAGCAGCATATGGTATACCATTCTTATAATGTTGAAGAATTCATGTGCTCATAATCTTTGTGACAATAGTCAACACCATTGACATAAGAATGACATGTTTCTTGTATACTTGGTAAAAGACTAAAAACACAAATTTAATGATCTTGATTTACCATTTTTACTTGTATAGCTTAGTAAGTATATAAAAAGGGTTTATAGATAGTAATAACACAAGCAGGGATAGCTCAGTTGGGAGAGCGTCAGACTGAAGATCTGAAGGTCACGTGTTCGATCCACGTTCACCGCATATACTTTTTGCTATTATTAATTCCCTATTATTTGCCAAAACATACGAATGCTTAACTTATAATTCGAGTTGAGATCAATATAGAACTCATATTTGTGAACAAATGAACCAATCATAACCTTTCATTTTTTTATCTAAATTAATACAAAATCATTTTCCACTTTTTTTTTAAAAATAACATATCTTACAAAGCGGTAAATCTTGAAATATAAAATACAGTATTGATGTCGTGTGAGAATTAAATTATCTTTTCATATATCGACTTTTACATATTTTCGACAAACATTTTTTTCAAAATTCCGTCGAAAAAATCATATATGATTTTCACGAATCATATATGATTTTAAAAAATCATGTATGATTCGATTTTTACGAATCATATATGATTTTACAATCATATATGATTCTCAAAAATCATATGTAATTGTAAAAATCGAATCATATATGATTTTCACAAATCATATATGATTTTTGTTGACCGAAATTTTGAAAAAAAATTGTTAAAAATATATAGTAGTGCATATCTCTAGAAAGATAATTTAATTCTCGTCACGATGGTATAATTTTTATCGCGTAACGATTAATGGTTTGCGAGATATTTAATTTTTTAAAAAAGGGTGAAAGTTTATCATAATAAAAAAATGAATGGCTATTATTGGTTGATTGGATCTATGGTAAATTTTGGTTCTATATGGAACTTTTGCCCTTCTAATTCATGATATGTGAGTATGTTGGTTTTTTAGCACGCCCAAAAGACATTACATCTCAAAGTTACAATAGGATGAATTTAGTTCAAGAAATTTTCGTCTCAATAATTGTGCTGTTTTAATTTTTTGAAAAAAAAAAAATTGACTTTAACCGTAACTATTTCTTTTTATGTGTTATATAAAAATTTATACAAAATATATGAATGAATTAGGTTTCAAATGTATTTTCATTAATATAATTTTAGGCGAATCGTAAAAGGTATCTTATGTCGATTTCATTAAAGGTCACTTATTAACTTTTTACCGATTTAAGGCTTTTTTTGAAGATTTAGGTTTTCTAACTTCCGTTAACTATTTCGTTAGTAAATTACATGTTTGGTCCTTGAGTTTGTATAGGCATTACATGTTTGGTCCTTGAGTTTGTATAGGCATTACATGTTTGGTCCTTCAAACCGTTTTGCACATTTTCAAAAATATTTTTCAAAATAAATTTTTTTCAAAAAAAATTTCGAAATTTTTTTTCCCAAATTTTTTTCAAAAACAATTTTTCGAAATATTTTTTTTCCAAATTTTTTTCAACAAAACTTTTTCGAAATTTATTTTTTTCAAAAATACTTTTTCGAAAAATTTTGAAATATTTTTTTTCCAAATTTTTTTCAAAAAAACTTTTTCGAAATTTTTTTTTTTTCAAAAAAAATTTTCGAAATATTTTTTTTTCCAATTTTTTTTCGTGCAAAAACGGACGAAAATATTTTTAATTTTTTGAAATATTTGAAAAAGTTTTTTTGAAAAAAATTTGGAAAAAAAAATATTTCGAAATTTTTTTTCTGAAAAAAATTTTATTTTTGAAAAATATTTTTTGAAAATGTGCAAAAACGGACTGAAGGACCAAACATGTAATGCCTATACAAACTCCAGGACCAAACATGTAATTTACTAACGAAATAGTTAACGGAAGTTAGAAAAACACCTAAATCGGCCCAAAAAAAGTCGGGTACCTTAAATTGAGAGAAAAAAAGAATAGTACCTTTAATTGAAATTGGACATAAGATTAGTACCTTTTTATGCGATTTGCCCTATAATTTTTATCAAGCATTATATAACACAAACAAAAAATAATTAAGGTTATAGTTGAAAAAGAAAGATATAAAAAATTCAAAACATGACAATTATTTTGAGAGAGATAATTTGTAATGGCCGCCTAACGTTATCGGCTTCTCAATTTTTAGTATATCTCTTTAATATAGCTTTGCTAAGATTAGTATAAGTTTTGTGTATGCACACAGTTTTGCACATGAAATTTTTTTTTTTAAATTTTAGTTTAATACATGAGCATATAAAATATTGACCGTGTTTAATGTTTTGTAATTATATATAAGTAGAAGTGTAGAACTAATAATTTCACGAGTTTTTACATAATTTTTTTCATTATACATTGAAATATCAGTTACTATTTTGCATAAATATTTTTGGATTAACGATTTGACTTTATTTAATTGACATGCTGTTGAAGTTGATATTATTGTTTAAATTTAACTAATGATATCATGTTGTACATGCTATGCGTGTTTAATAACGCGCAATGACTCTTGATGAATTAACAATCAAATTCTTAAAATAGTTTTGTCGGGATATCCTCATTTAAATTTTTAATAAGAATTACATGAGTCGTTGTTATATATACAATCTCGTACATTTATTTTCATATTATAGTAACTCACATTTTGATATTATTTATATTACTGTTAATAATAGTTTAGTCATATTTAATCTTAACCTCGTGTACGCACAAGTTAAACTTATAAAAAAAATAATAACATGGGTCATTATTAAACGCAAAATTGTAAGAAACATAAATATTTTCCGCATATCCTTACCTAAACTCATAAAGAGTAATGACATGAGTTGTTCATATATGAACAATCTCTTATATTCATCTACATGTTAAAATAACTCGTGTTTTCATTTTGATATTTTTAATCTCGTGCATATACACGAATTTAATCTATACTGATAATAATGTTCATAAATAACAATATATATGTTGTTTTTTGAAAAATATGAAGTCTGAGGAGTATTTTTTTTTATTTTATAAAGTTATTAAAAACATGAAAACTGAGTTTACACTTAATTTCATATAATTGATTTAGAATTCAACAATTTAGGTTGCATTAGTTACCCTTTTTTTTTTTTTTTTTTACAAAATTGACACATGTATTTTATACATATTTATTTTGTTGGACGAAGTTTAGATTAGTTTGACAGTATGAAAGTCAGTTTGATTTTTATTGACCAATAAGAAAACTCGATTTTAAAATTGAAGTCTTTTATGTTAATTAAAGAATTGATTGACACAAAACATTTTTTCTTGTTATATAAAAGATTATTATACCTAAATTGACTAATTAAGTGAAAGAAAAAAAGAAAAAAGATAGCGTGTGGGACGAAAATCATCGATCTATAATTTTCAAATGGAAGATTCGAAATTGTAACTAGAAGATGAAGACACTACCAATAAAGATTGCACTTCTTAATTTTTAGTTAAATTTGTAAGTAGAAGACAAAGACACTACTAATAAAGAATATTGTACTTCTTAATATTTTAGTTAAATATTAGTTCATTAATTTATAATAACAAGTAGTAATTGTTAATGACACCTCGACAATAAACTGTTATTTAACCAAGCTAATATCTTAATCATTTAGACCATCTTCAATAGAAGGTACACCAAATCACCAATGACTTTTTTTCATCTAAAAAGTAATTTAAAACTTTTTACCATTAGAGATAAAGCTTTTTTACCTCAATGACTTGAGGTTCCTTAAGAGCATGCGGTATGGTAACTCACAAGTTGAGTTAAATTTAACTCAATCGTGTTAAGGGGCAAGTTATCACACTGTGCACTTGAGTTAAGGGTTGCGTTAAGGTGCATGTTATGGTGGCAACGCAGAGTTATGACTTAACTTGGCTGAGTTAAGGTGCAAGTTACCACATCGTGTGTTGAGTTATGGCTTAACTTAATTTTTTTTTGTTGAGTTATGATAAAAGTGAGCCCCAAAATGTTGAGTTATAGTTGAGTTATGATAAGAGTTTTTTTTTTAAGTTTAAAATGTTAAAGCTAATGTGACGCTGACATGACGCAAAGTTAAGCCTTAACTCGAGTTATCATACCGCATGCTCTAAGTCATTTGAGGAATGACTTGATCAAAACACTCTTTCACATAACTTACTTATTCATTTAATAAAGTACAATAAGAAAAGCTTTGCAAAAACTTTTTTCTATTGAAGTGAAATTAGTTATTATAGGTAGAACACAGTGAAAAAATGATTTGGTAAAGAAAAACTCGTTGCTATGTAAATGGATTGTGGATGCTCTTACTATATCTAAATTAGCTTTCAACCTATTGTGTAACTAGCTTTACTTTGTTTTTTGACGGGTTTATTTTTGTTGGAAAAAAATAAATAAAATGTTTAGCTTTAATATTTAATGGAAATCCTTAAAGTCGTTTGATGAACCACAACAAGACACAACCCTTTCTAAGAGCACTTACAATCATAACGCCGGAACAGGCGTTAAAGCCGCGTTAACCGGCGTTATTTGGTGTTATGGTTGGAACTTCGGTGTTAAAGTGGTGGCGTTGCCACACCAACGGGCGTTATTTTTTTATTTTTTTTTTTATTTTTTTTTTCATTTATGCCCCTAAATGAGGGGTTGTTTTTGTAAATTGTTAGGAATGTTATTGATGTTATTGGGATGTTATGGTTGTGGGTGTTTTTTTGGGATGTTAATGTTAAATGTTAAAGCTGATGTGGCGCTGACGTGAACGGTGTTATTGGTGTTATAGTGTTAGGATTAAGAGTGCTCTAAGCGAAGTATAAAAGAGATAACATGTAAACAATCACACCCTCACACGGATAGCACATTTTCACTTAAATAAAATCTGATCTTTGTAATGTCTCATAGCCATTTGATTAAATGGTATATTTCAATATATATAGTTTTTCAAGTCTCAATTGATAATACACCATTTGTTATAATGAGTTACTATGGTACATGTTTACAACATTTTTAGTGTGATGAAATTAATGTGTTCTGCTTAAAATAATAATAGTAAACGCATTATTTTTTTAGCAGTGCGATTCTTTAAATATAAAACGAATTATGAGGTAAGAACTTTCAGCTCAGGGATTAAAAAGAAAATTACATCTTAACTTTCATAAAGATTGGTCGTTTCTAATGGAAAAACCGTTAAATACAATGTAAAAGAATATGAAAAAATGTATAACATAAAAAAAATACAGAAGGCGTGGTAATCTATATCTATATCTATACTACATTAAAAAGAAAAATGGTCAATTAGTCAAATGTTGAAAAAGTGAAAAAGTGGAATTGTGGTATAAAGCAAAAACACTAAACCTTGAATAGTGAAAAACTGAATTTTTAATAAGGAAAGTTCAATGTCTGGCGTTTGGAAAGTATTGCAGAAACTATGGAAAGTTCTTTGGCAATACGTTTGAAATGCAAATGAGAAGACAACAAGTTTGAAATTAAGAATTAGCACAGTTGACTTTTTAATCTATTCATGGAAACTTTGAAACTTATCTTTAAAACATAAAATATTATAGGAAACATACTAATTGAAACGCACGAATTGAATTGAAAATACGTTTTGATGCTGATGGTATTTGTAATTTAGGCAGCTTTTGGTAATATAGGAAACACACTAATTGAATTGAAAACTTGAAACTTAAACACGTTTTGTAGTGAGAAGAAGTATTTTTATGAAACACGTTTATATATATGATACAACCATCTAATAAACCCACAAAAACCTTTTATGCCGCTATTGCCTCGCTGCCTCCGGTCCCCTCGATGCTGCCATTCATCCTTTGGTGTTGGTGAATGGTGTGTGACGATGTGGATGGGTGTGTGATGATGGTGGTGGTGGTAAACGGAGTCCTTAAAAAGAGTGGTGGTTAACGGAGTCCGGTAAATAGGCGTCAAAGGTTTGTTTGTATCTTGGTTTGAAATGAAAAAAAATCGATTATGATTTTAAGCAATTTATTAGTTGTGTGTTTTGGCCATTTAGTTTTCCGATCTTTAGAAATCATTTTGATCTAGGCAGATCTGGTTAATGTGGTTTTGGTTTGGTTCACTCTCTTTTGTTGTTATATTTCAATATAGGTGAGTTTCAATGGACTATAAAGTTTTTAGGCTACTTTGAATGTTTCTTTTATTTTGAAAGATTTAACACGAAAGGCCATAAATATTGAGGCAATTTATTGTGTGCTTTATGTCTTATTGTTTTATATTTTTCGAGTTATCCGAGTTCGAATACAAGATCTACGAGTTTAAGGTCATTATCGTGTATGCTTTTTTGGAAAACAAGTTAAGAGGCTATAATGGTATAGTATATTATTCAAACGTACATATTGCTCGAGTTTTTGCTTATTTCTGGTTTGGCGGTGAAATCATGTGATGGTTGAGTGAGAGATCTTCAACCTTAAGTGTTGCAGCCATGTCAAAAAGAAAAGAAAAAAAAAAGTTCTATTAAATGATTTGAACAAGGATTCTCTTTATTTGTTAAGTTTGGCATTTTTGTTCCACTGGTTCTATTTGAAAAAAGAAATTATTGGACTTTAAGATTTATAAAAATCTATTGAAAAAATATATTAATCATTCATTGCCACATTTTTTTGTTCTATTTGTTGTCTTAATCATTTTGTAGTTTTTATTATATTTCAGTTTGATTGTTAGTTTTAAGGTTTGTGTGATTTTTATTATAAGCTTTAAAAAATATACCGTATGTATAAGAGGGAACCACATTTGATAAATTTACAAGTCAAAGTACAAACATTATTCAAATGTACATCTATGAATTTTCTAACAAATTTGAAAAAACTGGATTATGGCTTTATTTTGAGTGGGATTTTAATGTTTTAATCCTATCAAGATAAAAATGAGTAATGTTTAATTTTTAAAATACTCTTTAAAACAATTTTTTTTTATAAAATTCAAATAATGTTGCATTAATAAAAATTTGCCTTAACAACTTTCACTCAAAAATTCAAAAAATTGCATAATAACTTTTTTTTCTTCTTTTTTTTTTCTTTTTTTTTTAATGTAATTTCTTTAATAAAAGAGATTTTTTTATACTTAATCCCGACACTAATAACTTCTAAAAATTCGTCGACAAAATCTTCTATAGTATACTACATATTACAACTTCTTTTTTATTAAATAGTTAGTTCATAGTTGATTTAAATAAATAACCACGCAACTATAGAAACTTGCCGGCATAAAATCATGTTGATATCTTAATCTTAATCTTAATCTTAATCTTATCTTAACTACATAAAATAGAAAAATGGTCAAAGCTGAAAGTGGAAATTGAAAGTTGCAAGTTGAGGTGAATGTTGAATGTTGAAAAAATGATCAAAGGTGAAGTGTAAAGTTGATATCTTGATTTTCTGGAATAGTAACTATCCATGCACGTCATTCGTTTAATGTACATTAATGTACATTAATGTACATAATTATTGCTAAGCTAATGAAGGAATGTTTGAACTAATGGAGGATTGGAAACTAATTGGAAACCAAATGAGGCAACCTTGCTAATGAAGGAATGCAAACAATGCGTTTAATGCATAAAAAACCGCTATAACCGCTGCCGCCAGGCGCGGGTACTCGCCTATACTATATAAAGGGTGAATATCCTATTCCTAACTCCAATCTTAAAACCGAACCTAAAATTAAGCATTACACACTTGCACATGTTCTATATAAAAACACACCCATAATCCGAACCTAATTCCAAACCTAAAAATTAAGTAACCGAAAGAAATTAATTGCAACAGTTTGGTTAATAGAATTAATTGCAACAATTTTGTTAATAGAATTAATTGCGAATGGATGATTGATTACTCCGTTTGCCAATAGTATCATTGAAAAGATTATTGTTACTTCAATAAAAGAAAAGATTATTACATTGCATATTAAGAAGAAGTTAACGCACTGGATAATTTATTTCGCTTGAGAATTCTTCATTTGCAAGTTGCTTACTTTTGTAATTTGTGGAGTTCATCATGGTTTGAATATATTCCTAACCTAAAATTAAGCATTACACACCCGAATATATAACATATAAAACCACGCCCTATCATTAATCCAATCTAGACGGATTATGCAGTTGAAAATCGTGCCATCGAAAAATAAGTACTTCAAAAAAGATTCTTACCGGAAAATATAATCACACGGGTACCTGCCGCCGCAACGCGCGGGTACTCGGCTAGTAGAACATAATGTGTGGATTGAACTAGAAGAATAAACAACTCGATCCAATCTTTTGATAAAATTATAATTTAGATTCTCAATCATAAGGTTTGTAGAAGAATAAACTCCATTATTATTATGAGTTTTTATTGAAGTTTTATAAATCAATGCATATGGTGGTAAGACTAAGTGTAATAAGGGACGACGACTCGGTCGGTGGGCCTAAATCGAGGCGTCGATATTATCACTGCCGGTCGCCACATTGCCCAAAGGAAAAATGGAGAAGAAGGTCGCCTAGCCAACCGATCGTTTAACACATAAAACAAACCCAACGGCACAAAATGTATCCGTTTGGGTATAATTAAAAAAAATATAGTATTTAGGGTGCGTTTGGTATGTTGTCATGAATGACAGTGGTATGAGTTTGATAGTAGTGGTGGGTCCCTCGCCTATTAAAAATTCATACCTAGCTCACTTGATGTATATGGAGTATATATTATATATATCATTCAGTACCATAGTGGTGGGCCCCCTCACTTAAACAAACACCTTTAATCACTTTCATAGTCATAGTCTCATTCCCATAATGAGATACCAAACGCACCCTAAAAATATTTAACACTTTTAACACTATAAATACCTCATTCACTTCATCATTTTATACACAATTTCAAACCACTTTATTATAATCCTTTCATCTCTATATAAAATGTCTTAAAAAACTCCCAGAACCAAAACCCGAAAGTCCTGACGCCAACAAAACATTCCAAACATAACACGGGATCTCAATTTTTTTTGTCCGGTCTCTCACCAAGTTTCAACTATTAATCACAACAACCACAACACCAATATTATCAAAATAATATGTTCCATCCTCTGTCTAACCAACAACAACAACAATCTTTTTTACCAACTAGAACAATTTGATGTATCGTCTGACGTTTGAATCACCATCACTGTTTAACCAATTCGACTCGCAACAACCTCAATCTTCTTAACGATTTCTTCGGTTAACCGTCTTAACCTTGACGTAGATATGGATCCGTTTTTTGGTAGTCAAGATTATTCTACGGGTCAAGGTTCGAGTGGTCGTCAAGATTATTCTACTGGTCAAGGTCCATCCGAACCCGCTCGTTCGGGAAGAAGTGCGACCAATGGGTCGGGAAAAAGATAAGAAGAAAGGGTCATCCTCATCTATTCCTTGGGAATCATCAAATGCTGCGGAAGGTCTTGTTGACAAGATAGCCGATAAATGGAAAAGCATCAAAGCGACTAGTTTGGGTAAAAAGATGAAGGGCATGATTCTTATATAGCGTTGAAGAATCGACAATTGAAAATCCAAGAAGAGGCGTGTGGGGAGCAAGCGGAATTGGAAAGAGAAAGACTTGCAATCCAGAGAGAGGAACTCGCACTGCAAAGTGAACTGCTAGAATTTCAACGAGAAAATAAAAGGGACAAAGACATTCGCTTATATAACGCATCGATGAGGCTTTACCCGAATTGCAAAAGCAGAAGCTATCAGAGATAAAGCAACAAATAAAGGAGAAATATAGTTTAAATTTTTAGTTTAAGTTTTTAACTTTTTATTGTAATGTTTTTTTATTTTATTTGAATAATTATGTAATTTTTTTTTTTTTTTTTTTTTTTTTTTTAATGAAATTTTAATTTTATTGTTAAAAAGTTGAAAATGATTTTCTTTTTGTTGAGATGTTGATCTTTTTATTACAACAAGTTGGTCATGAAGTAATCTACGAGAGAAAAAGCTAAAGTGGCAAGAGAGATGTCGGTCTCTTGAGAGTCCTTATTATGCTTGTGTGGTGTTTGAATTCGACTTAATAACAAAAAAACTGAATTCATTAAGTCATATGAAAACTGTTTGTTTGTGACTTAATGGAAAAATATGACTGAAAATATTAAGTAATAAAACTGAAAATGTCTGCATTAAGTCATTTATTAATTAAACATGACTTAATCCTAATTCTTAACAAACAAACCCTATATAGCTTGGTTTTAAGTTGCATGTCCCGAGTTCTATCCTTTTTTTTTTTTTTTTTGAAAATTGGCCACAAAAGTATCGTTTTAACATTAAATTTGAAATTAACATAGAAGTAACCATAAATTTTAAAGAACTAAATATTGAAACTAATCAAAGATAGCACAAAGTTTTAGCATCTCAATCCAAAAAGTTTATAGAAAAATTAAATGAGGCTTGAAATATTCTCTTACTTTATCAAATACGTTATTATCTATCCTTTCCAAATGACAAGCTTGAAATATATGAATCTAAAAATACGTATAATGAAAAAGATGATGAATAATTGAATAGTAAAATAAATTCAAGCATTTCAGTACATAATAATGTGATTAATCGATAAAACATGTAATAATTATAAGTTTACACTAGTTTTGATACATTCAAAAAAAAAAAAAAAAAAAAAAAAAAAAAAACCTTGTTGGCAAATAATTACTCCGTATATGATAAAAAAACAATGATAATGTATGGCACTTATACTTTGTTTGAACGTACTGTCATATCTTGACTTTGTAATAAATCATTATTGAGGGTGTTGAGTGTTTGACCAGCTAGTTTATGAAATATAGGTAAAAATTATTGATATAGAGTCTATAAAAAATGATATACTATAACTTCAATTGTTGTCAAATACATATGAAAAAGATGGACCAGTGACACATAAAAATGTCGATCTAGTGACGTATAAAAAAATATCATAAGTTAAAAAGAAATGTTATCAAAAGTAAAAAAGTGTCACCAAAAGCACAAAAGGAGTGTTACTAAAAATTATATGCTTCTCTCGCACTTGAAGTATAAATAAAAAGTCCACGATAAAACTCTATTTGTGACACAAAAAAAATATGAGTACATAGTTTTTGCCTTTGTGACACATTTTGTTTAAGACCGGATGGCAAGGGTAAGGTGAGAGGCTCACCTTGCATCCCACTCACGAGTGAGTCCCATGCCCAAGGAACAAAGTCACGAGTGACTCACACACCCCAAGACATATTAAGGTGAGTTACTCACCTTGTTGATTTGCGTAAAAAAACCGGCCCCACTTAATTATTTATTTAGTTTGTGAGTGTATGTGGGGTATTTAGTGTGGTATATTTTAATAAAGTTGGTATTTTAATGAAAGGTGATGGTAAGGTGACCTTGTCCACAGAAAAGTGAGTGAGAGTGAGTGGAAGTGAGAAAAGAGAGAAAGCTGACGTGACGCTGAAGTGTAAGGTGAATGGAGGCTTACCTTGCCTTCCAGCCTAACTGTCATTAAATATCAAAATTCTAATCTTTTAATCACATTTTGTAAAAGTCTCACTAAAATGTTAGATTTATTGACATTTTTTATGTACTACCTCCGTCCTATAATAATTGTCTACTTTAACTTTTTTAAGTCTTTTTTTTTTCAACTTTGATCATAAATATTTTTATTCGTGTAATATAATACTTGATGAAAAATATATGAATAAATTGAGTTTTAAATGAATTTTCATTTGGTATAATTTTTATCAAGTATTATATAATACAAATAAAAATATTAATGGTCAAAGTTGAACATGAAATACTCAAAAAAGTTATAGTGGACAATAATTATGAGACGGATAAGGTAATTAACATCTCTGTCATTAAAAGTCAACTTTTTTATAGTGACGGTACAAATTGTTTGCATTAAAAGTCAACTTTTTTATAGTTATGGTACAAATTGTTTGCTCAAAGATTTATAGAATTTCTTTTGGCTATAGTGGAAACACAATAATGAAACCTCAAGAATAGAGTAAACTCCAAGATACATCCCTGTGGTTTGCCTCGTTTCGCACCATACATCCCTCTCGCAAAAGTTTCAACAGATACATCCCTCCGTTAGTAAAGTTGGCACAAATACATCCCTCCGTTAGTAAAATCAGTTAATGAGGACTAACGGTGCAAATATATCACCGTTATCTCACATTCGTTAAGAGATATTTACGTAAATCGTCCTTGTGGCAAGGAACAAATTGCAACCAAAGTCCCTATTTAAAGTTAAAGTTATTTGCATAAATGGTCCTTGTGGTTAGGCCAGTCAAGTGCCACGTGTCACCACCAGAGTAGTGCCACGTGTCACCGGGTCGGATCGGGTCTGTAAACGGGGGTCGGGTCGGGTCGGTAAACGGGTCGGGTCGGTAAACGGGTTGCCACGTGGACCAATGAGGTGGTGCCACGTGGCATTGAGTATTAAAAGTCTTTGCATGGCACGCTGGGATTGAACCCGGGACATTTGAGTCACAAGTGAAGGATGCACCAACTGCGCTGGTGCATACCTTCATAAATATTATGCTCTCTCCATTATTTAACCAAGTTTAAGGGGTATATGGACTATCAAAAAATAAATAAACCAATTGACTGTCATTTTAAGGGAATATGGACTGTAAAAAAAATAAATAAATATACCGTCGGACTCGTTTTTTCGTGATATTTCCAATGGTATGCTCGGGAAATTTTTTCGACTTCAAACGAACCTCGAAAAATGCAAAATCATCGTTTTTCTTTGTTTTCGCATTTTGGAGGTTCAAACCAAGTCGAAAAAATTCCCGAGTATACCGTCGGTTCGTTTTTAGTGCTCTTTCCAATGGTATGCTCGGAGAATTTTTTTGACTTCCTTTGAACCTCGGAAAAGGACGTTTTCGCATTTTTCGATGACGTTTTTGCATTTTTCGAGGTTCGTTAGAAATCGAAAAAATTCCCCGAGCATACCATTGGAAAGAGCACGAAAAAAGTCTGGCGACGGTATTTTCGTCAATTTTTGAACCGGCTCATAACCCCTTTAAAATGACAGGTCAAATTTCTATTTGACATTTTTTATTTTTAAAAGACTAACTAAGATGGGTTAAATAGAACCAAATGGACTAATATACATGAAGGTATGCCCATCTCAGATGGGTATCACCTTTGTCTCCCACTCAACCCTCCAGGTTCGATCCCCGGAGGTAAATTTAGAATTTATTTTCTAACGCCACGTTGGCAACCACCCCATTGGTCCACGTGGCAACCCCACCCGATGACACGTGGCTTACTACTCGGTGGTGACCGCGTGGCACTTGACTGGCCTAACCACAAGGACCATTTATGCAAATAACTTTAACTTTAAATAGGGACTTTGGTTGCAATTTGTTCCTTGCCACAAGGACGATTTACGTAAATATCTCTTAACGAATGTGAGATAACGGTGATATATTTGCACCGTTAGTCCTCATTAACTGATTTTACTAACGGAGGGATGTATTTGTGCCAACTTTACTAACGGAGGGATGTATCTGTTGAAACTTTTGCGAGAGGGATGTATGGTGCGAAAGGAGGTAAACCACAGGGATGTATTTTGGAGTTTACTCTCAAGAATATTTAGAAAGCTTCTAAATAATGAGGATGAAGATTGCTAATGTAGTAAGGCTATGCACAACAGTGATTAGGCTGCCCTCAGTAGACAACCACGATCGACAAAGGCGATCGATTCCTAATCGATCGGCTTTCTGTGTCAAATCGATCGTTGGTGATTTTGAACCCAACTTGTTCGTGTATACGATCGAATGAAACAAGGCAATTAAATTTTACAACCGTTGTGTAACGGTTAGAAAGAAAAAAAAATTGAACGTTAGTTTTTGACCGTTTGAAAAAAAAATCTATTAAACTACCTGATAAATACCAACATATTTACACACTTAATCCACAAATCTCACAATCCTCTCTATCAAAATATCTAAGAGAACACCATAACAAAAAGGCCGAAAATCCCGATTGGCACAAAACATCCCGCAATTAACACCGGATCCGAATTTCCGGTTAACCGGTGTCTCACCAACCGTCAATTTCCGACCCGCTACTTTGGATTATCAATCGTAACAACCTCCACAACAACAAACTAACAATCCATTTTTTATAAACCGTCCTATGAATCATCTATTTGTTCCAATCGTATCAAAACATCCAACAACAACAACAAAGCCACTCCCGTCGAAATAACAATCTATATATGGCTCACCCGACGTGTATCGTCCAACAATGGATTCATCAACGTCTTCATATTCAAATTATCAACATTATTCTCCGGTTAACCGTATGAATCTTGATGCTTGTGATTTTGAAGAACTATTATACACCAATCCTGACTTTTATGTGGGAACTGGTTCGGGTTATCCGACTCAAGAGTATCACGGTTCGGGTCAAGGTTCGGCTCATGGATCGTATCATGATTCGGTTACAAATGATGCGACAACACTATTTACGAAGAGACGTCACCAGGTCAAACCTAAGAAATGAGCTACAAAGGCTAAGAAGAAGGTTGTTGAGAAAGAAACCAAGAATGATTCGGCCGCTTTGGACACGCGAAGAAGAGATCGCGTTGTGCAATGCTTGGTGTGATACGTCCGAGAATAGCATAACAGGAAACAACCAAAATGCTTAAGGGATTTTGGCGAAAGTGATTACTTACTTTGAAAAAGAGGTTGGTGTAGAAAGAACGTACAACTCAATTATTACCAAGTGGAAAAATAGGATTCGTCATAGAGTTGGTCAGTTTTGTGCCATTTACGACAATGCTTATAGGAATTATGGAAGTGGTGAGAATGACCTCACTGTTTACAGATGAGCGTGTGAAAATACCAAATAGTGTATAATCATGCCTTTGTATTGGAGCATTGTTGGGAAATTTTGAAGGACCATGAGGTTTGGAAGGATAATGAGATGCCGGCTTTTTTAAGCCAAGATGCGGGTCGAAAAAAAGCAAGGACTTCTGCAACAGACTCGAATGTGCCTGAGCAACCAACTAGTCGTGATACCGCTAAGAAGAATAAGAAGAAATCGTCGGAGAGTTCCAAATCTAGTTATATGGAAGGTGTAGCTGAGAAATGGAAAAACATTAAGTCCATGGCATTGGCAAAGAAGAAGGAGCTGGCAGACGGGTACTACGACTTGAAGAAAAAAGAGCTAGAGCAAAGGCAAAAGGAGTTGGAGCTAGAGGAAAAGAAAGCGGAAATGGATGACAAAATATTGGCACTAGAACAAGAAAAACTTGAATTTGAGCGAGAAAAGAAATATGAAAAAGACATCATATTCTATTGCACACCAATCGACCCATCTTTGCCCGCACTACAACGACAAAAAATGCAGGAAATCAAAGATTCGATCAAGGCACGCCACAACCTAGATTATTAGTTTTTAATAAGTGTTGTAATGTTTTAATAAGTTTCGTAATGTTTTTATTTTATTAGAATTATTATGTAACATTTTAGTTATTAATGAAATTTTAGTTTGTCTTAAAAAAAATTAAAAAAATAAAGAAAAAGAATAAAAAATTGATCATGGTCGCCCTTACTGGGGCACCCAATCGCCTGAAGGTTACTGGAGAGAGAAAGCTGACGTGGCAGAGAAAATGTCCTTACTGGGGGCAGCCTTATGGACGATCTTCGTTTTGTCTGATACATCAGATTCTTTTCTCTAGTGACCTACACTACAAACATACCTTACAAAAATGCATTTTAATTTAATTTAAAACACACACAAAACAAACCCACGACATCGATCGTGATCTCGACCGAAATGTATCGCGACCTATAAACGACCCTCATTGCTACATCAAGGGCGACCTTCATTTGCATATGTCGACCTTCGTTGCTGCGCATAGCCTAATAGATAAAAAAAATAAGTTATCAATTGTGTGACGGCTTTCATCTGCCGGTCACGACCAACATATATAAGAGATGTTGATGTTATAATACCATGACCGGAGGACACAAGGATAGAGTTTGAACTTATGCCATAATTAAAGGACACATGTACTAGTTTTGAACTTAGACTAGTTTGTATGATCACCATTATCACCACAGTCACGTCAATGCCATATTACAAATGTATTTGACAAGTTGGTGAAAGAGAGGGGGTGGACGTGGTAAACACTAAATATTATTCAGGGACCATCAGTGTAATTTATGTAATCTTTTATAAAATTGAGGTTCAGGACTTGTTTGGGCTCGATAATGATCGATTCAAGACACCAAATTTGTACCATTGTTTTTAAAATAATTTTTTCACGAAAAACAAGTATTTTTTATATAAATAGTATTTCATAAATAGTATAATAGTCAAATTAAAATGTTTTGAGTTACGGTTGTGCCGGTACGCGTTGTGTGCAGTTTTCACGTTTTGCAAGATAACCTTTCGTTTTCAAGTCAAAGGAGTTCGGAAAAGTTCAAAAATGAAATATAAGTGATAATAAACACAATTTATTATTAAAATAGATTTCGAAAATTTTTGTTTGTCACAGAAAATAAGAAGGCTAACTAATTGGAGGAGAGTATAACCTATTAAGATTTGTTTATAGCGTGTTTTTGGGTAAAGGGTTTCGCCGGTAAGTGAATTACTTCAAAAAAACGTTTAAGTACAACGGATATAGGTGAAATCCCACATCTCAGCCTGTTACATAGGCGGTAAAGCTAACATAACAAGCAAACCTACTTCTAAGAATGAAGTAACGAATACAACTAGATTACATTTGACAAAAACGACTCCAAACATAATCTATGACTTCTTTCGACAGATAATCTTGATATCCCAAGTGTCACAGAAAGGCAATTGATCTTTGGATAAATCGGAGCATTGTACTCAACATCATCATCATATGGATCATCATCTTTCGTTTACTTCCAGTGTTCGTACAAACTCTTGGTCCCGTAACTACTCCCACTTTCCATGAAAGTACAGTTTCGTCTTATACATTTTCCACATCTCCCTCACCATCCTTTTCAACACATAAACTCGAAGAAGTCGGTTGTGTACTTGTTACCACCAATTCGTACTAATAGGGGGAGTATTCTCATTAATTTGATGCACCTCATTCACATTATGTCCCAAGTTCACTGATGTAGCTACCTTAGCTGTAGTACTCGACTAAAGAATAGGCACATTCTTATCATTGTTTCCTTCGTCCAAACTGTTAAGCACTTCAAAAGTGTTAAATGTATTTACTACATTTGCATCCTTGCTTTGTTGTCTAGATGTAGACGTGTCGTTTGAGTTAGCCTTTGATGTAAACGCCTCATTTTTCTTTCCTTGTTTAGCTACGGGCCAATAGGCCATCTTCTTGGCTACATGTACACGGTCAAACTTTTTAAAATTAGGACCTCTTCATTTAACTTACTTAAACCCATCATTTTGGTCACGATTTAATGTAATTTAGGCATTGGAACAACAATATTCTTTGAACATTCAAAATTTGTATGACAAAAAATCTTACATGAACCACATATAAGAGGGTCCATTTGTTTACATTGTTTGTCTGCAAGTAAAGAAGAAGAAATGTAGGGAACTTATGAAGACAAAGGATTATAAAGACTTCCTAAGA
The DNA here is from genome assembly GCA_910596185.1 of Chrysanthemum makinoi. Taxonomy (NCBI): domain Eukaryota; kingdom Viridiplantae; phylum Streptophyta; class Magnoliopsida; order Asterales; family Asteraceae; genus Chrysanthemum; species Chrysanthemum makinoi. Next base: position 268,937,337 of record OU343217.1, read on the forward strand.
GTTGTTGTGCTTATTTTAATTGTATTATTTACTTGTATGGAACATTGTAAGCAATTCCCTTATGACAACACTTGGGGAGAGACTAGCCTTAAAAGTGAAGTTATATCCGGGAATTGTATTTGTTGCTAGCTTGTTTATATCACAAGGACTAATAATGTAAACTAGAGATATATACCTTGTAACTAGCATATAAGTACCATTCATGTCTCTCCATTGAGGGTATGCTTGAGGTTTGTGTAACTCATTCCTTCTAATAAAGCACACATATTTTCTCTCACCCTCTACCTACTCTCTCTCTCTAGAACTATGACTTCTTTAATCTATTTTGATCAATCTCGCCTCGCCTCCCCCCCCAGCCTGGCACTATAGAATCTTGGTATTTTATGCTTCACAAGAGTGAATATAAAATAACCGTAAATATAAAGATAGAATGAAAAGTTTTGTATAAAAATGATGAGGTATGAGCGTATTTATAGGTAAATAAAAAGGTAAAGTTGTTTTTTTTTTCCTTTTTTTAAAGGTTACCGTTTGAAGCGGGCCCCCATAACATATTATCCACCATATTCTTTTTTCCTGGTTGAAGAAAGGTGATGGTTACCACCATTATTTTCTTTTTTCCTTGGTTCATGAAAGGTGATGGTTACCATTATTATTTTCTTACTTGGTTCACGCGTGGTGGTGGGGGTGTTTATAGTGGTTCGCTCGTGATGGAGGTGATAAATGTGGTGGATCACTCCCCATAAAAAACAACCTTACAACTTTTGTTTCACGCTTAATGTCCTTTCCATTCCGCTAACGTTACGGGCACAAAGACTACTAATGTAGACCTAGAGATTTAAGTTTATTGCGGAGTAATGACTTATTACATAAAGGTATAGATTATTGCTACTTTTTAAAAAATGATTGTAATACCCCGTAACGTTTTTCATTAATATTTTTATTTGTATAATTTTGTTTTTATAATAAAACTGCGAAACACAAAGTATGGAACAGAAAATATAAAGTTTGATAAGTCAAAAGTATTAAAACAGAAAAAATATAGAGCGAAAAATGATAAAAACCTGTCTTCTTCTGTTAATAAAGTGAGAACATGCCGCAAAAAAGTATGAAGCATAAAATATAAAGTTTGACAAGTTAAAAGCATTCAAAGACAAAAGACACGGAACATTAAACCCTATAAAACTATTTAAACCTGTCAATAAGACGGATAAAAGGAGATAGTAAGGGTCTATGGGTAACCAATGCTATCACCTTTACACAAAAACAATTCAATAGTAATAGGAAAAGCCTTGATTATTGGTACCTTTTTTTGTGATAGCTACACCTTTTCTATTTATTTTTTAAATTTTTATTAATTTATCATTTTTATAAATGATAAACTGCGAATAAAAAATATGAAACAGAAAATATAAAATTTGACAAGTAAAAAGTAGTAAAACATACAAATACAGAGCATAAAACCATAAACAACTGTTTTATCATGTTAATAAAGTGGGTAAAACTGTCAAAAAAAATTCAGAATGTGTAGCTGGGGCTAATGTTACAATTCCATTGGAAGTAGTAAATAAGATAAGCAACCGATTTGCTAATACAATTTACGGATATTTTATTGGAAAGCGACATGCTTTCTAATCGTTGAAAGTTATATTCGGAACAGATGGGTTAAATTTGGTCTTTAAAAGGTTATGCTTATTGATGGATTTTTCCTCTTTCAATTAGAGACTAAAGAAGGTATGGAAAGGGTATCGGAGGAAGGTCCGTGGTTGATTCGTCTTGTGCATATTATCTTGAATATTTGGACTCATAATCCCACACTTAAGAAAGATGAAATAACTTCAGTTCCGATTTGGGTAAAGATCCACAACGTTCCTTTAGTAGCTTATTCCGAAGTGGGTCTAAGCTTAATTTCTACTCAACTTGGGCACCCCATTATGCTAGATGCCTATACTAGTGCAATGTGCCTTAAATCTTGGGGATGTAACTCTTATGCCTGTGTCCTTGTGGAAGTCTCATCGTTGACAGCTTTGCTTGACTCAATTGTGGTGGCGATTCCATACCCTAATGGTTCAGGTCATTCGTTGGAGACTCTTGATATTGAATATGAGTGGAAGCCGCCAAGGTGTGATCATGATGATAATGGTTGTCCTAAAAGTGTTAAACCAGTTGTGAAACCATCGGTTGATGATGAGGGATTCATTGAGGTTAATTTGAAGAAAGGAAAAAGTAAGCAACAAGGTAAAAAACAGATTGATGGGTGTGTGTAACATATTGGATTTCACATACACATCAAACCATAAAAAAATAGGCGTACACAAGAGTTTTAGAGAGAGAAAGTTAGAGGTTTGGGAACTTTAGTGAGAGAAAGAAAAATCTTATTATGAGCTCCAACTCTCTACCTTGGGAGGTAGAGAGTATTTATAGTACTTACATAAAACGCCACCTGACGGCTGTGGATCAGGCATACAGTGGGTAAAGACCCGTCCGTCCTCCACGGTGTTACAAAACTAAATACTACTTAACATTAAATAACTACGACTACGAGCTTTCTAACGATTACATATACTTGAGGTGACCGACACTTTAACTACTGGATTTTTCAAATCCTAACAATCTCCCCCTAAGGGAGGACACCTCAAACACACATTACATTACATAGAAAAACAAACAGATATTACATTTGAGATTGTTCTTAGATTCTTGTTACGTAGCTCGTAGTCTTTGATTCTTCATCTTTGCATGTTTTGGATAATCTGAGTGGAGGTCTTTAAGCGATCCACGTGATACGGAGTTTTGAGCCACCTTTGAGATCATCAGCAACATTAAATCTCTGACTCATCCTTTGTGGTGTTGGTATTATGTGATGGTGTGACTTTTGGACCGACATGCTCACATTCTGGATCATGATATATTCTTATCAGAGTAGCGGAAGCTTTCGTTGACTCATGATATTGGCGGCAGTAGCGAAGCATGGAGTGAAAATATCAGAGTCATTGATTCACCAATTATGATTTCTTTAGATATGAATGTGTTGTGTGAGCATGCGGCTATGGATTGATCGCTTCATTCTGATCATCTGCAAACGTCGGGGTGTACCTGCATAAGACAGTTAGCAATAAAGCGCACGAAAGTGTCTTTGATCACTTTCGATGAATTGAGGTACACGGTCCACGGTTCCCCGTTGATCGATTACAAGTACTTTTGTGATCGGGTATAATTCGAAGAATTTCCTTGACAGGGTTTAGCTGCTCTAGCGTTCTCAAACCGGAGCGTCTCAAAGAAGACAACACGGAGTGAGTGAACCAATGAAGCGAGATTCAGCGATTGATGAAAAGAGATTTGAAAAACAATCGTGTATTGCTCAATAGAAATTGTTTTTGCAATACAACGAAGGTTTTAATGAAAATCAATTATCAATCATAAACACCTTTTATTTTGAGAAATAAGTACACAGTCGATGTGCTAAAGAAAAGAGTTTTTCAGCACAATGACCGGTTTTTCTAAAGTATCCGTCAATCCATAACCTGAATCAGGATTGATTCAAAAGATTGAATCTCTCCATTGTTTCTGTCCAGTTGTCACATGGTTGATCTATTGGATAGATCTCACATGCCACCTACCGGGAGCTTGTTTGATGTTGGCTCCAGAAGGCTTTCCATCTTCATCGTGAATATGAATGCATATCACTTTCGATGTTCCGCAATACCACAAGGATAATGCGTAGGACTCATAAGATATAATCTCTCTTTCCACATTGTGTGAAACAGAGAGTCTTCATTGAAAGTGTCCTAAAGAGATTTATATGATGATCTCGTGGCTCTAGACTCAATTGTGAATATTTGGTTCCTATCTTGGGAGACTATGGAGAGGGTCTCCTTCTTCAATATTAACAATCTCTAAGAGAAAGTCGATAGATTATGTCGGTTCCTTGTGAGAATGAAACAAGTCCTTTTAAGAGGAACTTGAGTGGTTTGGAAAGTTGAAGTGCAGTGCGTCACTGGGTCCATGACGTCTTGTCTTCAATACCGATGTTACCTTGGTAACCATCAGTAGTATATGAATAGAACCCGGGTTCTGCCCTAAGGTTGAATAAATGGAGGGCTATTTCTTTTCACCCTTTTTCACATTCAATTCTGTATCATTCTTCAACCCCTTGATTACTTACCGAGATTTCATTACTAGAACCTTGTTGGGTTTATTTGTTACTAGCTCGATCTCGGTCGCACTCTTCCCATATCTCACTTTTCTCCTTTTTCATCATACCTAAGGACTTCTACACTATCTAGTGGATTGTCCACAGGTAGATCCCTCGTTCTGGCGGATCATGGGACCTCAACCTAACCTTATCATCCTTATATCGCCATACATAAAGTAAAGTTGGTCGGTCTTTTTGGTATTGTTCATCTGCCATTGGAACCAATTGAAAACCATTTGAAAATCAATCAAGATACTTGTGATATAGAATCAAAGCATTTTGTATCTTAATTGTTTTGATATTTTAGAAATGCTCCCCCTCAACATATGCATAAATATTTAGAGTTTGTTTAGCACATGGAGGCAAGAGATCTTTGAAATCGTTAGATTAAGAATGAAAGGTCCAATCTTTTGATTAACATTTTCTAAAATGATCATCATCACTTCCCAATCAATTTGAGTGGATAAAACATTTTGAGGAAGGATGAGGTTTTCACAAGTTTGCTCCCCTCAATATGTGCCTCGAATTTTGAAAGAGTTTTGCACATATTAGAGGAACTGCACTAGAGATAATTGATCACGTTTCAGTAATTTTAGGTTTAAAATAGATGCTCCCCCTCAACATGTGCATGGAAAATTTGAAATCGTTTGACACATGCGGGGAGGAAAACTTGTACATCCTTATAAAACCATTTACGACTTATCGATTGTAAATCAATTTAAATCACAAATTCTCCCCGATCACAATTATCAAATCATTTGAGATTTGTGATCTCTGTAGATTTAAATTGATTTTGAAAGCATTTAAGGAGAATTGTGACTTGATATGAAAAGGTTTTAACTGATAAGGATCGGATTTTGAGACTTTAGACTCCAAAGATTAAACATGCTTGAGTATCTTTTGAAAATATAATAATAACCAAGGTGCGGTACTATTGTTTGAAAAATACACTTTTGATTTTAGTTGAAAAATCATTCTCCCCTCATCAATGACGAAAGTCGTTGATTGATGATTGAATTTTGACACTTGATAAGTTCTTTTGATTTTCAAAAATAGAGTCCGAAGTGTTTTCAAAACAATTGAGTTTTCATAAGATTGCAAATATTTTTCAGAAGAATCTTTAGAAGGAAAAATATTTGAAGTTAAACATTTGTCTTGATGATGACAAACGTTTGTTTTTAGAATCAGAGCATTAGGTTTGAAACATGAGATAAAGCATGGCTCTGTTCTTTCTTTGAAAAACGGGTTACTGTCTGAAGTGACAATAAACCAATTGTTTTACTTTCTCCCAAATTTTTTTATTTTTTATTTTTATTTTATTTTTATTTTTTTTAAACATTCGAACAACATCTAAAGTCCCGTGTCACTCTTTGACTGACAGCACAAAGACCGTAGACATATATCGAATCAAGAAAGAAAAGACAAAAAGGCAATATTTTTGAGATTTTTCGAGATTTTCAGATTTTTATGGATTTTTGAAAGTTTTATATTTTTCTATTTGTTTTTAGAAGGTTTTATAATTTTGTATTTTGCTTTTTGGATAAATATATACAAAGATATAGATGAAGGAAAGACCTTTACTCCTCGTCTTCCTCCTGAAGGCGTTTGAGTGTTTCTGGTTGAAGGCTTTTCAAGCCAAGTCGAGGAAGAATAAACTCAAAACGTTCTCTCGGAAGAACTTTGGTGAAGATGTACGCTAAGCTGGTATTCGACTTCACAAAATAGAGTTCCACCACACCGTTTTCCACTTGCTCCATGATGAAATGATGTCGGATGTCAATGTGCTTTGCTCTTGAGTGTTGTGCGTTGTTGCATGAGAGAGCAATAGCACTTTTATTATCACAGTACAGAGGATTTTGTTGAATTCAAAGCCATAGTTCGATAATTGGGATCTCATCCATAGGATTTGAGCACAACAAGATGACATGGCTATGTATTCACCTCTGTAGAGGAAATAGAAGTACTCATTTGCTTCTTTGATGACTAGCTCACAAGCTTATCACCCAGCGAGCACCTCGATGTACTTCGACGTGTATCTTGACATCCTGCATGATCGGCATCTGCATAGAATTTTTAGTGACATACCGGTGTCCTTCGGTACCATAGTCCCATATTGATGGTTCCTTGGAGATACCGAAAGACCCGTTTAACCACTTCAAGGTGCTTTTTAGTAGGCTTAGCCTGATATCTAGCACACATGTATACAACGAACAAGATGTGCAGTGCACTAGCTGTGAGGTACATCAGGGATCCAATCATACTTCGATATTTCGTTTGATCTACCATGATCCCAGAGTGGTCCTCATCCTTTGTTCGATTCAATCATGGGTGTGTCAGCGGTGTCACATGATACAAATCCAAATTTCTTTAAAATCTCATTTGCATATTTAGATTGATTTATAAAAATGCCTCCAGGGACTTTGTGAAATTTGTAATCCCAAGAAAAATGACATTTGTCCCATCATTGACATTTGAAATTTGGAACCCATTTCATTTGAAAACGATCACATTCATTGGGGTCGGTCGAGGCAAAGATAATATCATCAACATAAATTTGAACGTGAATTAAATGTTTGCATGACTTCCTGGTGAACAATGTAGGATCAAGCTGCTCCTTTCTTTGAATCCAGTGGATAGAAGAAACTTTGACAGTATCATACCATGCTCTAGGAGCTTGCTTTAAACCGTAAAGAGCCTTTTCAAGCGATAGACATGAGTAGGATGCTCTGGATTCACAAAACCCTCAGGTACGGCGTAAACCACCTCTTTCAAATCACCATTAAGAAAGGCGTTTTCACATCCATCGATATACGACCATGTTCTTACTAGCGCATTAGCCAAGAAGATTCGATAGCCGATCACGAGCAATAGGAGCAAAAGATTCTTCAAAGTCAATACCCTCTCTTGCGGTATCCTTTGGCAACCAATCGAGCCTTGTTCTTTAGGACATCACCATGCTCATCAAGTTTCACTTTGAAGATCCATTTTAGAGCAATGATCATAGACACAACTGAAGCGGTACTAACTCCCATACATCAAGTCGATCAAACTCATGAATTTCTTCTTGCATGGCATTGAACCGGTTGTCTTCATTCATGGCGGTTTTAATGTCTTTGGGTTCGACCTTAGAGAGTCACGGAGTTGAAGAAGCACCATAAGGCATCGGTTGCAAGTTGTTTCCGTGTGGATACTGGGCGAGAGGGGTTTCCAATGATGTTGTCCAATGGGTGATCATGTGTCCATTTTCTAAGGTTTTCATGTGGTTGTTGTTGTGGAACTGAAGTAGCGAGTCGATATCTCGATGAAGAAGGTTCGATGATGATTCGGGAGCAAAGATATTTTCAAATGGAGCATCTTCGGGAGTAGCAAAGGGATTAACTTCATCATTGATGCCATACACAATTCCATGATGTACATTTGATGATTGATGATTTGTTGATGAGGCAGAGTGATCGTGGCAGCGCTTCTTGACTTAATGATATTGAAACTGAAGGGTTCACTTCATTCACAGGATAGGGCAGCCTCTGTTGATGGAGTTGACATTTCATCGGCATTGGTTCAAAGTGTTCATCAAACATTGAATCAAACAATTTCTTTAAATCATCTTGGATGGAGGTACATATGGAGTTCTTTGGAAATGAGTTTGGTACAAGGGATGAACCAATGGGACTGTCTTGAAGTGCGGGTCGAAGCTGGATTGTCCAGAGCCATTTGACCGGTCAGCTCATCGAACGTAACGTGAATTGTTTCCATGATATTTCGGGTTCCCTTGTTGTAGATTCGGTAACCTTTCTTGGTTGATGCATAACCAACAAAAACTCCAATATCTGCCTTTGCTCTTAGTTTACCTAAGTCTTGACCATCATTAGTTGGGTAACACAATGCAACAAACACACGAAGGAATGAGAGATTAGGTTTTCTATTGTGGACAAGTTCATATGGAGTTTTTCCATGAGCAGTGTGAATTAGGGACCGATTTTGAGTATAGCATGCAGTGGCAATGGCTTCAGCCCATAGAAACATTGGAACCTTTGAGTAAATCAACATTGTTCTTGCGGCTTCCACAAGAGTTCGATTTCGTCTTTCAACTACACCGTTCTGTTGAGGAGTTCGTGGAACACTTCTTTGATGACTGATTCCAACACTTTCATAAAACTCACTAAGTTGTTTATTAACAAATTCAGTTCCATTGTCTGCATTCGGATGATTCGACAGTTTTTTCAAGTCGAACCTTAATGTTTGATAAGTTTGATGATGATATCCGGAGTTTCATCCTTTGTCCTCAAGGAACTTAACCCAGGTGAATCGAGAGTAATCATCAACCACAACTAACACATATTTCTTCCCAAAGATATTCTGCACTCTCATGGGTCCACATAAGTCCATGTTAATTGTATGAAGAACTTCATAACTTGAGTTTGTAGGTTTAGGTTTGTGGGCATACTTCTTGCTTTTTCCCAATTGGCATGCTGAACAAAGGTGATCCTTTTCATACTTTAGTCTAGGTAACTATACAACTAAGTCCTTTCTGGAGAGATCATTGATGGTGCTGAAGTTCAAGTGATTGAGACGACGATGCCATAACCATGACTTTGTTTTGGAAGCCTTTGACAGTAAGCAGGTTGGAGAGGACTTCATCATATCTTCGATAGAGATGGTGTATAGATTTGAACCACGTGTTCCTCTTAAAAGTTCCTTACCATCAAGTTCTCTAACAAAACAAGTATGTTTTCTGAAGGCTACTTCTAGATCAGAATCACAGAATTGTCCGACAGAAAATAAGTTATGACCAAGACCTTCTACGTAATATACCCTGGAGATAACACTATCACCGACAACATAATCTCCATAACCCATAATTGCACCGAAATGATCGTTCCGAATCTAACAGTCCCGATGAATTTGCTCACGAAGTTCATGAGCCGCGACCGGTCACTAGTCATATGCTTGGACACGACCGAGTCCAGGTACCACAGAACGATTTGAACGATCTGCAGTTGAACACATACAAGAATGGATAACTGGATAATTGGGATCCCCATGCAAGAATGGGTTCCACTTGGTTAGTAAAAGTGATTGGAACACCCACATCAGAAATAGAAACATCCATATCAGAGATAGAGGCAATGGAATCATTATGAATAGATGCAGTACTAGTGTCCGTATTTGACCTATTCAAAGTATGTTCACTTCTTAAGGGAATAGTTCTACCAGTAGGCATCCATTTTCTAGTGGACATTGTCTGATTAATTGACCTTATGGCCAAAAGGTATCCATTGATAACCTATCTTACTAAATGTTCTTCCTGTGGGTTTCCACTGTTTTCTAACTTTCTTCGCTTTTGCCTTTTAGCCTTCTTAGCATGATTTTTAGCATTAACAATTTTAACTGGGCATTTGACAGCATTAGACAAACCATTCACACCACATTCATGATTAGTAATTCAAACAGCAATCATCATTACATGTTTTGCCAAAGTAGTAGAATTCGAATTAATTATAGTACGCTTAAAGCTAATACTAAGAATCAACACGATTCGTTTTATTCAACTCAAACTTAAAGTTCCTAGGTTGGTCTTCTACTCTCTTCCAATGCACATTTTTAGCTTGCGAGGTCCTATCTTGCTTGGTATTGCCTGGAGGCTTTGACCTGCTTGCTTTAATGTCATGATTACTCATGTAGAGGGAATTATGGGAACATTAGTTGGTTGATCTACTTTTGCATTCCTGAACTAGATGTGCAAGGGTATGTATTACTAGAAGGCACATTGATGTTCACTTTCTTAAAATTGGGCCTAGAATGGTTTGAATGCTTGGCACTAGGCATAGAACAAGGCATCACAGCTTTGCCTTTTGCACCTAAGGATTTAGGACATGTTGCAATTACACATTCTAGCAGCTCTTGAGATCGTTTGGCCTGGAGGCAAGCAAACCTAATTTCTCTATCAAGAGGTTTATTAATGAAATCCTCTTCAACAATCTCACTGAGACATTCTAGACTATCCTTAAGGTGAGCACAATAGTCATGAAACGCAGGTTCATTATTCCTAAGATGATGAGGAATGTATTTAATACCGCAGTGTATTTGCAGTCTAAGGAAGACTTTGATGCAACATTCTTATTAAAAACAAGTGGCAGTTTCCCATTTTCCTGACTTCTCAGATTCTCAATTTCCTTTTGTAAAGACGTTATTTTTTCGTTGTTTTGGTCACGAGTGACTTTCATTGAATCATATAACTCTTTAAAGTGTCGTTTAACTTTTTCATTTTCTTCTAGAAAACTCTCGTTTTCCTTTTGTAAGGCATTGGCTAAGTTTTGAAGATGAAAAGTTTGAGAGTACTGAGAATCTAAAGGAGGAGGCATTTGGGATCCAGTCACATTGTTCATTTCACCCTTTAATTGAGAGATTTGGGCTTTCAACCTTTTGATCGTGTTACAATGAGCTCGAATCTGTTCATCACGTTTGTTTATTTGAAAAACTGCATCAAACTCTGGAACATCTGAGGATGTCTTGATATTTGAGGTTTTGACATTTTCTTTAAGATGTTGATACTTTAGTTGTTCAACTTCTAGTTTAGAAAGATGCTTTACCAAATTATCGTGATCATCCTGATCAATTTTCTCATTAAGTTTCGAATTAATCTTTTCAAGCTCAATGACACGATCATGGGAGACTTTCAGAGCAACAGATAATTCATGAAATTGAGAAGCATTAATGGAGCAATTCGTAGCGGTGTAAAACACATCTTGAGCAATACATTCAGAAATAAGATTCTCATTCAAGGTATGCAAGTTCTTCCTCTCAATCTCATTATATTTTAATGCTCGCTCATAGTCACTAACCTCAACTATCATTGCATCAAATTCCTTTTCCATTCCTTTAATATCTGAATCTATCCCCTTTTAAGACTCTCAAATTGATCTTTTAGTTGTTTAAAGAAAGGCATGACCTCCGTTAGATAGCATTCTTTTGTTTGCTCAAAACCCCTTTCCCCTTCAGTTATCCCAGTGGGTGTGATCCTTTTCTTACAAGTTTTCTCAAAATCGACAAATAGTTGAAGAATAACATATTGGTTGATTAAGGTCTTGCTCTTAGTGGCAATAGTTCTAGGAACTAAATGCATTGGTGTATTTGGAGGATACACAGTCGCTGCAGGCATTTTCCTAAGGGGAGGGTTTTTTTCAACAAGATTTTCGCTTTTGCTTATCTAAGTCCCTTTTCCAGAAAACTTGTTCAAGTGTTAACAACGTTTGAGGCTTAAATTTGTTTAAGGAGATCCAGTTTTCCTTCTTGTAATCATGGGGTTTGATTGTGATGTTATTCTTTTTGCATTCAGGATATTCTAGCTTCATATTCATTTTCTCCCTAGATGCATCATCTAATTTTCTATCTTCCTCAGTGCACTCAACACAACTAGGTTTCTGTCTAGGTTTAAGAATCTCATTGCCATCATAGATTACATTTTGAGCTGCTTTTGCAATCTTACCGTACTCAGGATTGGGTCTATCTATAATGGGAACACTATGCTTATCGCTTAAAACTCTATGCTTAGTGACCATGTAAGCAGTCTGAATGGTATTCCCTTGTACGTACAACTTATTTTCAAGCTTGTTCTTCAAAGTTTTTAGATTGGAAAAATCATTCAAAAGTTTTGATTCCTTAGCATGAAATTCCTGCTTAAGCACTTTAACATTTTCTTGAAGTTCTTGTTTTTGCTTAGCAGTTTTAGAAAGCTTTTCTTGTAAGGAGTTTAACTCTTGTTTTAACACTTCTTCTCTAAAATTAATTTTTCTAATAATTGTACGCATTTGGTTATCCAACTCCTGCTCACGAGTAGTTAGCTCAAACTTAGCACGTTGTTCATAAATGGCAACTCGTTCTTTATAGGCATTAAGTTCAGAGATAACAGAATCATCAGGGGCATATTCAGAGTATTCATCAAAAACATAGTCATCATTGACTGCATAGGATGCATCACTTGGTACAATTTCACTTTCACTTTGTTTCACATATTGATCATATGGGACAACATTGATATTACCCATATTTTCAATATTTGACTCAATAGTTTCAGTTGATTGTACTTTGTCATGCATCTTTTGCACATAAGCATCATCGTATAGTTTTAATACCTCAGAAATGATTTTGTCTTTGGATGGACCAGCTTGTGGTGATGAAGAGACTTTAGGAGAGACCATTGGAGAAATGCTAGCCATGAAAATGGTTTGTGCAGTAGGTTCATCATCAACATCAGAGTCGTATGCATCACAATCAGCTACTTGAAAGGCATTCTGATGATTATGGCCTATCTCCTGAATTGGCTGCTCATCCACATCTGCATCATACGTCTTGGCATTTCCCTCAGCAAGAAACAACAACTCTTCTTCATCCAAAGCTGCACCATTATCCTGAGCTTGAACAAGCAACATCTTATCCCTGAAGTACTCTGCATTCTGAGGGCGTTTTGGCGATGTGCAGTTCCTTGCAATGTGTCCCTCACCTCCACAGTTGTAACATTTGATTGGCTTAGTTGGAACCTGGTTTCCATTCCTTCCCCTATTCTGATTTGCAGCATAACCTCTACCAGCTCCACCTCTTCCTTGTTCATAATGTCTTTCTTGAATTGGCTGCACCATAACTTTCCCATCTCTGACAGTGGCTTGATTGTGTGGATTGGATGCAGTTCTGAGATTGTTGTTGGTGTGTGGAAGAGAGTTCATGTTTTGACTAATCAGAAGAGCCAGTTGATTAATGAAGTTTCCCACGTGTGCATCAGCATCAGCTTGTTTGAACATAGGATCGGGAATGAGTTTGTGATTACCATTACCCATGGGTATAACTTGAGATGCTTTGGTGGTAATTCCAATGTTTGAGTAGAAGGCAGTTGAATCATTTGATGAGCTTGTCTCTCCCTGGTTAGTTTTGAACTGATCAAGAATCCTTTTTTCAAACATAGCATGTCTCTCATTCTGAAGAAGGAAGGCATAGAGTTGCTCATAGTTTGTATTCTTCAATCCTTTGGTTAGCTTCACAGAGGTGACAAACTTATGCCATTCGGGATTCATGTTGTTCACAAACTTTGAGTTCAGCTGAATGTTTGGCATAGTCATTCTGATGTTCCTCATGTCATTAACAAGCTTGTGGAATCTCACGTAATACTCATAGACACTCTCATCTGGTTTCATTTTGAAGTGCTCAAATTCATCATAAGTTTGTGATTCTCTGTCTTCCACAGTTAATTCAGAACCAGAAAGAAGCATCTTGAAATTATCCCACACTGCCTTGGCTTCGGTGTTATGATTGATAAGCTTGTAGATATCTTTTGGAAGACCTTGAAGTACGATGTTAGAAGCCCTGATATCAGCATCGAATCTCTTTTTCTCCTTATCATTGAGCTCATCATATGTCTTTGGTCTGTCTATTCCATAGATCATTGTTCCATCTGCAGCTGTATCAATTAAGTCTCTTGTAGTCTCAATCTGATAAGGTCCTTCATCAATCGATTTGAGAATGTTGACCCCATTTTCCTTTCCAAGACAGTATAGTCTGATTCTTTGAGCCCGAGAGTCGTAGTCAGTTCTGTTAAGCATGGGTGGACGGGTATCTGAACTAGCTGCTTGAACATCCTCGGCAACAGTGGAGATGATTATAGGAACATTGGTAGACATGTTTAAAGATTTACAAGGGATTTTATAACTCTATGATTAAACCGGGAAATAGATTCTTTCACGGTATTTTACTAAATCAAGAGAAAACCGTATTACAAACAAAAGTTAACCAAATCGCTAATAATCCTTGAACCAAGTCGCTAAGTACTAAGTTGCTAAGTAATAACAAAACAAGTCGCTAAGTACCCAATTCGCTACAAAGTTTGACAGCAAGTCGCTAAGCACCAAGTCGCTA
>OU343217.1:268951531-268992683 GCA_910596185.1 Chrysanthemum makinoi
GATCATGTAAATTCCGATACCCGTGCGATGCGCACGGAGTTTTGCAAAAAAAAATTATTATATATTGATACTGAATATTGTGTCTTTAATGGTAATTGCATATAATTATATAGTTATAAGTTTATATCGTGCACGAACCGAAGTTTACATATAAATCAAATTTTTTTAACATTTTAAAAATTTGCCACGAAAATTGTGATATAAGTAACAACGTATTCTTATCTTGAACGAGATTTTCACTATGCATTAATATCTATTAGAATTTGGTAAAATATTTGTAAAAATTTATGTTAGGTAACGCAAGATTTAATTTTATTTAGCTGACAAAAATATTGATGTTGTTATTTAAATTTTACTACGATATTATGTTGTACACATGATGCATTTTAATAGCACATTTGTGATGCCTCGATCTCAACTGAAGTCACTTTCAATTGGAGGACGAGAATGCAAAGATTTTATATGCTAACGTGATCTCAAGTGAGGAAAATTTCTTCATATGAGAAACCAAGGGACGCCTTATGAACAATTGTATCGAGGAGTCTCTCACAGAAGTTAGTTCTTTTTATTTTATCTTCTTTTATTTAGTTTTCCTAATTAATCAAAGGGAAGATAACTTCATCCTATTTATATTTGATTATTTTATATTTCTCATGTGATAGTTTAGTAGAAGCTCTTTGATATACAACCACCTGTTACGCTTAGAGGGATGGTCAATACAATTACAACATGTGATGATATATCATCTCCTGGTACTGGAAAAGAGACTTTTGGTGCTGGAAAAGAGGCTTATGCTTGTTTTAGGGTGAAATAGGTATTTTGTAATTACAAGTTTCCCTCATGTTGATATAAGTTGTTCTCAATAAGTTAGCAATCCCAAACACACCCTTATAAAAAAAGGGGTCCAACATTGAGAATTGTTAACGGTGTATAATTTATGCAGGATCTAGCATCCGACCGAACCAAGTTTGATTGTTTTGTCACGTTTGTTCTACATCACCTTTCATATCACTACTGTTTGGTCTATTCTTTACTGGAATGATCGGTTGATTACTTCTATTGGCGCTGTCGCTGTGGTGCAAGCTCTGGATACATAGTAACTTATATTTATATAAATGTATAATATAGGGACTATTAATTAACATGAAGTGTACACATTACCCAACTTATATCATCTGCCACCAAAAAGAAGTTGATGTGTAGGCAATATTCATTTCATTATACAATATATGGGTCTAAACCTTTTGAGTTGACTTATTTGTTAGACATGTATTGTTGTCTTATATGTAATCCAACAAACTTATACATAACCTTTTATTTTTCAACCTACACCAGTTCATACACTTGCAAAGAAGGACGGATTCTTACAAGGTGTCATGACGCATTCTGTTAGTCGATCTAATTGGTATATTTGGATGTGTAGTAGTCATAGTAAATTGAGATAATGAGATTTGTTGCATTCTATGACTGGTGGTAGCATTTGATGGCTAATAAGGATTTAAAACATACATTTTTAGGGGGTCATTTAAGCCCTAAATCGACATTTTTATATCGGTATCGCTTAAAATCGTCCTTTTCACATTTTAGTTTTTGAAAGCAAAATGCTGAATGAAGCATATTTAAAGAAAAGGAGCGAAAACATGAAGAAAATGGCAAAGTCAAGATCACTCGCACACACCTGACGTCCCAACCAAAGGGCGACATCGCCTCTAGAAGACTTGATCAAAAGTGCATGCGCATGCAAATGAATTTCTGGTCCTAAAGCCGACGGCGCCACGCCAAACTGGAAGCGCTCAACCACAAAAATCTACACAAGACGCCAAGATCCAAGATTAGACGACATCGCACTGAAGATTGACTACGACATCAACTGACGGTCCCAACGATGGCTTGGCCCAAACGAAACCCTAATGACTGCGATTGACATGCCACTAGCAAAGCAGTGACGCTGGTCACATTGTAAATCTATTTCTAGAATTCAATTTTATAGTATTTTGAGAGGTAGAATTTTGGAGAGCAAACCCTAACTCAGTTGTAGTCCGACTTGTATAGTATTTTAGGTCCCATACCCTATTTTACATTACAAGATAAGTTTGTTTATCCAATTTATCATTATGTCTACCCCATGTTCAATTGATTGTGTATGCTTGCTTGTTTAACATGTCCAGCTAAATTATTCTTTTGTGTTCGCTAGATCTATGAAACCTAGTTATTAATTATTGTTAGGTTGTCTATTGTCTTAATTGGTAGACGCTAGATTAAGGAAAATCGGGCTTCTTCTTTCATTGTTGCGAAATAATGTCCTATGTTGGGTTTTGGTTCCTTGAATCATGAATTACTTTAAGTAATGGAACCACGGACAGTTTGATATAACCACGACGAAGAATGTAACCGCTGATAAAGACAACCACGGCTAGTAGTAGTGTGTAACCACGGATGATATATTGTAACCACCGCTAGTGTTTTGTATAGTCGGTTTAGTTTATTGTATTAGATAAATATGGTAAAGATATTTATCTTGTAGGTTACGTATTGTATTATGTAAAGGACTCCTTAGTCTATAAAAGGAGGTCCTAGGTTAGATTAGATACATAAGTTTTATATCTAAAGTCAATACACTTCAAGGTTGCAAAACCCTAATACTGTAAGAGTATTCGTATTAATAAATAATATTGAGGTGTTAAATGTTAACTGTTCTTCTTCTTAAGATTAAGTGTTAAATTCCGCGTAATACTTAATAAGTTCTTTATTCTAAGTCGCTTCTATATTAGATCAATTGCTCAACTGGGATCAACAAGTGGTATCAGAGCTTGTGATCTAGAAACTGTAATCAAGAAGAGGTCAAGTTAAGTTTTGTTCAAGGAAGATAAGATGTCCTGACGAAACTCACATGGTAATGCTTCAAAGGTACCCATGCTCAAGCATAGTGAGTACCAACGGAGGATGCGAATAAGGCAATATATTCGCATGATTGATTATGCTCGGGATGTTGTGAAAAAGGTGATACTCTTTCTAGGAAGGGTGATGATGGCAAAGAAATTACTATTGTTAGTGAAATTGACAAGGCTAAGAGAAAGATGGAGATTAAAGCTCATAGTATTCTCTCTATGGGAATACCTAATGAATATGCTTTGGATTTTGAACAATATGAACTCTAAAGAGTTACTGGATGCCCTTGAGACAAGGTTTGCTGGTAATGAAGCCACAAAGAAGTCAAGGAAGAATATGCTTAAGCATCAACTTGAAAACTTCACTGCTCTTAGTGGAGAAAAACTTGATGGCACTTACAATAGGCTTCAAAAACTTATCAGCCAATTGAAGTCAGTGGACTATAGTGTTATTCAAGAAGATATAAATTTGAAGTTCATTAGAAGTTTATTCCGAATGAGGTATTAAATACGATTGTGTGGAGAAATAAGGTGGACTTTGATAAGATTACTCTGGACAATCTCTATAACAACTTGAAAGTCTATGAGCGAGAATAACATTCGTGCATCCTCGCTAATCAGAACATTGCTTTTGTATCCACTAATCACAAGAGCCCACAAGATGTATCCCTTTGCTTATGGTATAACCCGGCTATTGCAAACAATTCCATTGTTTAGTGAGAATGTCGGTCATGGTGCAATTTTGCTTTTCACGGCTGATTTAACTACTAGGTATTCTTGTTTGAATCAAGATCACGGATCAAATTGATCCCGATGATCGAAGAAATTAATCTTCAATGGCAAATGGCAATGTTGACTCTCGAGCAAGGAAGTTTATGAGGAGGAAGAAGTTAAGAGTATGATGGTGGAGGGTTGGGCAAAGCAAGATGGAGTGCTTTAACGCAAGAAAAGGGTCACTTTGCAAGGAATGTCGAGGCTCTAAGAAGATTGAAGGTGTTAAGAAGATATTGAAACAACGCTACGGCATTAAGTGGCTCAAGATAGTCTTGGTGATTATGACTGGAGTGATGAAATTAAAAAGGACCCAATGCAGATTTTCTTGCTAGTGAAGCTTCAAAAGAGCATAACTTTGCTCTAATGGCCTATGCTTCATCTTAGTTCGATTACGAGGTATCTAATGATTCTACTTGTTTCTTTTAAATCATGTCATGATAACTTAGAATCTCAAAAGCTATCACAGGAGTATGAGGAAAGAACTAGAAAGACTGACTATGGATAACTTAGGTTATAGAGTTGGTCTAGAGAGTGTGGAAGAGAAGCTTAATCTTGTATTAAATGTGAATTTGAGTATGTAGAAAAGATCAATATATTAGGTGGTGAAATTGATCTTAAAAATAGAGAGATTAAAATGCTTAAAGAGAAACTTGAGGAGGAGTGCAAAACAAAAGACCCTAGATGAAAAAGAAAAACATGTTGTTAGGGTAGCTAAAACACAATTTGCTTCTGATATGGTTCATAAATCTATAGAGAGTCATCTAATGAAAAAGGGTTCTGGGATAGGATACAACAATATGCCACCACCAACTCTTATGCAACATGCACCACCTGCTAAAGAACTATCATTTAGTTGTGAATTCAGTTTTAACAAACACATTGAAGGAATAAGTAAGATGAAACACCTAAGATAAGTTACGATCGTCATCGATGCTCCCATCATTGAAGATTGGGAATCGTGTTACGAGGAAAATAGTAAAGTATCAACACGGCTGAAAAGTTAGAACCTAGTAAGAAAGTTGATACTAGACAAGCTAACCTTGTACCTAGATTTGGAGCTCAAATTACTAAGAAAGTGGTAGAATACAAGGAAGTTCCTAGGGAACAAATGAAAAGATATATACCTAGGGGCAATCAGAGAAACTTTAATGGCCTAATATCTAATAGGTTAGGTAATGAGTTTCAATGTGTCAAGAAAGCTTGTTATAATTGTGGTAGTTTTGAGCACTTACGAGAATGAAGTATAAAAAACATACAAGTGTGGAATCATTGGAGGAGGGTAAATCTACAAAACTTTTCAAAGAAAACAAACCCTCATCCTAACAAAAACATGATTCCTAGAGCAGTGTTAATGAGGAATGGGAATACAAAATCAATTGTCCCTGCTTCTCCCAAATGGGTTCCAACCACTGCTAAGCAAAGTGTAAACACGGCTAAGCAAAATCAAACCACCGATAAGCCAAAAATCACCACAGATAACAAAGAAGTTTTAAAAATTCCAAAGGTGATAAGCGATACGATGGTTGGAAATCATTTTATCTTTAATTAGGCCTCGGCTAGTTGGCAATGGAAACCTAAGACCAAGGTTTTACATCATGTCAACCGTGCATCAATGGACCTAAACAAATTTGATTATATTGATGCAGGCGGACCCAAGTCATATTGGCTTGGGTCCACAAAATGAACTAATTTGTTTAATTTCATGTGCAGGGCAATCTACAAGATGAGCTAAAAGACAAAGGAGTTTTGATAGTGGTTGCTCACGGGCACATGACTTGGGATGGAGCAACCGGAAGATTTTGAAGCATTTGATGGAGGATATGTGGCATTTGGCAATGATCCAAAGGGAGGAAAGATACTTGGAAGAGCCAATCGAAACAGGGAATTTGGATTTTGAAAAAGTCTACTTGGTACAGGGACTTAAGTACAATTTATTCAGTGTTTCTCAAATGTGTGATAAGAAAAACTAGGTACTTTTGGTGAGAATGAGTGTGTGGTGTTGTCTCGAGTTTAAGATGCACGATGAGAGTTTATACAACTTATGGTACCTAGGAAGGAAAATATATATTGTTTTGATCTTAAAGATGTAATTCCTAATAGGTCCTTAACTTGTTTGTTTGCTAAAGCATCTGTGGATGAATCTAAGTTATGGCATAGAAGATTAGGTCACCTCAATTACAAAACAATCAATAAGTTAAAAGGGAACTTAGTGAGAGGGTTACCTTCTAAGGTTTTTGAGTGTAAGGAAGCGTGTGTGGCACAAAAAAAAACAACATAGAGCTTCTTGTAAGTCCAAAGCTGTCAACACCATTACACCACTTTGTTTATACTTCATATGGACTTATTTGGACCTACTTTTGTCAAGAGTTTGAACCATAAGCGTGTGCCTAGTTATCATGATGATTATAGTAGATTTTTTTGGGTTTACTTTTTGGTTGCTAAGAGTGAAACTAGTGAAGTTCTCAAGAGTTTCATTACTAAGATAGAAAATCTAGTAAATCATAAAGTAAAGATAATCAGATGTGATAATGGGCCGAGTTTAAGAATCTTGTGATGAATCAGTTTTGTGTAGATAAAGGTATAGAAAGACAGTTTAGTGTTGCTAGAACACCACAACAAAATGGTGTAGCTGAAAGGAAAAATAGAACACTAATTGAGGCGCTGGGACTATGTTGTCGAGTCTAAGTTACCAACTACCTTTTGAAATTTGAAGGCAGAGCCTTTGCATGTTATGTCTTGAGAATAGAAGTAGGGTAGTGAAGCCTCATAACAAGACACCTATGGTACACATGATAGGAAGCCAATGATTGCATTCCTAAAACCTTTGGGTGTCTTGTTACTATCTTAAATACCATCGACTACCTAGGCAAGTTTCAAAAAAGGATGATGGATACTTTTAAGGCTACTCTTCAAATAGTAAAGCCTTTAGAGTATACAATAGGAGGACTAAAATTGTTGAAGAGAACTTACATGTTCAATTTAGTGAAAAGACTCCTTGTGTTGAGACCAAAGGACCGAATGGGCTGTTTAACATTGATATGCTAACCAAATCTATGAATTATGAGCCTATCATTGCGGGAACTTCCCAATGTTGATCGCAGTAATCAAAAGAATTGCTTGCGAAGCAATTTCTAAGGAAGCTAATTCTTCTCAAGAGTTCTATTTGTTTGAAAAGTGGAAAGCTAGTTCTGTCTCACCCATCATTGATAAGCAAGGTCCTCTGACATGATGATGTCTTGAATACCGGAGGCAATAGTGATCATCATCAAGATAAGGATGAGTTATTGAAAGATAATTAGGTGTTGGTAGAAATTGAAAAGAAAAAGCAATCTGCAAGCGGATAAGCCAAAATAAGCGCGGATAGAGTTAATACAACCCTTTGCTAAGCCAACAACTTCTACCACTTTGTCATTACAAGTGAAATCCGGTTGTAAGTAATGATAGTAGTACTTTCTTTGGACCACATGCAAAGCCATTACATGGTGAAGAGGAGTATCCACATGATCCCGATATGCACGCTTTGATTGAAATTGATACTCCCTCGATGATGAAGACATGGATGATTTCTTCAATCTTTGATTTAACTAATTTGGAACATGTCATTCATGAAAGTCATGTTACCTCAACAAGGATTCACAAGATTCATCCCAAGGAACAAATACTTGGAAACTTGAATACACCAATTCAAACAAGAAGCAAGGTTAAGAACGAACCCTTTCTGAACATGGGTTCTTTGCAAGATCTCATACAAAAGAAAGATCATAAAGATCTGCAAAATTTCTTGTTTGCTTGTTTTCTATCTCAAAAGGAGAGAGAGAGTTGAAGAAGCATTATCTGAAGAAGGATAGGTAGAATCAATGCAAGAGGAGCTTCTTCAGTTCAAACTTCAAGAGGTTTGGACATTGGTAGAACTTCCAAATGGTAAGAGGGCAATAGGGATAAAATGGGTGTTCAGAAACAAAAGGGATGAAAAGAGGTATTGTTGTGAGGAACAAGTCAAGGTTGGTTTTCAAGGATACATACAAACCGAAGGCTTGGATTATGATGAAGTGTTTGCTCAGTTGCAAGAATTGAGGCTATTAGATTGTTTTTAGCTTATGCTTCATTCAAAAATTTTTTTGTGTATCAAATGGATGTTAAAAGTGCATTTTGTATGGCACAATTGATGAGGAGGTTTATGTTTGTCAACCTCCGGTTTTGAAAGATCCGATCATCCTGAGGTCTGAGGGGTGAGAAGGCTATGTATGGTTTGCATCAAGCTCTAGGCATGGTATGAGTGCATACTTATTTGATGGACAATGGGTTAAAAAGAGGACTGATTGATAAAACTTTGTTCATAAGGAAGCACAAAGATGATATTTTATTGGTTCGGGTTTATGTAGATGACATCATCTTTGGCTCAACCAATAAGGAGCTATGCAAAGATTTTGAGAAGCTTATGCATGATAAGTTTCGGATGAGTTCTATGGGAGAAATCACTTTCTTTTGGGGCTACAGGGTTCAACAAAGGGGTGATGGTATCTTCATTAGTCAAGATAAGTATGTAGCAAATATTTTGAAGAAGTTTGGGTTTCAGGATGTGAAGAGTGCTAGTACACCAATGGAGAGTCGAAAACCATTGCTACCCGATGATGGAAGTAGAGTTGATCGAAGTTGTGAGGTCCATGATTGGATCTTTGATGTATCTCACTGCATCTAGGCGGATATTATGTTCTCGGTATGTGTGTGTGCAAGATTTCAAGTTATACCTAATTCATCACACATGAATCTTGTTAAGAGAATCTTTAGGTATCTTAAGGTCATCTAAATGGGCCTTTGGTACTCAAAGGATTCTCCTTTGACTTGGTGGCCTAGATAGTGACTATGCTTTGGTGCTAGTTTGGATAGGAAGTCTACAAGGGAGAGATTTTTGGGAAGCAGACTTATTTCATGGCGGTGTAAAAGCAAACTATTGTGGCAAATTCTACAACCTGAATAATATGTAATGCTTTGCTAGTCTGCCGTGGTCAAGTTCTTTGGATTGAGAATCAATTCGTTGGATTTGGGTACAATTTTATGCATACTAAGATTTACATTGATAATAACATTACAATATGCATCATTAAAAATCCTGTTTTACATTCTAGAACTAAACATATTGAGATAAGACATCATTTTATTAGAGATTGTAATGAGAAAAGGTTGATTCAAATGGTAAAAATCCATACTGATTTCAATGTTCCTGATCTTCTCCCAAAGCTTTTGATGTGGGAAGGTTTCAATACCTTGTTGTTAGCATTGGAATGATAAATCTCTAAACTCTCAACTTGTTTTGTATCAGTTTGTATAAGTATTGGACTGTTATTATGTAATCTTAGTTTTGCTATTTTTGTTTCTAACCAATGATAGTTTGTTTCTAACCAGCGATAGTTTGGTTCAGCTAGTTGTCCTATTTTCACTAACCATTTTGGATGAAAGATCATTATAGAAGCTAAAGTCTTGAAGTAAATTGTTCATTCATTCAACAACAGCATTTTACAACTTTGACTTACAATGAACCTTCAAGTGCAAATTAAAAGACTACTTCTATACATGATTTCCTATTACTATACTTGCTCTTTATAGTTCCTTCGATTCTTTGGATATGCATTATTGTCTTGCATCCAGTCGACGAAACTAAGGATCAAAATGGGAAGGATGGATTGATGAAAACGAAGATGATGACGATGACCACGATAGATGAAGCACAAGGACATAGTCATATCATACTTCATTTGGTTTCACCAAAAGCATCATTCCATTTTCCTTTCACTTCCCTTCACGATATGTGAAGAAGCACCACAACACAGTGTTGGTAGATAAGAACCACCTCTCTTGTTTGGGGTGGTGGGTTTTGCTCGTGTGGTCTTGTTTGGGGTTGGGATGATGAAGGTTGGGGTTTGAAGTTCTCTTCTTTGAGTCATCGAGTCCTCGATGCATCACTTGGATTCTCCACACTATCATCTTCTGATAATGGAAGAAATGGGGATTTTCTTGGTCTTGTTTCTTGTGGAGGGAGGTAAAACTGCCATGGGTTAGTATCTTCATTTGATGATGATGAGGATGAGGAGGATGTTAGATCAACTACTTATGGTTTATTCCAACTAGGGTTCCACATGGTGATTGATGTTGATTGTGGATTTTGGAGTAATTAGGGTTTTGATTTTGATTGGTGTGTGCGTTATATGAGTTTTATGTTCTTTATATAAGCAGAGTAATGGGCTTTGGAAGTAAATGAGGCTGAGTTAAATGTGGTTGAGGAGTTAATGAGATTCTTGGGTATTGGACTGATAGTAATCCAAAAAGTTAACCATATTGACTTACGAACTCGCTGGATAGGTTATTTGGATCCCGATGGCTTTCTAACCAGATAACCATAACCTTCTTCTCTATGTTTGTTTGTGTTTTTATCTTGCGGTATGTGATTTGTGTACATAGGGTGATGTGTTAGCTTGTGTTTTTGTTTAAAAAATGTGTAATCCTTCATATTTTGTAAGATCTCTTTCATCATAACACATTTGCTTGCTATAATGCTTGGTAGTTTGTTGAAGTGTTACTATGTATCACGGATGGTTTGTGTCTAAACGGATAGGCTGTTGCACCGCATGAGATAGCATTCGTTAGAGTTGGATACTCTGGGCTGCTTGTAACTTTTGCAAAAGTATATTATTTCCCCAAATCACGGATGGATCATTTATTTGATCTTCAAATCACTTCTATTGGCTTCTAAACAACCCTAATCACTTCTTTGTATAATTCACAAACCCACATCATCACCATCATTCATCACGGTAGAAAAGTATTCCACTTCCCATAACCTTGTTGCTATTCGACAAAAGAATGATCGATCTGAAGGGTTTCATCAAATGATTGATTTCCTTGTTCCCGGTCCTATTCACTATGCGCATTTTAAAGCCTACGCCACATGTCAGTTACGGAGGAATGCTACGCTTGAAAAGGTTGATGGAGTAGAAGTGTTTATGCATTATGGATGAGAATGCTATTGTTTGAGAGATCATTAGGGATATTTTAAAGTTTGATGATGCTGATGGTGTTGATAATCTTTCAGATGTTGAGATTATGGCTGGTTTGGAAAGATTAGGTTATACCCACAGAGGTGATAAGGTACAATATTTTAAGAGTTTGTTTTCAAAACAATGGAAGTTTCTTATTCACACCTTATTGATGTGTATGAGTAATAAGACCACAGGATTTAATGACTTTCCTTCAAAATTGCTCTGCTATTATTTGTTTGTCTGATGGAAGAAAGTTCAATTGGTCTAAGATGATCTATGAAGGGCTAGTTCAAAACATTAGGAAAAAGGGTAAATACTATTTGTATCCTAGGTTTGTTCAGTTGATTGTGGAATGTCAAATAGAGGAGCACTGTGAGCATACTGAGGTATGAAGTAAATCATATGCTCTCTAAGGTTTTTGCACATATGAGGAATCAGCCACAAAATGTACACATTATAGATGTTCCTTTATTTCCTCATGATGATTCGCACTTGATCATGAGTTTGATGAGGATTCTGCACTAAAACCAACTGGCGATGCATCTCTAATCCACGATAGAATACATGTAATTTGATAGTGTATTACTAATCCATTTCTAGTCAACCTCAAACCACTTATACAACCATTGTTTTCTCTAGGAGATTGAAGGGCACCGAGCTACCTGGTAGTGCTAGTGGTGTTGCTCATGAGGCTGTTACAGGTGGTGAAGGTGACATGATTGGAAGGGCTTCCACTCTTGATACATGCTTAGATGCTTGGGATAGTGGAAACATAAATAAGACCCAACCTTTGGCAACTCCTAATGTGGAGTTTTGGAACTTAACAGTGGAGAGGAATCTAGCCACTTGGCTATCTGAGGTGCATAGATGTTCGGGCTCGGTCGATGCTATGTTTTCTATATCCAGGATTCACCTCTCGGGCGATTAACACAACTCGAAGTGATGAGGATAGGTTGGAACACGAACATGAATTGCGGATTCGAGTTTGTACATGATGAATTTCAATGAACCACCTCTGGACTAGTTCACCGCAGTCGAAGTGGGAGATATTCTTGAACGCTTAAATGAATTGCGGCTAAATGTACTAAGATGGAGGCGTTTGGGGTCTACATGAGTTGGTGTTTCAAGGTAAGGATATTAGGAGATTGAAGCCGGAGTTTTGGTTTTGGAGAAGATGAAAAGGCACAGGATTGCGCTTTAGGGAAGCTACGAAGACGAGAAGGGTGGACTCTCTTCATCTGAATATGGAGGATGTATCCAAGCAGGAGGAGTGAAGGCAAGAATTGAGGAGGTGTTAATGTATCTATGGAAGAAGATGTTGATAGTGGAGATCAAACATTTTTGGTATCGATAAAGATAGGAATGAGGCGAGTTCTTGAAAATGTGAAGAAAGTTGTAGAAGATGTGTGAGCAAACGATGGTATATGCGAAACCACGGTTAGTACTCTTCTAACCACTGCTGCTATATTGAACATGGCAACTATAACCACTACAACTATACCTACTACTATCATACCCTTTGCTATCATAACACTTCCACATTGTCACACTCTCTCTGTATCACCACCTAAGTCTAAGAAGTTGAGAAAGAAGCTACTAGTACATTGATAAATCTAAGCAAAACTTCATCTATTTCTACACCTATTATTGCACTTTTATCTGTCAATCACTGAACTAAACTCAAACCCAGAGGAAAAAGTTTAGTTATTGGTGAACCATTGAAGAAGAAAGTGGTTCAATCTGATATTGGAAAAGGTAAAGGGGTTGCAGATGCGAGTTGAAGTTTAAATCTAAAGCGAGAACAAGAAGCTTATGATCACGAGAGTATGTAAAGAATATGTTCTTTGAAGAACAAGAAGCTTTAAGAGAAAGCGAGAAAAGAAGAGGAAGCTAGTCAGAGAATGTTAGCTATATGGTATGAATCACAAAACTTTCTTGAAGCTTCTCAACAAATACATGATGAATATAATGCACAAGAATGGAATTTGTTGGATGATAAGGAAAAAGCTAGGCTTTTAGGTGAATGGGCAAGGAAGGTTGGTAAAGAAAGGAAGCAAGTTATAAGAAAGAAACCTCTTTCAATGGCACAGATGAGGAACGTATTAATGAAAATTATTAAAATTCGGGCATTCACATTTAGAAAATCTTAGTAAATATTCATTTGAAAGAATTCTTGAGATTTATGAAAGATGTATGAAGATTAATCATGATGATTCTTGTATGAATTACGAGAAGGATGAAGAGTGGATTAAGAAGCATGATGAGTGGATGCAAAGTAAAAAGAAAGAAAATCGAGATTCAAGAGACATCTAACTCTAAAAGATTGAAAGAAGTTGCAGATGTTAATCAAATTGTTTCTTATAAGTTTTACTTTAATGATGGAAGTGAAAGAGTTTGGAAAATTCAAAGACTCAACAATGAAGTTTATGAGTATAATAAATTTTCACAAATGCTTTAATATTTTGAAAGAGATGATTTGATGAATCTTTCGATACTTTAGAAGAATAAGTTTGGTGAAGTACATCCAAATGATTATCATGAGAGGCTGGTCTATTATAATTTGAAGATTTTATTTGAACCAACTCATGATGAACTTGAGTGGAAAGGACTCTACAATGAATACTTGTAACAAGATGGTTTTTATATCAAACTTGTGGAGTTCATGTTTTAAGCGTTTCGGAAAAGTTATTCACATGCTTGTAGAAGGTGATTATCCTCGGTTGAATAAGTATCCGAAATTATTGCTCAGATGTTGAAACACGGTATTATCAAGATCTTTGTTACCCTATAATGGTCAAGCCTATGATTTGTTGAAGAAATATGAGACAATTCTTAAATCTCATAAGTGTTTGGCTACATCCTCCATTTGAGATGTTTTGAGCTTAAAGGAAACTTGAGAATTATGTTGGAATGTATCAAGTTTAGGGGAGGATTGTTGGGTTTTTGGTTCTTTGAATCATGAATTACTTTAAATCTTTGGAACCACGGACGGGTTTGATAAACCACGCGACGAAGAATGTAACGTGATAAAGACAACCACGGCTAGTAGTAGTGTGTAACCACGGATGATATATTGTAACCCTTTGCTAGTGTTTTGTATTGTCGGTTTAGTTTATTGTATTAGATAAATATGGTAAAGATATTTATCTTGTAGGTTACGTATTGTATTATGTAAAGGACTCTTTAGTCTATAAAAGGAGGTCCTAGGTTAGATTAGATACATAAGTTTTTTATCTAAGGTCGATACACTTCAAGGTTGCAAAACCCTATCTGTAAGAGTATTAGTATTAATAAATAATATTGAGGTGTTAAATGTTAACTGTTCTTCTTCTTAAGATTAAGTGTTAAATTCCGCGTAATACTTAATAAGTTCTTATTCTAAGTCAGTTTCTATATTAGATCATTTGCTCAACTGGGATCAACATCCTAAATAGCCAAAAGCCTTTGAAATGCACATTAGGCCATTCGTTGTGTTTTATTCATGAATTGTAGCTTTAGGATAGTAGTGTATTCGGGGGAGATGCTACTGCAATTACCGATCCCGGGTATTCTAAAGGAGAGTTGCAATTCATAGAACTAGGGAATTAGGCACCACCCTACGACTAACCGGAATACAACGCACCAATTAAGATAAAGGAAGTGACAATTCAACCGACCAATAAAAGATAACTAGGGAGTAATAGCATCTAAGTAAATACATCTTTAATAATCATACGAGCACACCTCAATTAGCATAATCTATCCGTAGTTAAATAGATAGTTAGATAATGGGTTATGGTACACAAAAGTTACTAAAGTTTACAAAAAATTTGTCCTAAGGTAATATAGTTTCATTTTGTTCATCTAGGTTACTGAACTTTGAAACTTTGTTCACTCAGTGCTTGAACTTATAAAAGTGAATGTTCGGGTTATTGAACTTTGAATTTTGTTCACTCTCGTTCTTGAACTTATCAAAAAATATACATCCAAGTTACTTTCGGACTAACAGAATTTTTGAAGTGTATGCTTACCGAAAAGTTTAGTAACCTAAGCTGAACAAAATGAAACTATATTACCTTAGGACAAATTTTTGTAAACTAACTTTAACATACTCATAACCCTTAGATAATTAGTTAAAGTAGTGAAATGGGTAGAAGTACCACCCCATCATATACCCCAAGATTTTTACCCTTGTTTTCAAAAAACATAAAAAAGACTAAAAGAATCTTCCTCAACCCCATTCCGTCATATATCTCTTTCTAGCATTCCTATTCCCATAGTGAACGAAATCAATCCCCGAGGTTTACCCCATACTACACTACAACGATTAGGTTCATTGCCTAGAGGGTTGAAAAGCTTGCTCGTAGAAAAGGAGGTTTTCTCGACCGAACCTACGATCAATGGCTTTGTTAAGTAAACCTCATGATGCCGTTTGCATTCTTGTGTGGATGAATGATATACAACTTGAATTTTGTATGGGTGGTTTTACGTATGCAAGAAATTGAAAGATCCGATTCAATTTGCTCAGTTTAGTAATAAAAAGGTCTCCTTATTAAAGGGTGTCATAAAAATTAGCCTTTTTAAATGTTTTTATTGTGAATTATTTTTAAGTGTAATTGTAACTTTTTTTTCTTCCATATTTTAGCAAATTTGACATTCATTGAATATCTTTTTATAAGACGCATAAATTGTTTTCCATCCTCTATACATCAACTCTCCAAGCGTTGTTTATAAAGAAGTTATTTATAAATCACATGTTTGTTTTTTTTTCTCTTTTCTTACACAATAAAGAAACTTTAATATTAGAGGCGTTTAGTTTCAACATTATATTTCTACGCGTTATTCTATTATGCATTTATAATTTCTTTTATGTTATAAAGAAATCCTTAAAGCTAACAAGATAACAAGTCTTTGGTTAAGGCTACAAGCAAGTCAATGTGAGATTTTGGTGCGCTTTTTATTTTATATCACCGTAGTATGCCAAGCATAGATAAACAATTTTCAAGGTGTTGGGGAATGCTCCAGATTGATTATCGAAGATTTGTGAATGAGACAAGTTTTAAACAAGCGACTTGATACCACTTATTCTAATCGACTTACATATCAAGCGATAGTAGAGAAGCAAGTTTTATAAGCAATCCCAAGCACCCAATTAGGACTAATTTGACAAAGCCGTTGAGATTATCCGATTAGTTATAAGTCATTTTACATCTAATTTCTTAATTATCATAGTTACGCAAAAACTTAAAAACAAGCTGATATGATCACCACGACTTCAGCGAAGAAACATAATCACACATTCAAACACTATCTTCTATCAGTTCGATTATTTGTATCCCATAATCACTCTCGAGATGCATTTCCAAACACCCCTTTTCAATCGATATGTTGTGTTATATGGTGTTGTTTGTTCTGAGCAAGGTTAAAGATCTTGAGCTAAAGGGGCATACCAATAGTGTAGATCAGCTATGTTGGACCTCGGGATCCTAAACATTCCGATTTAATTGCCACCATGTTGGGTGACAAGACTGTGCCGCTGTGGGATGTTATTTGTAAGTGAGGCTTTACATGCAAATACCAAATATGCTAGATGGTTACTAAGTTTGCTTTCCTTTATATATCTTAAAGGATTTCTTAAGCAATTATTGTTGATAAGTGTTAATACTAAAGAAAATGCTAACAAATGGGAGGAACTTAGTGGGAGAACATTAATATAACTTATAAACCGCCTTTAAAAAAATATATAGAACTTTTAAACCCGGGCGGTACTCATGTAGCTATTTGTTACAAAAGCAAATTAATATATGTTTGTGTGTGTGATTAAACTATTACAAGTAGTATTGTTGGGATATGAAAGTGTCGAAGATTGACAAAGTCTTCGTGAAGTCAAAGTAATCAAGAGTCAAAGTCCGCTAAGTAAAAGTTAAAGTATCTTCTGAATTCAAAGTCTTGCAAAGCCAAAGAACTGCTATATTCGTTTATATGAAAGCTTTGTTTGTTCTAGAATATTCTTTGTTTAAATTACTTGTCGTCTAAGGTTACAAATTGTAAAACTAGGGTTATCCTGAGAGCATATAAAAGGACCCCTAGGTTGGCATTAGAGAGAACGTACGTTATTAGAGAATTTGATATTAGAGTTTTAGAGTTGTTAAAAGAGTGCCATAACAAGCAGTTTAGAGTTATTAATAAAATCGTTTAAAGTTAAAGTTAAATCTTCTTAGCTTTGTTAAGTAAATTCAGTACTTAATAAAGTTTGCTTTCGTTGTTTCATTGTTAATAACTTAGGATTTATCCGAGGTTATTAAACCTTAACAAACTATTTAAGTTAGTTTGGTTAGAGTACATCGATCCGACAAGTGGTATCAGAGCTTGTGTGGAAACTCTGACTAAGAAGAAACCGTTTAAAACTAGTAAACAACAAAACCTAAAGATGTCATTTGAAGGCTGTTCCACCCCATCCACCACCTCAGCTGGGATTCTATCATTAAGAAAGGCGAATCACGATCTATGGGCATGAAGATGAGGCGATATATTGCAATCACTGCACCATACCGTGGAATGTGATTGTCAATGGTAATGAAGTTGTGGAAGAACCTGTAGACATTCACGGCCAACCTAAAGCACCTAAACCCATCTTGCGGTACACTCTGAAAGGAATCAAGAGAAAGCTCTCAACATACTCTTGTGCGCCATTCGGATGGACACCTACTCAAGTTCCATGATGCTAAAGATGCAAAGCAACTATGGGCTGCTCTCAAGACTAGATTTGGAGGTAATGATGCTTCCAAGAAGATGCACAGAAATCTGTTGGAAGCGGCGGTTTGAAACTCTTCTTGTTGGAGAAAGAGAAGCCTTGATCTGCGCTATAGACATTTCAAAATCTTAAGACATCTTTGGAGTGTACAAAGCGAGGTTCTGATTGAAGATGCTAATTTAAAGTTCTTAAGTAGTTTGCCATCTACATGGCATGTGATTACTACTATGATCAGAGGACAACCCGGATTGGACACCATGGACTTTGATGATCTCACAATCACCGAAGGTGTATGAGCATGGGATGAATGGCCAAACAAGCTCAAAGTCTCACAGTATTGCTTTTGTATCATCCGAAAGAGGCGGTACTTCTACTAAAAGTCTTGCTTCTCATACTCAATCTTGTACTTTCAAAGCTGCGCCTACACTACCCCACTTTTGCTCGGCAACCACACAACTAATACCATCCACTCAGATGAAGTCGTGAGCTCTTTCTTTGCACAGCAAGCTACTCTACCTATTACTTATGAAGAAGATCTCTCACGATTGAAAGAGGATGCTCTTGAAGAAATTGATATCGTGGCAAGTTGCTATGATCACTCTGAGGATCGAAGTTTATGAAGAAGACATTAAGAGGCATTGACTTCAAACCAAAACAGGGAATCACTTTTGACAAATCCAAGATTGAATGCTTCAATTGTCAAAAGATGGACATTTTGCAAAGAGTGTGTTTGCTAAATATCAAGCAACAGGATGACCGAGAAACCAAAGCTAGAGTTGAAAGAAATTCCTATTACAGAAGCAAAAGCTTTGGTTGCTCAAAGAATCTATCGAGGTTGACTAGAGGCCGGTTTGATGATGAACCAAGAACCTCTTGTATGGTAGCTGTGGAGGAGATTGGAAGGGTGTTTGAACCTGACACTTGATGAGGAACTGGACATCTTTATGGAGTCTAAGATGGTTATGGAAGCTTTGATGAGCATGGAGTGTGTTGAACCCGTTTCTACTTTGCCATGGAAGCCACTTCACCAAGTTCACCCCTTATCTCTGAGGTATGTTCTAAGTGTCATAACTTTTATCAAAAAGTACTTAATGATTATGTGACTGAAAGAGATAAGTGTATAACCGCTAGAGCTCGAAGTAGCAAGTTACCAAATAACTTTAGAGTCAATGAAAGCCAAATTAATAACACATGAAAATAATGAAATGGCTTGGGCAGAAAAGTATGAACAACAGGATTATCGGTTGAAATTAAGTGATGGAAGTTAAACGTAAGATATCCGAAATTGAGAAACTAACTAAGGAGAGAGATGAATTGATAGAAAAGTTTCTCGCTTGGGACAATCAGTGTCTTTCATGTCACTTATGTTGAAAAACAGAGAAGAGCTTACATTAAAACTGGCCTAGGTTTTTGGTATGGACTTTAATAGCATAGAAAACCCACTAGTGATCGGGATGAATGTGACTTTAAGGATATAACCACTAGTGATGATGAACTCATTAATTATGTAGACACATCTAGTAATGAGGAATCGATTAGTGAAACACCTCCCGAAGTTTAAGAAAGATAATGCCTATCATCGGTCCCTCATCCCTTGGTAGTCATCAACCTCTTAGGCCTGATGTTTCTCATTTTGGAGTAGACATCTTAGAGTTTAGGAAGAAACTTAAAGGTCAATCTAGGTCTGAAACCTCAAAAGAAACTGTTGAAACACCTAAGGTAGATGATGTTAAAAGCCGCAAGTACTTTCACCCCAAAGTACTGCTTACACCTTCACCATACCTTTAAGAAAACCAACAACATGCTAAACC
The DNA here is from genome assembly GCA_910596185.1 of Chrysanthemum makinoi. Taxonomy (NCBI): domain Eukaryota; kingdom Viridiplantae; phylum Streptophyta; class Magnoliopsida; order Asterales; family Asteraceae; genus Chrysanthemum; species Chrysanthemum makinoi. Next base: position 268,970,772 of record OU343217.1, read on the forward strand.
TTTTTGGGATAATTTTGGTCAAAGCAGTTTCATCATTAACCTAGAAGACATGATAGGTTTGGTCATACACATAGAAGAAGAAATTTTGGAATTCTGAGATCAAAACTTCTGTTTGTTTGTTTTAGTCCTAATCATTTGATTAAGCTGTGACTTATTCAGTACTTAAGTAAGTTCCCAAAGAACAACCTGACAACCAAAACCAAGGGAGACTAGACCAACTTGGAATAATTCACATAGAGTTAACCATAGAAACTTCTCACCAGACTATAGGTACCCTCACCAGAGAAGACCTTTTCAAAACCTCCAGTACCTTCAAATACTTTCAAGAATGCTTAAACCAAAACGATACTCTCAAAGTACGCTCGCTCAGTTCACAAACACCTCTTGGAATAGGAACCCTAGGAGATCTAATTACTATCAATCTAGAAGGCATTACAACTCCAAGAAAGTAGTTAGATCTAGAGACTCTTCACGGAAGTTAAAACCAAATGGGTTAAGAAAGAGCGATGATGAACAAACGGTACTTTCAACAAGTATCTTCTTGAAGCAGTGATTTTGATAAAGATGATTTTGTTGAAAAGAAAAAGAGGTTTTTGTTGAAAAAGAAAGTTTTGCTAAAAATCTATCTACCACAAGTTTTGAAACAAAAGATAATGCTTGATTACGTATAAAACATGAAGAATTTGAGTATGTTACTCCACAGGAACCTGAAGTCATTAATGGCTTGGGTTCCTAAAAGACACTAACTTTTTATCTTTGTGCGAGCAACCAAGAGGAGCTTAAAGATCATCTTATTGTGGATAGTGATTGCTCTAGAAGCATGACAGAGAGACAAGGAGATTATCAACTCATTGGGCAAGGATGAAGATGGACAACAGTTGAAGTCAAGTTATACGGATCAATGATTGGCGTCTTATGTATCTTACTACATCTAGGCACGATATCATGTTTCTTGTTGTTTGTGCAAGATATCAAGTCTCGCCAAAGGTCTCTCATATGAATGCAGTGAAGAGAATTTTTAGTTATTTGAAACAACAAACTAAGTTGGGGTGGTGGTATCCAAAGGATTCACCTTTTCACTTGGAAGCCTTTGGATAGTGATTATGCGGGTGATAACTATGATAGAAGATCAACCACTAGAGGATGCCAATATCTTGGAAGAAGATTAGTTTCATGGCAGTGTAAGAAGCAAACAATTACAAAGAACATCATCAACTGAAGCGGAATATGTGGCTGTACGCAAGCTGTTGTGGACAAGTTTTATGGATGCAGAATCAACTCTTGGATTATGGGTTCAATTTCAAGAATACTCCTATAAATATTGATAATGAGAGTACCATTTGCATTGTGAAGAATCCAGTTTATCATTCCAAGACCAAACACATTGGTCGGGAACCACTTCATCGAGATTGTTATGAGCATAGGCTCATTAATGTTTGTCAAGGTGCATCAGATGATAATGTAGCTAATTTACTCACCAAAGGATTTGATGTTTCAAGATTTAATCACTTGGTGGTGAGTATTGGCATGATTAATTATTAAGCTACATTTAAGGGGAGGACTATTTAGTGTAAGTATGAAGTCCTATGTTTATGTTGTGCTAGGGGAGAATGGAAAAGTAATGCTTTTGGTTTTATGAAAGTCTTTGGAGAAGGAAATGCACACGCGATGGAAAACATTTGTCTTATCAAAGTACATTCCAACGGTAATATTGAGGGGTAACTACTACTAACGGTCACTTTGTTATTAATGGTTGTGATTTTTTAAATCTCACCTATAAATAACTACTCTTAATTCCCTCTCATATTGATACCTTATAATCTTTTTCATATTTCTCTCTCTTTCACCCATATTATTCATCATATCACTTTCTGTGTACACATATCATCAATGGCAAATCAGAACACGGTTCAAAACACAATATGGTGGCGAATTTAGAAAAGACTAAAGCTAATGTGATCTTTCATGATATCATTAATTTTCTCACTGGGTCACCAATTAGTTATGCGCTTTAGTGGAACGGATATCATTGAGCCATGGATTCAGCAATTTTGGGCAACTGCTACGGTTCATATGGAGAATGATGATTCGTATATTCAAGCTAAAGTTCTTTGGGAGAACTGTGAAGGTTACTCAAGCTTCATTCGAGGATTTATTGTTTGCTGATGAAGAAGGGGTTGTTCGTTTTGATAAGCAACTGATTTGGGATACATTTAGGGACATTGGATATGAAGGGTCCTTAACTGAACAAACATTCAAGAAACCCTTATTTTGTCCCCACCGGAAGTATTTAGTTCATGTATTGCTTCATTGTATTAGTGCTAAAAGTACATCATGGGAGCAATTTGGGTCTAACATAGCATCCGCTATAGTGGGATTGGCTACAAATCGCATTTTCAACTTTTCAAGGCTAATCCTAGATGGAATGCTTTCACACATCTCTCATGGTTCAAGATGGTTGATGTATCCAAGGTTTATTCAAGTGTTCTGAACAAACAACTTGAGATGTACAAAAGCCTACCGTCTACTACATTGTGGTGCAACCCGTAAGATTTTCACTTTTATGGCTAGGAAAAGTGATCTATTCCTTGAAGGCATACTCCATTAACCACTTCTATGATGGAGGTTGTTCAAGCAATCGGTGATCTTTGCAGAGGGTGATGTGAGAGAAAGTGCGCTTCTACACAAGGTGCTTTGCTTCAGTGCTGCATCGCGAGTCTTGCATCACAAGGTACGCTTCGCAAAGTACTGAAGTTCAAGAAGATGTTGCGGTTCACCTCCACCATCTCCACAAGTCTCCGTTCTCGATTCTCAACCGGAAAACATTCACCAACTAGAGTAGATGAAGAAGCTATGGAGCTTGAGGGTACAACTCTAAACAACTATGTTTATCAAGAGAATTGACAAGATTGAAGAAATCTTTTGAATATCGAGCTACTCGATTAAGACGTTGACCCTTAAGTTTAGAAGACTCAAGAATTTTGTCCGGCCTTTCAACATCATCGTTTATGGGTCAAGTCTCAAAGAAGGCAAGGCGGGCCGATTAGGCAATTTAGAAGAAACCCAAAGGCGGAAGGTTCAACAAAAATATCTTCATTCAATTGGGGAGGAAATTAGAAGATAAGAATTTGAATGAAGAAGTTTGAAGCGAACCTCAAGGTACTTGATGTTCAACCTCAAGTCTTGAAGAGCAGGTTATTGAAAGTACTAAGGAAGAAATCATTAAAGTTCAAAATACTGTGCGATCAAAGTCTTGCTTTTCAAGGAACTTACAAACAAGGGTTAATTACACCAAGGTTGTTAGATTTTGAAGAGGAAGCTGGTCCTTCAATTGCTTTTAATTTGGTCCTTCAACATCATATATCAGGGAAAAGTGATACACCCAAACCTATACATACTGCAAGTGATGATGAAACCATTGCTGAGATCTTGCATGATTTATCAAAGCCAATGGGTGTTAGCATTCCAGGAACGTAAAGAACAACCAAGAGCTTCTCAACCTTCTATAGATCCAAAAGATAAAGGAAAAGTTAATTTGGTAGAAACAAAGAAGAAAAAGAAACCTACTTTAGCACAAATGACGCTCAAGTTGCTATGAATGAGGAAGCAGCTAGAAAGTTTGGCTGATTGATGCTAAGGATAGAGAGCTAAGGAAATGGAAGAAGCCAAATAGAAGCGGCTAAGAAATTGCAAGAAGAATTGAATCTGAAATTTCTTTGAAACATTACAGATCACCTATTCCTATTTACTTGCTCTACGAAGACCAAATCTTGCTAAGAAAAGGAATGCAATGATGGCTTATTTAAAGAAGCAAGGATATATTGGATTGAATAAGTTGAAGTATGTTGAGAGGAAAGAGTTATATGAAGTCGTTAGAAGCTTATCGAAACAAGTTGATAGTATCAAAGATTATAAAGATGATGATGCTTTCGAAAGAAGAAGAAAGAAAAGGAAGCTTAAAAGAAAAAGAACAACGAGTTGAAGATCAACAGCAGTCAAAGAAAGTTAAGTTAAGATCTGATACTAATGATGAACTGAGGAATTACTTAAGGATTGTAGAATTTGAGTATTCTAAAGCGATCAGAAAAAGACAGATAAGAAGAAAAAGAAGTCTCCAATAACTATTTTTGAAGTTGTAGAATCTAAAGATGGAAATTATCGGATGTTTCATAGACAAGATGAAAGCTTTAGAGTGTTTAACATGCTATGGGATATATTGCACATAATAGATAGAGAGGATTTGTTTCATCTATATCATTTGGTGCAAGAATATTTTGAACACATTCCATCAGAAGGATTTGGTTTAATTTTGCTTGGAGATCTCACAAATATTTGGGAAAGCGAAGAAACAAGTGCTGAGATTTGGAAAACCAAGAAGATTGGGAGATTACTAGTCGGATTCAAGAATCTGGAGTGCATGTTTTAGAGTTAGAAGATGGGACAATGATTCACATATGCTTGAGATAGAAGATATCCACTTACATCAGATCTCATGAGGAGAATGCTAGAGCATGGAATGGAAGTTGAAGAAGATAATGAAATTGCTCTTATGGTCATCAAATTTTTATCGAGATGGACGACTATGATAATGATGCATGAATAAGGTATGAATCTTAATTGAATAAGTTATTTTTGAAATATCGAGACTTTATTCAAAGTCTTCTGATCAAACGATATTTTCATCAAGTCTTGCTTGGACTTTAAACCGTTCTTGTTTTTGAAAGAAAACTTTTGTTAAGTGTTAAATATTTTGAAACAAAGGTTAAAAGAAATAAATGGTTTTGAGATGGTAACAACAATAGGTTATCAATCCACCATGGTTACAAAAGGATTGGCTAATCCATGAGCAAACGGCTCACGGTAAAGATATCTAAAATCCGTTATATAGTTGACAACTTGCTAATAAGTTGTATGGTAATCAACTCACCATATCGGTTAATGTGAAGAGTTGGCTAGCCCACAAGAAAATGGCTTGTGGTAAAGGCGGTGGAAAAACCATTATATGGTAATTAGTTCACCATGATGATAGAACTAACTAGTCCAAAAGGGTACAACTTTTGGTAAAGACAAATCAAATCTGTTGATAGTCATGATTTGCTAAAAATCATATGGTTATCAATGTATCATGATCTTACACATCAAAACATTTGGCTACTCAAGAGTTAATGGCTTTGGTAAAGAGACATCAAAATCCATTAAATTTTCAATGATTTTCTCAGGAGTTTACACACACGGAAGTGATGAGAATAGACTGAAACTTAAACCTGAATTAATGTACAAATTGTCTTATGTTGATGGAGCTTCTTTGAATGTTCTTGAAGAAAGAGATTGTTGAATGATCTTTGTATATAATATTTTCTCAAGAATACTTTGATAATGATGATTTAAGCACAGAGAATATAAAGATACAATCCAAAGACAACGACACAATCTTTCCAAGAGACTAACAAAAGTTAAAGATAAGTTTACAAAGGAACTTGAAGTCAAACAAGTAGAATTCAAGTTAGGGGAGGATTGTTGGGATATGAAAGTCTTTGAAGATTGACAAAAGTCTTGGCGAAGTCAAAGTCTTGAAAGTAATCTTGCTAAGTAAAAAGTCAAAGTACTGCTTGAAGTCAATCTTGCGAAGCCAAAGAACTGCTATATTCGTTTATGGAAAGCTTTGTTTGTTCTAGAATATTCTTTGTTTAGATTACTTGTCGTACAAGGTTACAAATTGTAAACCGACTAGGGTTATCCTTGAGCCTATAAAAGGACCCCTAGGTTGGCATTAGAGAGAACGTACGTTATTAGAGAATTTGATATTAGAGTTTTAGAGTTGTTAAAAGAGGTATGCGATTTAGAGTTATTAATAAAATCGTTGAAAGTTAAAGTTATATTCTTCTTTGGCTTTGGTAAATTCAGCGTACTTAATAAAGTTTGCGTTGTTCATTGTTAATAACTAAGGATTTATCCAAGGTTATTAAACCCTTAACAAGCTATTTAAGTTAGTTTGGTTAGAGTACATCGATCCAACAAGTATTTTTTTTAATCTCTGTATCATTCACTATGAGTTTGTTGCAATGAAAATTGGATGTGAGAAGAAAGGGCGAGGATGAGTTAAGGCCGGATCTAAGTTATAGGTCAAGGATGAGGAACACGGTGGCGGAAGAAGTGGGGAGGTACTGTTATAAGTGTTATGGAAGGCATAAATGGCGAGTTTTATTGTTGATACTTTAGTTACTATGTACATTAATGAATGTATTGAGTGAGATAATAGTTTTGGAGCTAATGTGATAAATGTTAATATCCAGGGAATGTATTTGCTAGATATGGTAATTAGAACATCGATGTCATTGTTGCGAGTGGTGCTCATCTTTGGATTATTATACTTTAGAGTTGTGCTGCACTCTTGAGCTCACCCGAGCTAAGGTAATTAACTACGATATAAACTTCGTGACCCCATTTGTTGTAAAGTAAGAAAATCAACGAACATATGGTTAATTGTTGGTCGATTAATAGCACTCTTTAAACAATATATAATACCCAGTGAGAATGAAATATGTAATCTCATTTCAATTTAGACAATGGGGCACAAGATTTTAGATTAAATCATATACTCATGCATGTTACCTCATTGGTAAGTATAATGTCATATATTACTATTTGAATAATAATCATATATAATCTTGAAGGTAAAATGATCCAAGATGTTTTATGCTTTGAAATACACTTTAAAGATTCTAGTCCCATTTCCTGTATCGATCAAATTTAACACAAGTACTTATTTTTATGCATGTTATCGTATACAACAGGCTTCTCAAATTCAAGAAAGTCCATGGAAGCGATACTTGCTGCGTGGCTCTTGCACTTCTTCGTCTTTGTTGTTACATTTGCCACGGTGGCTATGGATGTTGTCGAACTCTCCCTCTACACTTTGATATTACAAAACAAACTATGTTGAGTACAAAGAAGTACGTTACAAAAACTTTAATATTACCAAAATAATTTATTTCATATTTCTGTAGTATATGATTTTCTTTAATATATTATTTTTGTTACTAATGTCATTGCATTTTCTTTCACGCTTCCGTTTGTTTTGTTGTACAATAAACAAAAGTCAATGTAAAACTTTGTTTAAGGTGTGGCTTTATTTTGGAACGACATGTTTTTACATGGACAACTTTATGTAGCCTCTTAAATGTAAAAGCAAGAAAGGACTAAAATGTTGTGTTGTGACAAAGATGACAACTAAATCAAATCAACAAAACAGCGTTGTCTATAAACAAATTTTTCATAGATTATAAGTTTGTTTATTTTTAATCTTTTTGTCTACAATAAAGTATATGTACCTTTTATAGTTATTATGAACATGACCTTATTTTTCTTTTTAACATTATTTTGTTTTAACATTATCGTATCAAGCATTTTACTATTTCTTTCATCTTTTAATGAATTTACCATTTACTTATGTACATCAAAATATGTTTCTATTATACATTTTACCATTTTTTTGTAATTTAGTAAAGTTTAGAATCGTAAATAAATTTTAGGCAAATATTCCTTTGTTTGAAGAGTTAGATTACACTTTAGTATTACATAAATGAGTTATTGTGGTCGGTTTACAAAAGATAAGTAGCAAGCTTTTTAATACCATTTATTTGATAATTGTATTCTTGAGAAAAAAATGTCAACTAAAGAATATTATAGTAAGTAGCTCAACTTAGGAATTGTTATTTTATTGATAATGATATCTTTATTTTATTCATTTTCGTCTCATAGATGTTATTTTATTGATAATGATATATTCATTTGAACGTTAGGTTTTGTTTAACGTTATTATTTTATTGACAATGATATCTTTATTTTATTCATTTTCGTCTTATGGATGTGACTACACGTTCATATTTATTTTACTATTAATTTATCATTATAATGAAAATTTTAAGCTATACATTGGGACGTGGCACTTGATCTAGTATTTTATAAAATTGTTTGATGAATTAGTTATAATTGAAGCTTATTAATGTAAATCATAAAAAAATATATATCAAATTAATATTCCGATATATTTTAAACTTTTGCGTGTTAATCTATTATATTTGAAGGAGATATAAGTAATCTGATCAGTTATAAGCCTCTAGAAACCCGTTTCAATGAGTTTAGTCTTATGAAAACTTATGAGTTATAAAAACATCAATAAACATGTATGATAAAAAAAACTCAGGGTTTGTTTGTTTTTTTGAAAAAATGTCTTACTAGCCTCTTAGGGCTTGTTTGTTTTTGAAAAAAAATGTCTGACTCGCTCTGACATCTTACCACAGGTAGGCGCGGTGAGCGTTTCATTGTGTTTTTCATAGTCAGGGCAGCGGTCAGATGTTATAACTCTGACTCAGTAAGAGGTGGTGATCAAGTCTTACCGGCTCTTACTCATGCAAATTCTTCGATCATCTTCCAAGTTTGAGACCAAATTTTGTATGTGTCTCGCAAAAGATAGAACAAAGAACAAAAATATAGCATAAACAACAAAACAAAGATCTCAGGGGTTTTTTTTTTCTTTCAAAGTACTATTCACAAAATCTTTATAGAAGAATGAATCCATCATCGATCTTTGCTTAAAAAGAAATTAAAATATCACCTTAACCATGACAAAAAACAACAAAAAAATTGTTTTTATAAAGCGATTCTTGTTTTGTGTCTTAGCTATGTGGTTATAGTTTCACGAGTTGAACAAAGAAACCAAACCCTTACAGACCTTCTAAACATATCTTAGTCGAGCCATCAAAGATAAAAAGAGTATTTGGTTTATAATAAATCATGGGTTACAAATACAAGGGGTGGATATTGTTTGTTTAAACTTGGTTTAGAAGCAAACAAGAAAAGAAAAACACCACTAAAAGGTTAATACATAAGGGTGTTCTTGTGATTTATGTTTCCTGTGGCAAATAGTGAATAAAAAGGTTGGTGGTGCTTGTTTAAGAATGCGTGTATTCTATTAGGGCAACCAAAAACTTGTGTTATATATATTTACGTTTAATAGTTTTAAGGTTGCATTATTTCTATATGGGCTAAGTAGTGAAATGTTTAAGACAACTTTGGGCCAAATGTACTCACTATATTTGGGTAGATTGTTTTATCATTTGATGTTACATTAGGCCGAATCAAGTATTTGGAATTAATTTGTGTAGTAAATTACTCTAGAGATTTTAGGTGAATAATGGTTAAAATATATTTCATATTTACACAAGCTACTTATTCATCGTATTTTATGGTTTAATATATATATTAGAAAAGAATTAAAATCATTCAGACATTTAGATAAAAACAAAAAACATTAGGAGTCGAGATTAGACTTTATAATCTATCTTAGTAATATGTGGTAGTCAGGATTCAGAAAAACATCTTAATGAAACACACCCTTACACTCTTATCGAGTCAAAAGGTAGAAGTGGTGAAGCATTAGTGTTGTTTGTTTGTTTCAACAAGTGAGGCCCGGTCAACATATAACATTTTCTCAATAAGAGGTGAGAGATTGTCTTATGCTTAACTACCATAAGAAGATTGAAGACTTGTGTTAATATAATATATTTGATGGTTTATTAACTATGTTATATTTATGATAAAAAGTCTTATTTTCATATTTACATAAATTATTTATTATTGCATTTCGTTAGTTTAATATATAATTCATAAACGGCGATTTATCACTCCGAGACAATTATCACAAAAACGCTAATTAAAAAAAAATGAATTTAAGAAAAAAGAATAAAAAATTTGAATAAAATAAAAAACGTGAATTAAAAAAAATGACAAAAAAATATGTGAAAAAAAAAAATAATAATAATAATGTTGTAAAACTTTGACATCACTTTCATCGAATCTCATAGTAAGCATTTTTATTACTAACAAATATTCCCCTTTTAACTTAACAAATGGCGTCAATTTTAACCACCACAATTTCTTTATCTCGTTCACTTAGATTAGCTACTATCACTACTAGAACTATCAAACCCTATTATTACGCATCACCACTACCTTCTATTTTTCCAACAAAGGTTATAATAATTAATTAATCGCTTAATTTCACCTATATACTTACTTTAACTAATTATTTTAATCATTTGGTTATTTATTGTATTAGGTTTTTGTGAAACGACGTCGTTTTGTGACAATGGCTTCGGATCATGAATCGCCTGCTAAGAATCCGGGGCTCCATACTGGACCTCGGGATGAAGCGACTAAGGAATACTTTATGCAACAAACGGTATATATATGTTAGGTTGTGTTTGGTTATAGGTTCTATGGAGCGTGTTTAGGATATATATAATGCTTGTTTGTTGATGAACGTGTAGTTTTTAGGTTTTGTATAGATGCTCCTATTTGAAATGCTAATAGAAGCGCTTAGCGTTTAGCAATAGTATGTTTGGCGAAGATAGCGATAGCAAGAAGGAATAGCGGAAAGGAGTAGCTGTTTGTTTTGATAAAGTGTTTGGATTAGTAAGTGGAAACGCTAGTTGCTCGTAAATGCTACTAGAAGTAGCCGTTTTGATTTGGAGTGTCTAGAAAAAATAGGAATGGTAGTTGCTTGTTTCCAAACAATTATTTTGTGCAAAACGCTAACCACTAGTTGCTTCAAAACGCTTGCTATCAACCATACCCAAGTAGTGGCAGTAGTAGCACCAGCTCTTAGTAGCTTCCACGTAGCAGAGCACTAAGAATTAACAGCTGTTTGTTTTATTAAACTGTTTGGTGAAGCATTGTCCCTGTTGTTTTATGAAAGTGTTTGGTGACATAATGTAGCTCAATTTTTTTTAGTAACACAACAATTTTATATAGAACACAAATATGAAGATACAGAGTAACAATAACACAGCAGCCAACAAAACAAAAACTCCTCCTACCCTATACTAACAAACTACAAGCCGTAGAAACATAAGCATAAAGGCTGAGCAGTAAGACCACAACAACACGCCCATTGGAAAAAAAAAACTAGACCGCTAAAAAAAAAATATCTACACATCAATTAATAATTAATAATTAATATATGTAAAAGTTGCCTTAGAATTTGGAGGATTCTTTTAGTAGTGTTTTAGAAAAAGTAGTGTTTATAAAATTTGCAAACGCTAACGGTTTCTTGCCAAATAAGCTTTGTGTTTTATATGCTAAGTGCTCTAAAACACACTCTGCCAAACACACCCTTAGGGGTTGTGGGGTTATCAGCTTATATGACTCAAATAAGCTCAAAGTAAGTGTTTGGGTAAGCTTATATATGTGGGCTAATGAGCTTGTATATGGGTATTTGATTAAGCCCTAAAGTTGTGGCTTTTTTAAAAAGGGTTGGGCTTATATAACATTCTCCATTACAAATTACGATTTTACCCTCAAGTATGAGCTGATCCAAGCACCTTAGCTTATGAGTATATTAATCCATGTCTTTTTTTGTCATTTATGTTACCAAACATTTGAACTTATCATTTTATTATATATAAGCTAATCCAAACACTTGACATAGGCTTATGAGCTTATGATATTTTAAGCAATAAGCAGCTTATATACAATAAGCAAAAGCCGAATTCATAAGCTTAGCCAAACACCCCTTTAATAGTTACATATGCACTAGTTACTAAACATTGTTTTAAAACAAACAACTACTTCTAGTTTTTGAATAAGATGTGTATCAGTGTATGTTTCATGTTCTTTGTAGCACTTGCGAGTTTATATTGAAATTTAGAAAAGTTGCTAATAGGTTCGAATTAATAAGCTCATAAATTCTGTTAAAAAAGCGCTTATTGGCATGTTGGTGCATGTTGATGAAGTAATTAAGCAGCTAACCAGATAATCAAAATTTGGGTTTAAGGTGGGTTGATGTGTGTTTACATTGAATGCATACAACCATTGAATTCAAAGCATGATTTGGGTAAATATGATATTTCACGTTTTAGGAGGGGAGATATGAATTTGGCCTTTTTTTAATTGTTCGTAAGCAACATATTTTGTCAAAAGCTTAAAACACTGGATTTGGGTGGAGCAACGTATTCATAAATAGCGAGCAAAGAAATCTATATTTTTTCAACACATTTGTCAGACTAAGATACTAATCGAAACACTATTTACAAAGGTGACCAAGATAAAGTATGGTGCGTAAATAGTGTTCATGTGGCACTAAGTGGCTGTTACTTGCTATCAAGCCAAACTATAAAGCTCTAAGATATCGATTGACTACACCGCCAAATGCCATATATTTTTGCCATCCATATTGTCGAGAACAAAGAAAATAATTGAAGAGTTTTAGTCACTTTTAGAGGATGAACTAACTTTGTAGTTTTTACTTTCTTTTTCAGATGTTTCGGATTAAAGATCCAAAAGTCAGTCTAGATTTCTACTCACGTATCCTCGGGATGTCGTAAGTCTTATTGTTTCATATTTAATTATTTATCACCTTTGTGGCGTTGTGTCCTGAATCCGCTGGACCCCAATGTTGTATTTTGCATTATTTAGGTTGTTTTTGTTAATTTCGTATCATCATTTTTGAGAAGATGTAAATAGTAAATACTTAGTGGATATTTGTGGATATAGATTACATTTTGGTCTACACATCTACATGTGCTGATGTTCCTAGCATTTTGGTGTATGTTTCGTTAGCTTAAATGTTCCTTGAATTATAAAGGAATTTGCGTTGTATAATCTAGTAGCGTGTTACTCATTCTAGTGTATGCATCCCTTGACATATTGTGTTGTTGCTCTATTTGACCCTAAGTTGTTATCGTCTTCGCTACTACTTTCAAACTCTATTATCACACATCACCAATCCCCTCATTTTCTAATTGCAGATTGCTTAAGAGGCTGGATTTTCCAGATATGAAATTTAGCTTGTACTTTTTGGGCTACGAGGTAAAACATTAAATTCTAGAACCATTCACCGATTCTTGCACTTTTATCTTTTCATATGCTCTTGTGAGTATGCATTTTCTTTATTAAATCGTTAATGAATACTGAAGCTCTTTTTCCCCACAGGACACTTCTACTGCACCACCGGATTCAACTGCTCGAACTCAATGGACATTTGGAAAGAAGGCCACCATTGAACTAACACAGTACGTGGCACATCCATGCATATATTTTTTCTTTACTCATATTTTTAATCTATGCAACACTTTTTCAGCAACTGGGGTACCGAGAAAGATCCTAATTTTACGGGATATCATAATGGCAACTCAGAACCTCGAGGATTTGGTATGCTAATATTCCTGTTGCGTCTTTTGTTCATTCATTGAAAAACGGTTAATGATACGTACATGCTTCTCATATGCCTCCAGGACATATTGGTATAACGGTTGATGATACAGACAAGGCCTGTAAGAGATTCGAAAGCCTAAACGTTCAATTTGTCAAAAAGCCTGAAGATGGTAATTTGCTTTTCTAGAACTTTACGTTCAGCTTCTGATATCATAATGCTTTGTTGAATAATTCCTAATTAAGAAACTAGGTGCCAAATATGTTTGCTTTTGTTAATATTTGAAATTGTATCAGCATAATATCACAAGCTACACCGGGTATTGTGAAGGTATGGTGGCAATTTTGACCTTTTTGATTATGAATGGGTCGATTTGGGTTGTGTTTAATTGCAATAAAGGTATCCTGTATCATAATTAAGAGTCGTTTAACACCTTAGTTATTTATTTAAAAATAAGTAACGAACGAAAATTGTCTGTTGGTCAACGCAGCCTGGCCTGTTTTGACCCGTATGAAACTAAGCCGCTTCGACCTGTCCATCATGCCACCTCAAGTTATAATTCATAGTCTGTGTACTTGTAATTTTGAAATATTTATATTTGTTAAACTCTTACATTTGGAGCAAATGGGAAATTTGGCTGATTGGCCTTGTTTTTACAGGAAAAATGAAAGGGATCGCTTTCATCAAAGATCCAGATGGTTACTGGATAGAAATATTCGACGTTAACAGCATTACTAATGTAGCTGAGGCTTCTGCTCCAAAAAAAGAGTGAAGGTAAAACTATCTGAGCTTTGATTTCATGGAATCCTCATTGGCGATTGTAACGGTTTTATTTCTTTAAAAATTTGCAGGATATGCTTATGATATTTGGGTTGGAGATATACTTGTAATAATAAAGCTCAGCTCTTTGTAGGAAGTGTCCTTTTGTTCCAAAACGTTTGTATTAAACTGTGTATTGGTGCCAAATATCTTATAGTGCTTGTACACACTCAATAAAAGCCATCAGCTGCATCCATTTGGAAGTCAATAAGAATCAGGATGAAGGTACACCTATTGTGACATTAGGTACATGCAATGGTTGGGTTTGAATGTTGTGGATTATTAGTAGCGATGGCAAATTTGGCATGTCAAATAGTTTGGATTGAAACGGGTTGGGTCGGGGTTGACCATCCAACGGTTTTTGTCGAGTTTCGAATGCATTTTTCTTGCATGCTTCGACCCGTTTGGCTCTCTATTTTGTTTTGGTTTACAATTTATTAATAAATTTTAAACCTGAATCGACTCATTTTGTATGAATGAAATTTTTTCATGTCTGCTTATTAGTCTAGAATACAAAGCTGTTCGTCACTAGTATTTAGTATTTACACTAAATTATAAGATATTTGAAACGTCAAAATTGATACTGGTAATAAACAACTCTTTTATGCAATTGGAGAGTGTGATTTTTTTTGAACGGCAAGTTGTTAAAGAATATAAACATCAAAACTAGATAAAACATCTTCTCACCGAAAGATAATAAAACCAAACGAATCTTTAAAAATACACCTTGATATAACATCCGAATAACATAATACCTAGAAAACCCGCACCTAGAAATGTAAGACGGGACCTAAACCACCGTCAACTAAGGAACACCTATAAAGACACTAACTAGCCATAATTCGTGAAAGAGAATTGATTTGCACACACTTAAATTTTATAAGGATACTTTACTGTATGTATTAAACAGTTGTATTTTAAATATAATCTGCTTCAACAACTTATATATTAGAGTGTCACAATAAGATTTAAAAGTATGCAAATCATTTGCTTTCGTGAAAGGGTTGTATATACTATTGTTACCCCCTTACATCTCTTAACCCTACTATACCCATTTTATTGACAAGGCATGACAGTTTTTGATTATTTTTTATACTGTATCTTTTTTCATTTACTACTTTGGACTTGACGAATTTTATATTTTATGTTTCGTATTTTTTTCAACAGTTTTATCCATTTATTACTTGAGAAGCAAATGACTTTTATGTATTTTGCTTACGTATTTTTGTGTTTTTTTTTTTTACTTTTGACTTGAAAGACTGTAAATCTTATGTTCCGTGTTTTTTTTATTTCACGTTTTATTAAAAATAAATAAAAAATGATGGGTATTCCCATCATTTTAGAGGGATGGGGGATGGATAACCACCAAACCCTTTGTGAAACTAACACATTACGTAGAATGTAGGGTAAATTGCAAAAAATTGTCAGCCTTGTGTTTTGTTGAAGTGCGTATTTAAAATTGTCTAACATGTGTGAAGTGAGTCGCTTTGTGGGAACATTGGGTTGCGGTTTTGGTCGTACAAGTAAAATGGTAAAATCACACTTATTAAAAGCTGCGTACCAAGGTTTCATGGGGTGTCTACACTTTCGAAAGGTTCGGGATGAAATCTGCAATTTGGCCAATCCACATAAACGATATTTGCAATTTACTCTTAGAATGCGAATTGACAAAGAAATATGAGCGTTTTGGCTGATTAAATCCGAGGTCAGAGTCTTTTTTCACTTCGTTGATGCATAATGCTCATTTTGTGATTTGCCGCTCAACTCAAAAAGATTTAAAGAGTATTGGTAATTACATGAATTACAAGTATTATATTCTAGTCTTGCATTTTTGTTGACCTCATAATATAAGACGTTACCGTAATATATTTATCCATATATATACGTTATATAGTTCTGAAACACTACATGTAGATGATGGTGATCCTATTAAACTATTATCTTTGTGATTACTAGCAGGCATATCTGTGGTGCATAAGCATTGTATCTATTCTTTAAAATTGACGATAAGATTTGATGTGATTATTTGTTGTCAGCAGTGTATAACCATGTGCTTTATAAGTTTTCAAGACTATCTATATCACCTTGACTCACCAAGCAAAATTAAATGTTGGTCTTTAACTGTTACCAAGTAAAGCGAGTTCGGATTCTCTCAAGAACGAGCTAGATTAAGTTTGAACGTGAATCAGTCGAAAAATGTTTGACTTGGTCATAATCTACATGTTACATAAGTTTCAAAAAGCTCTAAAAGAGTCCGAGTCATTTCTTATAAGCTTGTAATTCAGCTCGAGTTTTATCTCAAATATATAGTTCAACGAAATTTGAAGTCTTTACTTTGAACACATGTGATTGGCAACGCCAACCTTTCCAAAAATAAGGTGCTTTACCAGGTTTTTGTGAGTGTGACGGTGGACTCAAAACTTTTAGATTAATCTGTTAAAAGTTCGAAAATCATAATTATTAAGTGATATGCAAAAAAGCTTAAAATATAAATGTTTTAAGGTGAAACGTCGACTGATGTCATATATCCAAGTTACATGTAACAATACGTAGTATGATAACTTTAAAGTGTATGCATGAAGTTTATGTGTAGCAAAACATTTTTCAAGGTAGAAATGTCATAATTTTAAAATATATTAAAAACAGCACAAAGATTCATTAAATATAAAATTAAGCTGACAAAAGCATACCCTGATAAGGATCTTGTGAAAGAATCAGCATGCAATTTTGGACCCATTTAATGTTTTTTTGTTTTTTCTCTGTAATATATTTAATGTTTAAGCGATTCAGATTTTCGAAGAAAAGTTTATCGAATGCAAATCAATACGTAAAATATGTTGGCCAGCTATTTGAACGAATTGTGAAAACGTAAAGAGGTGAAAACGTTATTTAAATAATTCATGAAGAAATTGGCAGATTTATATTTTACACGTGTCATCAAAAAGGCTGAATCCACCTTCTGCTTATCTTCTAGCCAGATGGCCCTATGGAGATCGCGAATGGAAGACCATACTACTCAGATCCGCTCGAGTGGTCCTTATATCCGGGTTGGGATTGCATCATGAATGCTAAAACCTACCATGTGTTTATGCTATCAACTAGGGTGCTCCCATTTTCTCCACTCTGATGTCGTGGCTCTCGCTTGTTCCAAGGTACTTGCGGGTGATATCTAATGGAGATTATGTTGTATCATGCGCAGTATTATTGGTATTAAACATCGACATAATGTGGCGCCGATACCTTGCCGAGCATTCCGCCCCGGTAGGGTTTCGGCCCCAGAAAGAAGTTGATGTCGGGTTAGCGGAGAGAGGGACAAAACACCACGTACCGGATTGTTACTTTACTCGTGGGATAGAGGGCTTGACGTATGTGTTGATCTAACAGGGTCATCGCCCTTGACGCAAACTGGTATGATTGATTTTGTACCGGGGCGGGCAAAGTTTAAAAAATAAGTATGTTTGGCGTAATTAAAACGACTTAGGGACTAAACATGAAATCTGAGCAAACCACAAGGACCAAACGCGTAATTGTTTCTAATTTATTCCATCGTCAACTCTTGTTTTACCAACCGCTTTTAAATTCAAGGCTTCATGGGACCCTCGCCACAAATTTTATTGCTTTGCTTTCCAAAATCCCTTTCATCTAAATTATCTTGTTCAACCATTATGTACTATCGGAATAATTGCATAGGACACAATTCTAAGAGCACAAGGTATGGCTAGCGTATTAGTGATACAACCATTATATACTTTTGTGGAATTGATAATGAAATTTGTTAGAAGTCAAATAGAATGACCAAAGTTAAGGTATATATTACAAAGCTCACTGGATTTCCGAATATACAAATGACTTGCAAAAAGACAGATACCTAAGAAATTGCACTTGATATTGACGTTCCAAGTGGTGTTTTGAGAAACGGTGATGAATTTATTCATGCATATTTACTTTTGAGATTTGTTACATCGTGTTTTATGATGGGATTGTTAATTAAACACGGATAACCTATACCCGTTTCGGGGATTGAGTATTGTTGTTGTAATGTCTAATTATTATTAAGGGACAAAAGAATATGTCATGATTCTGTTTTATAGAGTAAAATACACTAAAACTTGGGATTTTTGTCGTCGGAAGTTTAAAACTTGATATTTTGGGGTCAAAGAGGTCCCTTGACCCGTTTTCGCTCGATCAACATCCGTTTTGAATTATATTAACGAGGATATAATAGACCAAACACATTTTCACTTAAATCTGTTGGGATTTTATAAACATGTTAACCAATTAACACTACGAGTACGCAACGGAATATGAATCTAGTTAATGTAATTAAGTTAACACGTAATTAATAAACAATAAAGAACAAAAGGGAAACAAGAAAACTAACCCTCGTAGTCACCCGCAAGTTTAACCAACAAAGAAACCAAGTGATTAAAACAATCACCTCTATGAGTGCTCACACAAACACTTTAACACGAATACGCCCGATAAAGCTAGTCGTATACGTTTAACCAAACAACCCCTTGTTAAATACTTGAACTACTCGAACTACTCGAACCAAACAACCCTTAGAACACTTTCACTTGTTGTACGAGATCAACCAAAACCCTAGAACATAAGTGTTCTTATGTCCGAGATCAACCAAGACACTCGAGAACCAAAACCTCTTTTTCCCGATATCGGGTAAAGAGGAGTTTCCTGGGTTTTCTTTCTGCTCGATATAAACAGCAAACAATTACAGATCTTAGCTTCAAATTCGACCAGGAATCTACCAAGAACAAAACCTTAAAACCCTAACACAATCTTGGATCTTGCGATGCAAGTTTAGGATCAAAGAACAAGCGATACAAACCAAACACTCGATCGGATTTAGAGCACCAATCGACTGAATAAAAGTGGAGAGTCAATCGGTTTTATTTGCTGTGAATATATGTGTTATGTCGTGAGTTTTTAGATGTAGAGAATGGGTATATATAACCCACACACCCTAGCCTTGCTTGGGCTCTAAACTTGAGCTCCAAGCAAAACTCTTTCCTTATTCGATAACACTTCTACTAGCCCATAAATAAAACCAAACGCCCCTACATGTGACCGGCAATGAGTTTGGATTGGGTCTAGTATAACGGGTAAATGGTTCGAGTATTAAACGTAATAAACGTACTCTCACGTTTAACGTGTGTGCCCCCACTAGGCTCACACACTTTTAGTCGTTTAAACGCGTATCCAACTCTCACAATCCAACAGCTCCCACTTGGGAGTTGGAGTAGCAGATGGCACACAAACCAACGATGAAAACGCCTAGCAACGCTCTCACTCTCTATTTAACTAAAAGTGTCTGAGATATAGTTTCATAAATCTTTCTTAGTAGCATGGTCATTTATGTCTTGCTTTAATCATCCTTTGTTATAGATATCGTTAAACCATGGATATGGATCCTAACTCATTCCATATAGTTTAACCATTTAGATTCTCGTTATAGAATTTTAATTCAGATATACCAAATGTAATCAAGAATCATTTTGCATTACCCTTTGGGTTCGGCCAACAATTATCGATTAATTCGAGAGGCCCATGGTATCTTTCTGCACATATCAAATGGAGTAACAAATCCTTTGTTGACTACAAGTGTTGTAGATGCTGCTTCACATCACTCCGAAATATAGCTTTTATAACTACCTTATTCAGAATAGCGTTTGGCTTATACTTACAAAAGTGATATCCACACATAACCGAACGTATTTGTATCTCAAGTCTAAGGATGACTTTATAAACCATTTTCAACATCTTACTCATGACAAGGATCCAAAAGTAAATGTTTGAAAGTTTAGGGTGTCCAATATGCATCCCTTGTAAATACACATGAGTTTGGCGAGAACAATCCACATTCACATAGAATATAACCAACACTTACATTTGCCTTACATAACAATATTCCCATATTGTTAACCGACAATGGACATATTAAGAACAATAAAATTATTCAAGGATTAAATATGCAAATACAGGATAACAATTATGTTAATACAAATAAGCCAAAAAAACGTTTATTTATATTTTACGATCTTCTAATGTTTTGTCGATAACAAACGTAAAATCATTTTAACGAAATAAATAAAATACGTAAAAGGTTTGAGCCAATAGTTTACTAACACACTTACATTTTCATTTAAATACTAAACAAGTAATCTTGTTTACATCTTATAGAAATGCATAATAACTAGTGTTTACATAATATGGAAATGTACTTATACTTTGTACATATTATAATGGGTAATGTAATGGGTAAAAACCAAAGTCCATGACTCATGATCCATTGACTAGATACAATGAATGTTGTTGGGTAAAGGCCTAAGTCCATAACCCATACTCATGGAGCATGATCCATAACCCATTACCCATTGCATGACATCATGCATGAAGTCATGTTGGGTATTATCCATGATCCATGACCCATGACCCAAGATCCATGACCCAATTTCTAGGTACATTGCATCTTGTTGGGTATCCATAATTCATTACCCTTAACCCATGGTTCATGTTAATAAAAATAAATCGTAAAAACGTTTATTCATATTTAGCGCTCTCTTTGTGTTTTGTTGATAACAAATATAAAGTTATCATAAGTAAAGTTATAAGGATACATGTTATTTTTGTAAAGCATTTATATAATCATTTAACATTAATTGTTGTAATGATTTATTTATTGTAATAGTTTATTAGGATGGGTAAAAACCATAACCCATGACCCATACCCATGAAGCATATCCATAACCCATGGAGCTAACCCATGACCCATTGACTAGATGCATTGCATCTTCTAGATACATTGTATCTATTTGGATACCCATGGTCCAAAGTCTATGACCCATGACCCATGATTCATGACCCATAACCCATTTAGGAGGAGCATCCTACGGATCCCTCAGTTTACACTGGACGGATCCCTCATGTAAGGGATCCATGCAACAGTAGCAAGATTTTGCCTATAAATAGAGAGCCATTTTCTCATTGTAACTCACCCCCTCTTCTTACAAACTCTCTCATATATTCTTTCATTCCTCTAATCTCAGATCTCTTGATCTATATAGTAGTTCTTCTTTCTTTTGTTGTGATTCTCATATAGGTCCTTCTCTAAGGCGAGATCACGAGCTTCTACAAGTCATCCAAGTAAGGGGTCCTTGATTGATTTGTTCCTCCACAAGATTTCTGTAGCAAAGATCTTGTATTTCATATTTCACATATTTGTTGTGTTATAGTTGTGTTGGTTTGGTCCTCCGAGTTAAGGACTCGGTATTTAGCTTTGTACCAGTAAAAGTGTAAGCGACGTTGTGAAGGCTTCTCCACCAAGTTGAAGGAGTTTGTTTACATAGTGCTTGAACTCTCGAGTAGGTGACTCGGGGAGTGGATTAGGGCAAGGAAGGTGTCCTTGTAGCCGAACCACTATAAATCGGTTGTGTCATTTCTATCATTTACTTTACTTGCTTTATTTACTTGCATTACTTATAGATCTATACTTTCTATCCATCCATACGATTTCACATAACATCGAATCTAAAGTTTTTGAAACTAAGTTAAAATCGGCAAAAATATTCAACCCCGCCCTTCTAGTTTTTCACAATTGGCATCAAGAGCTAAGTTTAAAAAAGTTTTAAAGTAAATAGTATTTTAAAAACTTTTTGATCACAATGGGTTCTAAAAATTATAAAGAAGGGCAATCTATGCAACGACCTCCACTACTTGAAACTAATGGTTTTATTTATTGGAAAAATAGATTCGAAACGTATGTGAAGTCAAAAGATATTGATCTTTGGTACATCATTGTTGAAGGTGACTTTGAAGCCACTACAAAAGATGATAAAACCGAAAATTTAGTAAACACACCTCAT